>FXXK01000305.1:203299-281378 GCA_900184695.1 Betula pendula
TAGGTTGCAAATTAATCAAAAGCTGAAGAAATGAAAAGGCAGGATGGGTCCCATATTTGATATAATGTATGCTTCTTATCTACGTAGATCACCGATGTGATGCATGATTTTCCACGGTAAAGAAAATGAAAAAGGGTGAATTCAAACAAGCAATACTACTCGGTAGGGAACTGTAGAAGAAGACCAGAAGACCCTACTGCAAACCCCCCCCCCCCCCCCCCCCCCCATATTCTGTAAACTGTAAAATATATATATAATATATAAATGGAAAAAAAAAAAAGACAAGCAATGAATCTGAGTGAGTCATCTGATTGACTGTTCAAGTCAAACCAAAACACAATCTCATTGTCTCGGCTCGACAACCGGGTTTTTCCATATTTTGAAAATCTCTATTTTTCTCCCTTACATCCTTGCTCTAGTTATTGGGGAAGGGGGCTCCTCTTTCCCGAGCGCGGGGCCACCCATTCGAACATATGTTTTTGAATAAAAAGAATTTTTCGTCGGACAAAGACTCCTCTCACATCTCTGTGCCTTCTCTTCGCTTTTGAGAAGAAAATTATAAGGAATTCAAATTCGATTATTAAGTGGGGTATAACAGTATAAGTATCATTTTTCTTTTAATGTAATGGTAAACACATCCCCTCCCCCCCCTCGCCTTTTTTTTTTTTTTTGTTGAAATTATCCTGTTTTGATATTAATAACGCCTAGTGTTAAAATTGATGATATGTAATACTAAACAATCCGAGAAATGCTATTTTTTCATCTATAATGAGATGCTTGGATAAAAAATCTTTGTTTGGACAAAAGTCCCTCTCGCATCTCTGCCCTTCCTCGCTATTTGGACAATAAATTGTAAAGAATTCAAATCCAATTATTAAATGGAATATCACTGCATAAGATCATTTTTCTTTTGATATAATTGTTTACAAAATCCTTCTTTTTTTTTTTTTATCAAATTCATGTTTTTTTGATATTAATTAAACGTCAAATGTTAAAATTGATGATAAGTAGTACTAAAAAATTCAAAAAAATGCTATTTTTTCATCTCAGTCTATCTCCTATGTATATATTTTTTCAAGAAAAATGAAAAAAATTAATTCGCTGTCCAGCAAATTTTAAATTCACTATTAAATTTTGTAAAACACACGTAATTTGAAAATGGAATGGACAAGGACGGATTTCAGGTGAATGTGTAATGTAACTCTTTTTCAAATTACAGATTCAACAGTAAATTTTTTTTTTTTTTTAACCAAAATAAAAAAAAGTGAACACGGGTTCTCTAACAATCCACCGTTCAGGTAAAATAGTCTTCCAGCTATGCTGTGAAGACATGCCCGCCCAAGAAAATACTAATGAGGAAAGCAGCCAGAAAGATTCTTTTATGTTTTTCGTACCTCATTATAATATCTATATATATATATATATATAGAGAGAAGAGAGAGAGAGAGAGAGAGGAAGAGAAAAATAAAAAAAATAAATGGGGGGAGAAAAGACAAGTGCGAGGTGGTGAAAACCACCTGACATGGCCTTTGGATCCGTCTTTACAGCCACGGAGAAAATGTTGGTAAATAAAAACTCTCTCCTCTGCTTTTTTTTTTTTTTTTAAAAAAAAAAAAATCTCGAGCAATCTCTCTCCACTCCATTATTGCATCTCTCCCTCTCTCACAAGTCACATACATAAAAGGATGTTAGTTGGCTGCATTCCTTTGTTTGTCCTATCTGCTCTTTTTCTTCTTCTTTTTTTCTTTTTTTCCATTTCAATGAGAAATCACAGGTAATGCATTGAGGTTTACGTATCTGGCAAGTTCTCCAATCCATCTCATTATAAAGACTAAAAGGAGAATTCAAAAGGATTTTTTTTGCTCATTTTCCACACTGTTTCTTGAAAGTCATATGGGAGAGAGAAAAAAAAAAGATGCTTTATAAATATATTGTTCTTTATAGAGAAAAAAGATAGAAAAAAAAAGATTTCCAAGTTTTACTCTTAAAACTCCTTTTGGTTGTTTTCCATTTTTTCGTCAAATTCAAACAAAGCAAATAACAATACTAAACACAAACAAATATCCTCCTATACAAATCTCTCTCTCTCTCTCTCTCTGCCTATTCCTTTCAGTCCCTTTGGACCCAACTAACAAATACATCTCAAAGTCCTCCCACATCAATCTAGACAAATCCCCAAAAAAACAATTTAAAAAAAAAAAAAAAACTCAAAAAGAACACTAAAAATCATGAGAACTAGGAACCTCTCTCTCTTCTCAGACGATGTCACATGAATTTCCAAGAACTCAACTCATCACAATATTTCAACTTCCAAATCTGCAAAACAAAGCCAACAATCTCTAGCTTCTGGGAATACAAGGAAATGTAAAAAAAAAAAAAAAGAGGAAGAAATTAATCAAGCTGTTTTTTTTTTTTTTTTTTTTATACATAAGATGTATATATATAGTATAAGAGCAACTAACCAACTCGTATATTCTTCTTCTGATTCTTTCACTAAGAACTATCTGGGCCTTCATCTCCACTATCAGTCCCTTGAGGCTGGTGTTGATGGTGCTGATCCAGCGGATGATTTTGCTGGTGGTCGGAATTCATATTCAGACCCCCTCTTGAGTATGCATTTAGAGCGGCCAACATTCCCAGATTGGATTCCGGAACTCCCAGCCCGAGATGCTGAGACGGTTGCTGTTGTTGCTGATGCTGCTGCTGCTGCATTAACATGGAACCCAATTGAAGAGGGCTCGCTCGGCTGCCTTGGAATTCAAGGCTGCCCGGATTAAGATTGAATCTCGGCATGAAATGCAGCGGCGCTTGCAATGTGTTCCCACTCGCGGTTGGCGCTGTGGGGAAAGTCCACATGTGGGATTCTGATGGGCCGGCCCCAGATGTGGTGCTGCCTCCGGCACCGGCGCTCACTGGCAGCATCCAGAATGTACTGCCGGTGCCGGTGCCGGTACTGGGAGCCGGCGCCACTGCCCACATGGCAGTCGCGGGTAGGATATTGGAGGGCCTAAGTAGCCCCGAAGATCCTGCCTCTTGTACTTGCGATTTCGGTAATTGTAAGCCGCTGCTCTTGAAAGCTTTATTCCCTGAAGGCGAACCTTCTCCACCGCCGCCGCCGCTCTCGCTCTGTTGTTGTTGACTATGACTATGAGTATCTTCCTTGAATAGATCTTCTCTGTAGCGTTTTCTCATGTAATTCTCTGTCGAATCTCCACCCCCACCGCTCTCGCCACCGCCGCCGCTTGGAAGCGCTTCTGCTATTTGATCTGCGGTCATAAGGTGTTGTTGCTGCTGCTGTTGTTGATGGAAGCCTAAGAAAGCCGGGTGAGCGTACCCTTCTTCGTGGTAAGGATGGTGAGCGAGAGCCAAAGCGCCGGGAAACGAATGAGGAGCGGATTTTGAAGGCGGAGCCGAGAGCGTTGAGCCGCTGCTGCGAAGCGAGACGTTGAGAGTGGAGAAATTGGCCGGGATTGTGCCGGTCCCCGTGGCGGCGATAATTGCAGGCTCGGCCTGTTGTAGTAGCCACTCGATGGTCTCGCCGTCGGACTTGTGGCCCAATTCTCTGGTCAATTGAAAGACCCTGGCGGCGCACGTGGCCGGCATTCGGATGCGGCGGCCCCGGCCGTCGACCTTGGTGTGGCGGTCCTTCGTGGATCGCTTGACTGGGGTTGTTGTTGCGGCGGCCGTCGTCGTTACTGCAGTTGTAGTGGGTACGATAGCCAATTGTTGTTGTGGGTTTTTTTTTATGGAGTCCAGAAGGGGACTGGATCGGTCGGATCTGGTGGCGATGGCGAGTGAGGCGTCGACGAGGTGAGGCGCGGCGGCGGAGGTAGAGGCGGAGGAGGACGAAGACGAAGTAGAGGACAAAGAAGAAGGGGATGAGGAAGTGGGTGCACCTCCACCTGCACCCGCACCACCATGGGTGGTGGTGGTCGTGGTGAGGCCAGCTTGGATGGAGATGGAGCCCATGAAGGGTCCTCCTGATCTGCCATCAAAAGGGGCCACAAGCTGGTGGGAAGAGGAGGACTGGTTCTGCTGTGGGTGATGATGATGATGCTGCTGATGCTGATGCTGCTGATGCTGCTGATGCTGATGCTGATGCTGATGATGCTGTTGCTGTTGTTGTTGGTGGTGGTGGTGGTGGTGAGTGGTGGTGCTATTGTTGTTGTTTTGCTTGTTGGTTTGCAAATCGGTTATTTCCATTTGGTGGGGGCGTGGGGGGGAGGGGGGGTCTTCTTTACTGGGTTCAAAGCTGATTCATCAACCCCATCATCTCTTTGCTCCTCTCTAACTCAAATCATCCTATTGTTTTTAGAGAGAGAAAGAGAGAAGACGAAGATAAGAGAGAGAGTATTGAATTTTTTGCAGGTTTGGAACTTAGTGGGACTAAGAGTTTGTGGGGTTCTTTCTTGGTTCGTGATTGACTGTTGTCCTTCCCTGAGAGCTGTGAGAGAGAGATAGATAGAGAGAGAGAGAATAGGTTAAGAGAGGGGGTTTGATAGAGTAGAGAGAAAAGCAGATGGGGACCTTGGGGGGGAAAAAGTAGCAGAAGCCCACTCGTGGGGTCTCGTAAAAGGTTAGCTTACACACAAATATACCTCAGTAAAATTGACACTTAATGCTAAATCTAAATAACAGTCTGTTCATTTTCTTTACCCCGTAGGTAAAAATTATTATTGAATAAAATTTAATGTTTTTATAGATTTAATTGTGGTTTTAAAAAGTATGAAACTAAAAAAAATAATAAGAGAAAAAAACATAACATTTCTTTTTTACTGTCACAACAGGAAGTATTTAGTTAAGAGCGTGGACTTGGGACTGCGTGTAAAACTCATTCTTTACGCTTATTTATCGTATTCATTTGAACTGATATGACGTGTTTTAACTGACTTTTTTATACCTGTCGGAATCTTTTAGACTTGAAAATCCAATATTTGTACCCCACTATTTTGACCAAATTGGTCTAAACTGGGGTTAACATTGTCTTTTCAATAATTAGTGGATTTGTCGTATGTGTAGTTTTTTTCACCTTTTTACATTTAGCTCTAATTTTTTTATGAAAAAGCGTGTGAAATTAGATCTGGACAATTTGTTTTATAGCACATGAACTAAATCCATAATTAATTATGGTCAAAAATTGGTCAACAAAATTTCAAAATTTACCCAACTGCTCTCTCTCTGTGGAAGCGCCATAATCCATATGATATGCATGGTGGTTAACCTTGAACACTATTTATGCTAAATTTGATTATATACATTAAAGTAAGGTTTCTCATAAACAAAGAAAAAAAAAAAAAAAAGGACAGAGAGATGCGATTAGGTAAGAAAGAATTGGTGTTTATGCTGGAGAAGTGGTTTTTTGGTAAATATATGAGTCCAGGGCAGCAAGCAGCTAGACAGCGCAGGTAAGCATCAGATAAAAGCATCTCATGCAGTAAGACAGCTCATCCCGACCCTACCCCACACCGTGTTTTGTTGTTTCTCTTTTTTCTCTTTTTTTTTTTTAATTAAAACTATTTTTTTTTTTTTCTTTTGAGTTGCAGTCAACTTGGGCACCCCTGCTCTTGATATGACTGTATTGCCCTCGGCTTACAGATTTGCTAAGTTTGTCACAAAGCCCACAGTTTATCAACTTCACCAAATCACTAGTGACACAAAATATGTCATATTAAATATAACACAACATTTATCACACTATTTATTATACTAAAATCATGTTAAAACCACGTCAAAATAGGTATGAGGTTTAGGGATTACCTTTCTTGAGGACGAAGTCTCAACAATAATTACCTTTTATCTCTCTCTAGGACCACTCTCTCTCCCTCTCTTCTAGGGCTCTTTGTGTGAAGGAACATTGTTTTTAGGGTTTTTGAGTGTAAGGATGGCTTTATGTGGTCATTTGCACGCTAAAAGGTCAGCATTTTATTGGCCGGAAACCATTTATATGTGACATTCGATATGATTTTTGATTTACAAATCATGATTTTTGTTTAAATTATGTTTAGTTTTGAAGTATTACAAGATTCGCTATATATGTATGAGTTATGAGTTGATTTTCAACTTTTTATTTCAAGCGGGCGCATACTATATTCGCTATCCGCATATATGCTAGTGGCGAGTGAAATATGGACAGGCAAAGGCGATTGAATAATATCCACCTCTGCATACCCATATATATTAAAAAGCTCATAGAAAAAACTTAAACAAATAAGGACATATAAATTAAGTTCATAATTTTTTTTTTTAAAAAAAAAAAACAAAACAAAACAAAAAACCTAAAAAACAGCCCAAGAAATAGTTCAAAATGCAAAGCAAATATCACATGCGATTAGTACCACAAAAAAAAAAAAAAAATCGCCCACATGTGTGCGTTTATGAACAGATTCTACAAAGTGCGGATAGAGATACTAAAATTTCTCTTCGCAAAGTGCTGATATCATGTAAAATAAAAGTATTATCCACCCGTATAATGCAGTTGACACCCGTATTCACCATAACCAATGTGGAAAACTCGTAGTTAAACCAAGTATTGACTTTGCTCCTTTTAATTTCTTAAATCAAGATGTTGGTGGAAGCTTTGAGAATATAGACACTCCAAGTTCCTTTACCAAGGAAACCTTAATAAACGAACTTGTTAATCAATGCATTTTGGAGGATAATATATACATTTTACCATGGAATTCATCGAGAAAATCAAGATTTTAAAACTAAAAAGATAACAAGTTGTATTAATTGTCTTAAGATTAATAAATCTTGCTTTAATTAATATATATCTTCCCTCAAAGAAGTTCAACTCCTTTTATATTTTTACTCTTCCCTTTAATAAGGATATGGCTTTGAAAAATCAATCTCATCCGTTAAAAAACTACAATTTGGGAGCCAAATCCCTTTAATAATATATGAATAGACATATATCTATATATAGCACTAATAGCAGTACTCTTTCCTAAATAATCTTATCAAACAAATAAGGTAATTAACAGTAGAAATGATGATCTATATAATGTCCTTCAAGAGAATATTTTCCAAATTAAGTTCATGAAAAAAGACAATAGATTCTCTCTCTCTCTCTCTCTCTCTCTCTCTCTCTCTCTCTCTCTCTCTCTCTCTCTTCTCTCTCTCTTCTCTATATATATATATATTATATTATATATATATAGACACACACACAATCCAATAAATGGTCATCACATATTGAGAAGAGAAAGAAGAGGACATTATTCTTGATTAAAAATGCCAAAGATATTAAAATCATATTTTTATCAAATATTAAAACCATAAAAATTCACTTTCTAGTTACATTTTGTTTGTTTTATTTTTGTGAGTTTTTCAAAAAACAAAAAAAAAAATCACAATAACAAAAAATATTGCTTCAAGTGTAGTTGTAAAATGGAAATGATAGTGAGTATAACTGTCTAAGCCAAAACAATTCAATAAGAGAAATGCTAGGCTTACAAATTTTTTTACAAAAAAAGCTTTTACAAACTGATGTGGCACAATATAATTGAATTTCTCAAAATTTAAATTTATGTCATTTCTAATTATGTTGCGCCATATCAGTTTGTAAGAATTTTTTTTGTAAAAAATTTTGTAAGCCTAGCATTCCTCATTCAATAAACTGAGATGGTCGGATTGAAATTTTTTAACTATATATATAGTGTGTTATATATGTTCAACATTTTTTTTTTTTTTTTTGCTGATGATAGAACAATTTAGAAGATCATAAATTCTTATAATAGCCATAATGGATAAAATTTAGAACTTTTTTTTTTCAGAAAAAGAAAAAATTAAAGATACCATTTGACTACATAAATGGATATTAAGATTGTAGTTAGTATTAGAAGAACATATGTAACCCTTATTATGTTGAACTTGCCTCTTCATAAGCCATTCAAAGTAAAATAATGCTAAAAATTACATATTTTTATTTCATTACTATTTTACTATACTAATATGGTAATGCTAATTAGCTATTCGATAAGCTCTTATGAAAAAAAAATAATAATAATTGTTTATTGACACTGTCACATTAACAAGATGAAATAATAATGAGATAAAATTTTAGTATCTAACATTAATTTTTGAAAGTATTTATAAAAAACTTAGTACATTGCGAGTTGAATTTGTTATAAGAGCTAATATAAATTTAAATAATGTAATAGTAAAAATTAATATTTTTATTTTTATTTTTTTATAAATGTTAATTTAAAAATTAAATTTTAACGTCACATCATTAAAGTAACGTTTTGCCAAATAGTATTACCCTCGACCTAAATAGTGTTTTTAGCACAATGATTGGCTATGCTTTAAACTATTGGCTGGAAAAAAGTACCCAATAAATCGTGTTATTATTATTTAGTCTGAAGAAAGCAGTAAGCATTAGTCCTCTAATCATTAGGGGCGGCCAAATTTTAATTCTTTCTGAAGGGCTGCCCCTATCATTTCCACTTTTCTTCTGTTTCAAGCCAACAAAATACATAATTAATCTCAAAACACTAATCAGCCAGGAAGTTCCACCTGGACCCCACTTTCTCTTTTTTTTTTATAAACTAATTTAATGTGAACAGATAATCATCTTATATTATTAATTCTAATAGCCACACAAACCCAACCCGCATCTTTATCTTTTTGATACTAACATTAATTATTTCATTTAACGGATCATTAACATAATCCTCCACAATAATTAAATAGTAAAGAAAGCCAATGATACCGCACGTTATTTATGTGTCGGGTTTAAATCGTATTAAAATATAATTATAAAATAAATAATATTTGTATATTTACTTCATATTATTTTTAGTGTCCTTCTAATATATATAGACTAACTTTTTTTATTTTTTAAACAAAAATTGAAGCTCACTTGCTTTTTTTAAAAAAAATAAATTAATTAATTCATGTGTACTAAAAAGATACTGAAAAAGATATAAAATAGATGCACAAACATTATTCGTATAAGATTATATAGGTCAATCATAACTCGACTCATTTAATTAAATGAGTCGAAACCCTAATTTTCTAATTTTGTCTCGAATTCACAAGTCATATAAAAACTTACCAGCCTTATATGTTTCGTGTTAAGTTCAGACTGTATCAAGGCATAAATATAATTATGATTATATAAATTAATCTTAACCAATCAATTTAATTAAAAATAGATCAAACCCATTAACTCTAAATGATCATATTGGGTTGAAAATGGTCAACCCTATTATAGGCTAGTCTATTTTTAATTGATTTGGGTATACATGTTGATGAGTGTATGCATGCCATACAAAGTGTAATAAATAGTAATATTAATTTCACTCTAGTGCCTGCTAGGCTATGACAGTAGTCGCAGTGAGAATTACTGTTCATACATCATGCCCTCTTTGTTTGGTTCTCCATATAAAAAAGGGATTCTTGATAGTGACCTTTTTTTTTTTTTTCTTTCTTTTTTTCCTTTCCTGAATCTTTCTGTCTCTCTCCTAAATCTTTTTTCTCAACTAACAAAATTAATTAAAATTACATCACATTCCTAAATGATGGTGTCACAGGCCTGTCAAAAACACTCAGCCCCATTTGGTCTACTTCAAATATAGACCATCCAATCACTGGTCCTTGGTATTTCTATAACCGTGGAGACCTGTGAAATTAATTATATTTCAGTACTGATCCTCATTTCTTTCAGTTCCCATCAATTTTACCCTTTTAACCTTTCAACTTTCATCCCCTCACCTCATGCGTGGTAAAATGGGTACTTAACATGAAATTATATATATTATATAATAATAACCAGCAATAAAAAGCTGCAGCTATTGATAAAAAAAAAAGAAAAAAAAAAAAAAAGAAAAGCTGCAGCTAAAATGAACATTTACCCAGGATACCCAAAAAAGCTGCAACTTTTCCTGACTTATTAGTAAAATCTCTCAATTTCAGTCCCCTTATGAGGCGGACGGTAAAAGTGAAATTTTTTTATTATTATGAAGGAGGCTTTGGGGCATCAACCCTTAAATTATGGTACATTTGTACGTTGGCCCAAATGTAGAAAGTTTCATACTTTGATGTCATGGGTCGCTATCAAGCATTGATGCGGCTCCACATGCAGAACAGCTAAACATGCAGTACATCTGTACATGTACGGGTGGTGTAGAACAGCTTTGATGAGCTTCCAATAGTAGGAGCCTAGCTGTGTCTCAAATTCAAATTTTCTTTCACTGTATTCATTGCCGACCAGTCTTTATTTTTTTTTTATAGGAAAAATTTTATTTAGCTTCTAAATTTTGGCATGTTTTGATATATATTTTGAATTTTTTTTCTCTCGCTTTAATATTATAAACTTTTAACTTTTCTCACTTTACTTCTATCCGTCCGGATTCTTCATTAAATCTTATTAAAATTCATAAAATACTTGTGTAATTTTTTTAAAAAAATTATAAAAAAATCTAAAATGATGAGTATTTTAAAAAATTTTGCATTCATCCGATAAGATTTAACAAAAAATTCTAACGAAGAGGATTATATGAGTATTTTGAAAGTACAAGATACCAAAGTGAAAAAAAAAAAAAAAAAAAAAAAAAGTGCAAGAGAGTATGTCAAAACATGCCAAAATTTAAGAGGTCTAAATGAAGTTTTTCTTTTAAAAAAATTCCCTAATTGGCAAGCATAAACTTAAAGGGGACTTTTGATAGTTTAGTAAATATGGATGCGATTCTACATGCATGGTTTAAGTGCAATCTAAATAATGTGTAGGTAAGTTTTTGTACCCTCTCATTAGAAGTTTGCTTTTAGAAATAAGTTTTACTTGAAGTGTATATTATATGGTTTAAGTTATGTAAGACACTTAAAATCGTAAGAAATTGAAGCTCAAAAGATTATAGGAGCCCTTTGACAAATAAATTTTAGTATTGTATATACTCTATTGAAATCCTAGTAGTTTTAAAATTAGATTAGTAGGATTGTATATTCTCTTAGGATTACGAGTCATATTCTTTCTCTATTTGTGAATAATAGTTTTCTTAAGAAATGATTATTGTTGGCAATAAAATAAAGCCCAAATCAATAGGCTTACATACATCACATTGTATCCTAGAGGTAATTTGAGGCTTCATAAAGAGAAAGGGAGAGAGGTTCGTTGTTTTTTTTTTTAATACTAGCGAAGAAGAAATATCATTGTTGCTGCTTGTGGAGGTAGATCATTTTGCCAAATCACATTAAATTCTTTTGTCTTGATTCTTGCTTCTTCTTTTTCTTCTTCTTCTTTGTTGATATTTTCTTGATGTCGACACTTTTCACACAAGAAATTAAATATCTTGGTCTTCAATTTGTGTTGTTTCTATGGGTAGTTTGAGACCTACAAAATTCAAGGTACCTTAATTTGTTGAATGGTTCCAATTATGCTATTTGGAAGATGCATGTTATTTTTAGTACAAGAGAATTGTGCTCTTGCAATTGAAGGGAAGGAAGAAAAGCCCGAAGACATCAGCAATGAAGTTTTTGAGCAAAAGAATGAGTTGGCTATGACATATCCATTTTTTGCACCAGATGATTTAGTTATGTTCAATGCTGTTGAGGAAAAGACTGCTAAAGGCATCTAGAATAAGCTCCATAATATTTATGAAGAAAAATCAATGTCAAACTGACTCCATCTATGGAGAAACCTGTAAAAATTGAGAATGAAAGTGAGTTCTTCATTTTAGGAGCACCTGAATGAGTTCAATGCCTTTGTTAGTAAATTGACAGCTAGGGGAGTCAATATGGATAAAGAAGAGCTAATTACCATCTTACTTGTTCCATGTTATACTTGTGGGACAGTGAACTTATGTCCCTAAGTAACACTGCTGATCATCTCAATTTTGACTATGCAGTTAATCAATTGCTTATTGAAGATTCTCACACAAAATATAGTGGGAATTTTTTTGATCTTGTGGTAAAAAGGGACGACACTCACACAAAGAGTGTAAACTTTGGAATGTAAATAAGGAGAGACCCAAAACTGATGTGCCAAAGAGTTCAAAATCCCATACTAATTTGTTGGAAGGAGATAGATCATCTGAGAATGGCAAGATAATGTTTGTGATTTTTCATAAAAATTTGAAACACCATTGAATTTTAGATACTGCTGCAACTTTTTATATGACATCATGTAGAGATTATTTTTACACTTTTCATTCATATAATGGTAATGTCTATATGGGTAATGATAATAATTGTGAAATAGTTGAAATTGGTGATATCAGGATTATTAGATTTGGTACACTCGTATCATTACAAATGTTTAACATGTGCCTAATTTGTGGAAAAGCCTTCTATTATTAAAAAATTTGATGAAGATAGCTACAAATTTTTTAGAGAAAACGGTTAGTTAAAAGTTGTTAAATGAGCATTGATTGTAGAAAGAGGAGAATTGCTTGGCAATCTATACTGATTAATTGGAGATACCCGTGGTTGGCGATGCTATTGTGGCTAATGTAGTGACAAAGCCAATCATGTTATGTCACATGCCTTTAGGACATATGCAATGACTAAAGGTGTTTCTTGATCATAATTTACTTTTGGGCTTAAAATTTATTGATTTGAATTTTTGTGAAGAGTACCTATTTGGTAAGTATCATAGAGTTGGTTTTTTTTTTTTTTCAGTTACAATCAAAAGTAAGAGTTTTTTAGATTTAATTAATTCTAATACTTGCATTAGAGTCTCTTATTGAATCCATTGGTGGTTCAAACTATTTTATTTCTTTGTTGAATATTTCTCTAGAAAAGTTTGATCTACTTGAGAAAGAGTACCAACGCTTTTCCCATTTTAAAAATTGAAGGCTTTGGTTGAGAACCAAAGGGAGAGAAAGATTACTTTTCTGACAATTGATAATAGAACTGAAAATAATATGAATGAATTCAAAGAATTTTGTTGTGAAAATAAAATTTTTAGACAGCATATAGTTTTCCGTACACCACAATAAAATGTTGTGGAGGAACATATGGATTGTATTGTGGGGTTAAAGGGAAATATCCAAATACATTTGTTGGATTGTACTAAGAAAATGTCAAGTGTACGTTGCTAACTTAGAGCATAAATTTTGGGCTAAGGTTGCTAATTATATGGCTTGCTTCATTGTTAATCACTCACAAACTACTGCACTTAACAGTGAAGTTCTTAAAAAAGTATTTTGGAAAGCCTTTGAATTATTCTGTTTTTCAAGTATTTGGTTCTAATGGTTATGTCGAGATTTCTAAAGAGTAGAGAACTAAATGGATGCAAAATTAAAAAACTGTACTTTTCTTGGCTATACAGATAGAATGAAGGTGTACAAATTGTGGGATCATGACGACCAAAAAATATTATTAGCCGAGATGTCGTGTTTAAAGAACATTCATTACTGAAAGAGAAAGTACAATCAAATCCAATTAATAAAATGTTGGAATGTTTTCAAAAGGTTCAAGATGTGCCGGTGTGT
This sequence comes from Betula pendula, assembly GCA_900184695.1. NCBI lineage: Eukaryota > Viridiplantae > Streptophyta > Magnoliopsida > Fagales > Betulaceae > Betula > Betula pendula. The sequence continues at coordinate 216,733 of FXXK01000305.1, forward strand.
AGCAACCCTTGCCGAAATATCATAATATCAAGGGCAATCGACGAGTCACTACGCTAAACATTCCTTAATCATCATCATTAAAGCATGTTTATCATGCAGTAGAATATCCTTTTTCTTTTTTTTCTTTTTCTAATCCATATATACACATACTTACAGCAATGTCTAAAAACAAAACACCGTGGAGCATTAATTTGACATCTAAGTAGATACAAGTTTACATTGTTCATTACATAACAAAATAAACATCAGTACACAACAAGTGCATGTGCCACATGTGGCACAATAACATATACATCATATGCATAAACAACCTACAAAAATGGATGTGTACAACAAAAGCTTTACTAACAAGATTAGTCAACAAAACATCCACAAGACAACCTACGGCCTCAATTATAGTAGCCCAAATACCTAACTACCAGATCGTCTTCATCACCATTATCACCTACATCATTACTACACAATTGTGGGATTACCACAATTCTATAGGCGAATATGTGTAAACATGTTGACCAAATACGCTAAGCACTGTTTACGCTCAACAAATTTTTCAGCAATTTGTACGTTGAGGCTGACGGATAGGCCTTTTAGCATTTTGGCTAAAAAAGCTATTTTGGTTAGGCTTATGAAAATACTCACCACCTCCCAATATATGAAACCCGCCCTCTCTTCTTTGAAGGTGGCAGGATTTCTTGGCATCGGAGAGTGAAGATATACATCTTAAGAAAGTTGTTGAATAACTATAGATAAGTATGAACAATTTTGACCAAATAAGGCAGTAAAAGAGCAAATAAATAGAATGAAATAGGGAGGAGAATGTAGAAAAATGCAGAGGCTGAAAAAGAGGTGGGCAGACTCGATAAAAAATGCAAAACAAAAAAGTGAGCATTTACTCTATAATTATGAAATGTCATTTTGCGTCAGTTGTACGTGTGGGGAATTATTGACTGCCAGTCTGCCAGTGTGTTTTAACTGATGGCGGGAAATTTGGTGCAGAGTAAAACAGTCACCTTTTTCTTTACACACCTACACCTACAAAAGTAAAAAGTAGAAAAAAAAAAATAAAAAAAATAGAGTCAATACAAAAAAGAAAAAAGAAAAAAAAAAGAAAGAGTCAAAGAGAGGAGGGGGAGCTGACGTCACCACTGGAGGGTGGTGCGGGTGGTGGTGGGATAATGATTATACGGATTTTGCTTGTAATTAATGGCTTTTGACCGCACATGCATCTCACGTGCTCTCTTTTTCTCTTCTCGATTGACTACACGGCTTCGGGGGAAACTTTTGTATTACGGCGGTAATTATTAAAAATAAATAAATTGAAATAGAATTTTAAATTTTTTTGTTTGACGGTGGTTGAATTGAATCACGCGCCTATGATGCCCGTAGGAAGGACTTTTAAGTTTTATTTACTTTTTGAGGTCTTTGGGCCTTTTTTGGTGGGGTCCAACCTTTTCTACGTCACGTGGGCCCACCTGACATGTCTCGTTTTTCTTTTAGTCCACATTGACATGTCTGATGTCTCTAATTAATTTACATTTTATTATGCTTCTAAATTGAAGCCCAATTGTGGCCCAAAAAACCAAAAATCGTTCTAACGTTGATGGAAGCAACCCAAAATACCAATTTTTTTTATAGTATATTTTTCACTATTTCATTTGTATTGAACTTATCTACAATGTCCATAAATCTTTTTCTTTTTTTTTTTCTTTTTTCTTTTTATCCTAAGATACAAGATTAAAGCATAGTTAATGTTAGGAAAAACTTTACAATGGCCCCCCTAAACTTTCACACGATTCAAATAACCCCTCAATATTTGATTTATTTCACTTTGACCCCTCAAACTTTTAATTTGTTTCATTTCACCCCTTCGTTTGTTTTTATCATTAAAACTTTTTGAAATTTCAAAAATACGCCTGCATTTTAAACAAAAAAAAATTATAAAAAAATTTCAAATAAGAGGTATTTTGATAATTTTTGCTAAATTCCGTTAGGATTTTCTATTGAAAGCTTAAGGGGTCAAATTGAGAGAAATCAAATATTGAGGGAGGTTATTCAAATCGCGTAAAAGTTTAGGGAGCATTTGTGAAGTTTCTCTTTAATATTATATGTAAAGGATCTAATTATGGACAGAGAACTTTGCAACTAATAATGCTATTTTTTACATTCATTTCATACCAGTTGATATAGTGTGTTTTAAATGGTTTTTCATGTCAGTCAATTAAAAAAAAACATTAAAAACATGTTATATCAATTATTATAAAATGAGTATAATAAATATGTATAAAAAATAGCATTAGAGTAACATTTAAATATGCAAATATCATGGCATAAACAAGATTGATGAATTTTTTTTGCCAATTTGAAGCTGAGTTTACAATTGACAATATTGGATTATTGATGAGTAGAAGACTAGTAATAATTACAAGGGTCTTGGAGTGAGACTTTTCTTTTCTTGTATTTAATGGTTTGCCCCCACCTTGATGTTTACTTTTTTGGCCATATCTTTTTTTCTTTTTTTGTGTTGAATATTTTGTGTTGCCAAATTCCCTAAATCAAAACGTGTGTTCTAAGTTATGTCTAAGTCCGACAATCATTGTTTATGCTCTCATGAATCGTAATGAATTTATCTCATATAATATATCACAACAGTAAGTTGATTTAGACACCTTTAGGTTGTTGGCAGATTAGCGCCGCCGTTGGGAATATTATAACTTTTATTATAAATTTTTTTACAAATTAATGTGACAATTTATAATTAATGAAATAATTAAACAAAAAAAATACGCAAGCCGATTATTGCATGTTTTTAGAGGCCTTGTTTGACCCATCCAACCCCTTCATCAAGGTTTGGAACCCTAGCCTCTTAATCATTTTATTAATTATGACTACCACATTAATTGGAATGAAAATTATAGTAAAAGTAAAAGCTCAAGTATTTATTTTTCATCTAGGTTTGAAATTTTGCAAGAACTTGATTGAGTGGATCATTGGAATGGTGGACTAGGGACAAGATCCAAAGGCTCACGTTCGATGTCTTGTTTGATGTACGTTTGATTATTAGGTTAAAAAGCCCATTTGTGTATTTGGCCCAAAACATAGAGATCGTCAAAGTAGAGCATTAGATGCTGGGGGCCCGGGTTTCTTTTACTAGTCGAGTTAGACGGTTGTTTAAGGCCCATACTAGAATAAGGTTCTCAAATAGTAGTATTGATAAAAACAAAAATGGTTAATCTAAAAATGACAGGTTTATAAGAAAACGAATAAGGCCCTTCCAAAAAAAAAACTAAAAAAAGAGCAATTAAGGTCTCAATTATGGTGCACGACCATTTTGGAAAAAAAAAAAAGTAATACAAATATATGAAAATATTGTTGATTTTTTCTTTAATCTAATTTCAAGAAATTAAAATTACAAGAATAGTTTGCGAAAAAAAAATAAAAAAACAATGACAAACAGAGACAGTCGATCAGCAGGAGAGGACTCTTGTTCCTTGAACTTTTTTTGTTTTACTATAATTCTCAAGACTTAGTATGAGAATTATAGTAAAAGTAAAAGCTCAAGTATTTTCGCCTAGGTTTGAAATTTTTCTAGAACTTAATTGAGTGGATAATTGGAAAGGTGGACTTGGGAAAAGATCCAAAGGCTCATGTTCGATGTCTTGTTTGGCCTTGTGGGGGTGGCCGAACCACCCCCATGGTCCATGGGATGGTTCGGCCACCCTAGATTGGTTATGGGTTGCTCGAGTCATTCCTCTTTTTTTTTTTTTTCCAATTTTTTTTATTATTTTTTTAAAAATATATTTTTAGTTTTTTAGTTTTTTCTATTTTTTAAATTTTTAATTAGGTTTATAAAAATTCCCTCTAATTGACCTCGAATTTTAGAGTCAAACTCTTCTTACATAGACTGATAATATTCTTTATTATCCTTTAATTTCACACTTCAATATTCTTTTGTGAGATTTAATTTTTCTTGAGTGTTACATCCTTCTATAGATCTCAAATATAGTTTTCCAAAATCCTTCCTTTATCAAATTAATAGTTTCTTATTTTGGGAATAAAATTAAGACTTAGGTCTTTAAATATAACTGAATATTTATTTCTATAAATATTCTTACACTTTTTTAAATTCATTAATTATAATTGTATAGTCGAAGCATTTTTATTTTGTCTTAATTTTCAAATTAATACTTTTAGATTCAAGAATTAAAATATATGGCGCTACAATAGGTCCTACTGGACAGCATTGTCTTACAGGTTCTACAGGATAGCACAAACCCAATTGAAAATGAGTTAATGGCTCAAGTAGATCATATAAAAGATAATTATGGACTATGAATATGTTTAATTATGAGATGACGTATCTTGTTTGGCTAACTATTTAGATAACACAAATCCTCGAGATACGCTCATATTTCAGTGGGGAATGCGAAGTTGGCAGATTTTGGACTCGCTGTTCTCCAACTCGACTTGTCGTGTCAGCTCAGTCAACCCGCTGGTACTATTGGATACTCTTTTAAAGCCCCCACCCTTTTGATTAATTTAATCATTTAATTTATATTCTGACACTCTTTCTCATGTGTGGGCTTAAACTCTTCTATAATAAGTGAGATCCAATACGTAAAATATTTAATTGAAATGAGAGATAAACAACAGAAATAGAATTTGAGCTCAAGACTTCTGCTCCAATATCATGTTAAACAATTATTTATTCTTTAAACTAAGGTGAATGAGAAGAACTGAATTTAATAATTTAATATATATTATAACAGGCATTTGGATCCTTGTTACACCACACCCAGCAAACTTAGTACTAAAAATGATGTGTTCAGCTATGGAGTTGTGCTGTTAGAGATTATTAGTGGAAGGAAAGCCATTGATATTTGCAGGGCTCTAGCTTTCATTGTGGACTGGGCAATACCATTGATTGAAGAGCAATGTGTATCAGAAATTCGTGACGGGAGGATCTCATTTCCCACTTACATGGAGGCCACGATAAGACAGATTCTATGCATCACAGCGCGCTGTGTGTCATCAAATGAAGAGGTTTGTCCTTCCATTGGAGAAATCATGGAAAATCTTGCTGTCCAGCAGCTTAGATTTCCCATTTGGCTTGGCCTTTTGCGGACTGTGATGCTCCTAAGGAGGCGGCAAAAGTTGGTGAGCCAGCGGTGGCAGACAACATATGCTGCACAAGGTGATGTTCATTCTCGTGTATCAAGTGGAAGCTAGGCTATTATTGAAGGATGTTTTGGCAAATTTTTCTGAGTAGAATTAATGAGTGAACTCAGTCAAAAGTTATATTATTATTTATTATAGTATGAAGGCTTGAAGCCTGCATTGCATGCACTCCAAACACAAGATTCCCAAGAGTGGGTGGGCAGAGAATATTACTTTATTTGGTCCCACACGTATATCTCACAACTCTCATAAACTACTTTATGATCACCACCGTCCTTAATTGTCATCAACCATCAACTTTAGACTGGGATGAGGCTTAAATGTAAAAAAAAAAAAAAAAATTTACATTTTCTTCAACAACCGAAAGCTTTGTTTGTTTCAGCGTAAAATATCTTAGATGTTTGGTGTTATCGAAATGATAGTTTAAATGTTTGGTTCGATCATCCCCTTTAGCCATTTCCAAATTTGAGGGGGTGGCTGATCCACCTCCAAATATCTAGGGGTGGTTCGACCACCCCCTATTTGGCCAAAGGGGGTGGCCGAACCACCCCTTGTTGGCCAAAGGGGTGTCTGAGCCACCCCCTTGCTTTTTTTATTAATTATTTATTAATTTTTAATATGAAAAAATGTAAGATAAATTTAAAAGCAGTAGAAAAGAAAAATTACCTTCACTAAAAGGCATCATTTTGGTTGATCAATTGACTTTGACTAACAGAGTATCAAAATCTGACGGAAGGATAATTTTCAAATTTCGTGAATAACCATGGACCCAAATTTCAAATTTAAAAAGTGAGGGCTCGAATTCAAATCTCGCTTCTACCCAAATATTTATCTTACTATTTAAAAATAGCTAAAAAAAAAAAAAACTTGTCATTTTATGATTTATTCTATTCCCCACCTAACTTTGCTTTTTCGGTCTTCTATTGATCCTAACCTAAAAACATGTAAACAAAACCAATGAGAAAAAACTAAGTAAGAAATATTCCTCAACCAATTTAAAATCAATTGAGCAAAACATCTTTTCTTTAAAAATTTTTCCTTAAAGAACTTTCTTGACTTAAAAAAGAAATTTTTCTTGAAATACTTCTAATAGATAGCTGAACTTTAAGATTTTTTTTAATTTTTTTTTTACTATGTCGTATGCATATTGTTACACCCTATATGCTAGGGTTGTGCAATCCTTGGATCATGGCATTATTCGAGGCCGTAAACGTGCCTTGTGCCAACCAATTAACTACTAGGTACACTTAGCTTGACGACTAGGCCGGTGATGGATTATCTTTGAGCAGTTGCACTCCATCCTAACCTGATATTCTGCTTCTATCTTTCTTAGGCCAAAACATATTTATAAAATAAGTTTGAAGAATAATGTACTACAGAAGAAATGTTTATTTCATTGATGTCTTACAGAGTGATAACCACAATATTATATACAAGTGTGTGTCAGTAAAATTGGAATAGTGACTAATTACCAAGAGCAAATCAGTGTATTCCCATATGAGAAAATTTCATATTGAGATGATGTAATGCCCCGAAGATTTAACATATTTGAGGACTTGTTTTGGAGCCTTGGGCGTCCATAGAATGTTTGAAGGATCTCATGGAACATTCGATGGTAAGGGCTAAACGTTCGATATGTGTCGTGATGTACTATTTACGTGAGGTCATGCGATCAGAGTGTGTGTTAGGCCGCATCAAATGTTCCATACTTTTATGGAACGTTCGATGTGGTTTTATGAAATTTTCGATGTTTTTATCAGACGTTTGATGGAAACCTATAACTATTGAGTAATAGTACAATCAAACGTTCGATGAACCTAAAAACTCATTAGTCTTTAGCCAGATGCCCCAGCTCTATAAATAAGACTCTTTCCCCTCAATTTCATTGTTCACTTGTGCCTTGGAGCTCAGAGAACGTGTGTGAGTGTGTGAGAAAGAGTGTTTGGAGAAGGAGAAGGCTTTTGGACTTTGAAGGTATCCATTCTAGCCTAACTTGTTTTCATGTTGTTATTTGCTTGTTGTTATCTTGTTTAGTTGTTGTTGTGTCTTAGCTTCTGAGTTGTTTAGCATTAAACTTGATCATTTGAGGTTTAAGTTGGTTTAAAGAGTTTAACACCTTCAACCCCGTTTTTAAAGTGTGAGACCCCTTATTCTCTCTGGTTAGACCTTTAGGAGACCTTAGGAGGTGTTAGAATCCAAAAAGGATCAAGATTCTAGTCTAAAATGAGTTTCTGGACTTCATAGAACGTTTGACAAGGATGGTCAAATGTTCGATGTTCAGGCTTGGAATGTTCGACCCTTCTGGTCAAATGTTTGATGCTCGGACAGAATGTCCTTTTGGGCTATTAGAGGCTTAAGACTTGTTTAGCTTAAGGTATAAGACTAATGATAAGATCATTTCTGAGATTTGGAAGTCGGGGACTGTATGAAAGATTATTTGGTTGATCCATATGACCAAAGTGAGTAAAAACTCACACAGATACTTATTATTGTTATACTTTTTTGCATAGCATGACTATTTTGATATACAAAACATGCATGTTTGCAACTCCTATAAAATGCCTATTTATTTTCAACTGTGAACTCTATTTGTGAAAACAATTGTGATTAACAAAAATAATGAAATGATGAGTTGTGAAAAACATGCATATAAAAGACACAAAGATTAATGTGCATCGTATGACATGGTATACCAATACGTGTGTTAGAATGGCCATGGAATTACTATTATTATAAGTTGATTCAATGATCAAATGTTTCTTTTGTGATGAGGGCCTTGGATTTAATGGTTAAGAGTTTGTGACCAGCATACCATTCCTTGAGTGAGATCACTGTTACGGCTTTGCTACTCAGTGTGGGCCACCCGAGGTCGGACTTAGTTGGACTACTAATATAAGACAATATGTTTATGCAATGTTCGAGGCATTGGAATTGTATCAGAAATCCTTTGGGATGCGCAAACATTGCTGAGAAATGGTAATATCTCGAGTAGACCATATTGTTAACATATCACATATTCTTGATTATATCATGTATTATAAATATACTGCATTGTCATGACATGTTTATGCCAAGGATAAGAATATCAATGTTTGTTATTTATAAACTGAGTTCACAAAATGGTAACCTATATAACATATGCATTATTACTTACAAAGTCATAGACTTACTCTTGTATCTTTTCCACCAATGATCTTAAGCTACTTCATAGATAGTCTAGACGATGATGGTGTATGCGAGCAGTATGGTTTGGTTGGACGACATTCTCTGGGTGATTTTTGAGGAGCTAGAACCTGTGTGGCTGAGTAGGATGTGGTATGCCGAAGGAGACCACCAACACAACATGATAGATATAGTTTACATGCTTTATGTCGTGAAGACTAATCTATGATTTTATTGTTGTTATGTTAGAATTTGGGTTATAACCCTTATATTTTGTTGATGACTGGTATTTGACTATACTTTGGAGATATCAGTATGCTTTTATTATATTATGGTTTTGTTTTCAGCTATTCTGGTATTCTTTTATTGTGGGTATTAGTTGCTATCTCTATTTTTATTAAGTGACAAATCTTCCGTTGTAGACTTTTACTCTTGAGAGTGTATGATCCCTGAGTTTTAACCTGGTGGAGGGATTAAGGCTGAAAGGCGAACCGCTAAGTCATTTACTAGTTAAATGATTTTGTTGGGGCATTTGCAGATGAGAATAGAATTTCCTTGATAAGCTTAGAATCCTTCATTGCTTACACTTTCCCTATATAAGTTGATGTTGTATGAGAGGGAAATATTGTCTTTCCTTTCTTGTCTAAAAACTTCCCAGCATAGCATAGTATCTTAGCTGTCTCTCATTGTGACTTGACGATGTGCCGTTGGACTTGCCTTATTTTCTTTATGGTCTATAGTGTGATGTGCTATAGAATTTGTTGTGCACCCATCCTTAGTTGTTGCTAGTTGGTGTGGAAATCATACTGTTAACATCCCCCTTAAGTGAATGGGGAGTGAAACAACCATTAACTGGCCACGAAGGAAGAGAAACTGTGCCCAAGATAGCCCTTTTGTGAAAACATTGAAGGGTTGATCATGAGTAGGAATGTTGATAAGCATTGAATGTTATACATTCAAGCCCTTTAACTCGCATATGTTAAGCCTTAGTTTGTGTTGTAAATCTAATCTTTTGTTGTGTTTAGTATTTATCTTATTTTGTATGACCTATTGAAAAACACAAGCGAAATCATTAAAATAGGCTCAAAATGCATCAAGGGAAAGTTGAAAGAGCTCAAGAATGCCCTTGGATTGATCCACAGAAAGCTTGGATCGATCCATAGAAAGCTTGGATCGATCCACAAAAAGCTTGGATCGATTGTAGTCACATCCAGAAGCACTGCAGATTAGTTCCGCAACTGACCTTTGCGTACTGTTTTGGCCATAACTCTCAGTACAAAACTCGGATTGAGGCAAGGTGAAGGGTGTTGGAAACAAGACTTCAAGAAGAACAAATGCTATTGTATGTGAAAGATCAGATTCTAAATTCTTGAGGGTCAAAAATACGTGTGAAGTTCAAGAACTTTTCAAAAATGAAAATATCTGCAGAAATGAAAAGATCTCGGAAAAATTATCAACAATTGCGGCTAGTAGTCAATTGTAGGAGCTGAATTCTCTCTTTAGAGAAGTCCTAGTCACTTGACTCAAGATCTTTTCCCTTATTTTGTAAATAATATCTACAAGCCTCTCTCTCTCTATAAGATGGAACTCATCCGAGAGAGGAGGCAAAGAGGGTTCTAGGACTGGGAGTTCCTCAGTTCTGATTTCTCATTTCCTTTGTATTGTTTAGCTTAGTTTTTATTTATTTTTTCTTCCTTAGGCAGTAGGTAGAAGCTCAACCCATAGCTCTTAAACTCTAGGAAATGGTTTTCTCCTCTTCCATGGAGATTCCCAAATCCTTCATGAGAAACTAAACCCTTTGTAGGATTTAATGTAATTCTTTCTATGAGGTTATGGGTTGATTATATTTAGTTAGGATTTTATGCATTTGGTATAATGATTGTATAAGCCTAAGGATTAATCTTCATGATATACCATTTGAGATGAAAACCTTTTTCTTGTCTATGAGAAATTCTTTGGAGTCTTGAATGAATTCTATGTTTCCATTGTCTTTGATTGAGAAAATATAGGCTTTGCAACGGAGCTTTTGACATGATTTTATGTGAGTTTGATAGGATATGCTAGGGACCACGACTCAATCCACACTTAGATTAACTTAGAATAGGTGGAAAGTAGAGTGAAAACCTATGATATTTTATGTTTTCTTCATTGAGTTGTGTAGGCTATTAGGAGATTTTATATTGCATGCTAGGGAACACGAGTTATATCACATGTAGGGTGTTAGGTGAGTGACTAGTGCAAAACTATGATGTTCTATTATTCTCTCTTAGTAGTATTTTTATGTTGAGTATGTTGTAAGGATTGACAACCTTTACATACTCATATTATGCTTATGTTAAAGATCCATGCTAGATATAATCCGCTTTCTACCTTTATCTTTATTTTACATGTCATTTACATTAATGTCATTTATGTTTAAATAATTTACATTTAAGTCATTTACATTTATGTCATTTAAGTTTAAAAATTAAAAAACATCTTTTTTCATGAGTTGAGTTAGAAGGAATCTTAGGAACTTTGTAACAAAAGCAACCAACACAATCCCTGCGGACGAAACCCTCTTTTAGAACTATCATGCAAGGATACGATCTATCGTGAGCGGTTAATTATAAATTTAAAATCGGTAATGCTTGCGCGCGTATCAAATATATCTGTCAAGAAGGTCCTTGTTAAGAAGTTTCTCTCAAATGAAGTGATAGTCCACTTCAATGTGTTTTGTGCATGCATGATAAACTGGGTTAGAAGCTAAAGCAAGAGCTCCAATGTTGTCAGCCCATAAGCAGCGAGGAATAGCAAAGGGAATGTGTAACTCTTTAAACAACATACAGAGCCAATATAATTCAGCAACAACAAGCGCCATAGACCTATACTCACCTTCGGTTCTGGATTTTGCCACCACAAATTGCTTCTTGGCAGCCCAAAAGATGAGGCATGGGCCAAGGTATATTCCATAACTGGTGGTGGATTTCTGATCATCAAGGCTCCTTGCCCAATCTGAGTCACAAAAACCATTAATTTGTAGTGAACCACGACTGATATGTAAACCAAAATCAGGGGTGCCCTTTAAGTAACGCAACACATGTTAGTTGCAACCATATGGACCATAGATGGAGAGTGGAGAAATTGACAGAGCTGGTTGACACTATAGGCAATATTCGGGTGTGAGAGAGTGCAATATTGTAAAGCACCAACCATGTGTGTATACTTAGATGGATCAGCTAGAGGATCCTCATCAAACCATGATAACATGACAACAGATGTACATGGCGTGGAAGAGGGTTTGGCACCATCCATATGGGTTCTTCTCAATAAATCAGTAACATACTTGGTTTGAGATAGGAACAAATCCTCATTGCCCCGTGTAACTTGGATGCTGAGAAAGTAGGACAAGGGACCTAGATCTTTAATAGCAAAGTCACATTGGAGATGATTAATCAAACCAGGAATGGCAGAGGAGGAGCTGCTAGTGGCAATAATGGCATCCACATAAATAAGTACAAAAACTTGAATTGAATCCTGGTGAAAAAGGAACAAAGATGTGTCAACTGCGGAACTTGAGAGCCCAAGTTCTGTTAGGACTTGTGATGGTCGCATAAACTAAGCCCGAGAGGCTTGTTTCAAGCCATATAGGGACTTATGAAGTCGACATATGTGATCAGAAAAATGAGGATCTTCAAACCCTTTTGGTTGCTTCATAAATACCTCCTCCTCAATAAAGCCATAGAGGAAAGCATTTGAGATATCTAATTGGTTTATAAACCAGTTGAAATGCACTCCCAAAGCCAAGACCAACCGGATGGTGGCTAGCTTGACAACGTGACTAAAAGTCTTGTTAAAGTCAATGCCTACTTCTTGATCAAATCCCTTGGCACGCGTTGTACTTGTCAATAGTACCACCAGCCTTTTGCTTGAGCTTAAACACCCATTTGTAGCATTCAACTTTCTTAAGAGTGGGCCTAGGACACAAAGACTGCGTATGGTTAAACAATATGCAGAATATTCAGTAGTCATAGCATCAACCCATCATTTGTTCTTCATGGCTTGATGGTAAGTCTTTGGTTCAGTAGGAAAGATGATGGAGGTAAGGGCGTGAAATGGGTATTTGGTAGAGGAATAAAGTTTGAAGTCAGGGATGAGTTTTGGAGTGAGAGAGTTGGTTTGTGACCGGGTGACCATGCGTGGAACAAGTTGCTGGTAGGATTGAGACTATAGAAGATTCCGAATGAGATTTTGGTCCATCAGCATTTTCTGCAAAGGTGTCGGTGATAATGGGGCTGGGGCATGATGGTAGGGATGAGGGGAATCACTAACAAGAAAAGATTGTCCTAAGGGAGTGTGGCTCAGCTCCGGAGAAGGGGAGAGAATGCATTGTCATCATGAGGGGAATCTATGGAAGGGGAACTAGGAGATGAATCAAAGTTAAAAGAAATAGTGGTATCAAGTGAAAAAGAGGATTGAGGAAGAGAGATACCTAGAGGTAGAGAAAGTGCAGGACCAGGCAGAACATCCACTGTAGGAGGAGTATAGGCAGGTCTCTGTTGGGCAGGAAAGTGCGTTTCATCAAATATGATGTGTCGTGAAACATACACATGATTAGTCATAGGATCAAGGTAGCAATACCCTTTTTGTGTGCTGCTATAGCCAAGGAGCAAGCATTTCTTACTTCTGAATGCTAATTTGTGTGGAGTATAAGGCCGAAGTAAAGGGTAATAAGCATACCCGAAAGTTTTGAGCAAGGAATAATCAGATGCTTATGAAAAAGCATGAAGTAAGGTGATTGATTTTCCAAGGCAAGGGTGGGTAGATGATTGATTAAGTAAACAACGGTTAAAAAGGCATCCACCCAATATGAAGAGGGAAGATGTGACTGGGCCAAAAGAGATAAACTAGTTTCAGTTATGTGCCTGTGTTTTCTCTTTGAAACACCATTTTGTTCTGAAGTGTAAGGACATGTTAACCTATGTAGGATTCCATTTGAGTCTGTAAAATGTTTAAAAGTTACTGAGATGTATTCTCCACCATTCTCAATTTGGAGCTGTTTTATTTTGCAAGAGAATAGATTCTCAACCAGATTTTTAAATTTAACAAAACATAGAAGCACTTCAGATTTATGCCTTAAGGGAGATAACCATGAAAAACAGAAGTGATCATTGATAAAAACCACATAAAAGTTACATCCACCAGGAGACATAATTGGGGAAGTCCAAACATCTGAGTGAATCAACTCAAGCGGATGTGTGGATTTTCGATGGGAATCAGAAAAAAGGTAATTTCTTGCTTTTGGCCATTTGACAAGAATCACATAATTTATTGAATTTTACAGAACCAGAACATGAGAGTAAAGATTGCTGTAAAAGCCTATGAATTACAAATTTTCCAGGATGTCCAAGGTGAGAATGCCCAATTTCAAAGGATGCTGTTACTCCTAGGAATGCGGTAAAATGGGGAAGAAATGCTGCGGTTGATAGAAAAGCTGCTTTAGACTTGATCTTATTGGACTGAAGCTGTGTGAGATAGATGGGGTAGAGACTTGCTTCATTTGATCCTTGTAGGAGGATTTCCTTGGTCTGCATATCCTTGATAATAAAATGAGTAGAGGTAAGAATAAAGTAGCAATGATTATCTCTACAGAACTTTTGTATGGATAGTAAATTAGGGGAAGCATTAGGACAATGCAAAATGTTATTTAGATGAAATTGTGATATGGAGGTAGAGAGAAGTGAAGAACCAGTGTTGGCTATCCGCAGACCACTGCCATTGCCCACAGTTACACTATCATTGCCCTAGTAAGGTTGTTGTTGTGTGAGATTCTCAAGTTCGGAGGTGACATGATGATTTGCACCACTATTTAGGTACCAAGGCTGTTCAATCTCAGAAGTGCCGTAAGTTTGGGCGGGCTACCATGGCTACCAATTGAGCATATGGATGGCGGCCTTGAAATGAAAAGTCCATCCGATGATAGCAGTTGAGTGCCTAGTGCCTTATGTTTCCACAGATATGATAAGGTATCCTATTGTTAGGAATAAATTGAGTGGAGATATTACCATCTTATGGAGCAGAGTGTGGAGTTGCAGAGAGCTTGGGCCCTTAAGTGGAAGGATAGTGCTTGGCCGTGGCAGGATACTACTGGTATTGAGTCTAAGAGTGTCGAGAAGGCTGCCTTCTATAATGTTGAGGCCTTTGTTTCTTATGGAATTGCTGAAATTTTGGCTTTTGTGCAAAGAATGCAAATTGGCCTATGTTGGATTGGTCTGGTTTCTGGTGGGCATCCAAAAGTTGTTCATAATTTAACAACTTAGTTTGGAAATCATCAAAAGAGATTGATGAATCTCTATTTCCAAAGACGTGGTAGGAAGGATTAAGGCCTCCAACCACAAAGGAGATCAAGTCTTCATCTTCAACTCCTTTGCCAACAACAGCAAGTTAGTCAGCCAAGCTTTTGGCGTTGAGAAGATAATCTGAGCAGTTTTTAAAGCCTTGACTGAGTGTATGGAGTTGGCATCTAAGATGGGAAAGTCCGGTACGAGAATTGGGTGTAAACTAGTTGGTTAGGTGAGCCTAAGACTGTCGTGTTGTAGGAGTCCATATACTGTGGACAAGACTTTCTCACTGAGAATGACGTTAAGTCAAGCAAGTACAAACTGGTCTTTTTTTTTTTTCCTATACTAGAAAATCTGGATTAATGGTAGAAGTGAGGTTGCCCTCTGCATCAACAACAAATATGGAGAGACAAACTTCTGAGCCATCAACGATGCCCAGTAGATCATGAGTGCATAGACCAGGAACAAATTGAGTGGTCCAACTCATGTAATTAGGACCCTTAAGTTTGGTTGTCACCAAAGATGTGATATTGGGGACAACAAATAAGGTTGCAGTGGAACTTGCGGAAGCCATTGAGAATTAACGAAAGATAATTTGGATTAAAGAGTGGGCTTAGCCAAATAGTGGCTCTGATACCAAGTTTGAAGAATAATGTATTGCAAAAGAAATGTTTGTTTCATTGATGTTTTATAGAATGATAACCATGGTATTATATACAAGTGTGTGTCAGTAAAATTAGAATAGCCATTAATTACAAAGAGCAAATCAGTGTATTCCCATATGAGAAAATTTCCTATTGAGATGAGAATAGAATTTTCTTGATAAGCTTAGAATCATTCATTGCCTACACTTTCCCTATATGAGTTGATGTTGTACGAGAGGGAAATATTGTCTTTCCTTTCTTGTCTAAAAATTTCCCAGCATAGCATAGTGTCTTAGCTATCTCTCATTGTGACTTGACGATGTGCAGCTAGACTTGCCTTATTTTCTTCATGGTCTGTAGCGTGATGTGCTGCAAAATTTGCTCTGCACCCATCCTTAGTTGTTGCCAGTGTTGGTGTGGAAATCATACTGTTACCAAAATAAACTGCCTTTTTGTATACCCAAAACTTTTCTCTCTTTTCTTAAACTTTTTTCCTTGAAATCTAGGAGTAATACTAAAGCGGTTTTCTCTTTCTTGAAATAACTTTCTTTCTTTGAAATTATGTAGGTACCATGTGTTCATAAGTGACATCATATCATCTATCTTTGATAAAACTTTCATAGAATAAAACATAACACGTGATAACTTGAACATTGTAACATAAACAAATCATGACATGAAAGCATATCTTAAATATAACGTACAAGGGGTAAGAAATATCACTTACCTCTCTGCTGTAAGTAGGTTGACTGGCTGCTAAGGACTTGAGTCACAAGACCTAACAGGTCTAAAAAGCTCTAAACCTAGTTAGGAGTCGGTCCTAACTAAATACCTTTCTTGGCTTTTCCCCCTTACAAAATAAATGATTTTGTTTGAAACATTCTAGATTTTTAAAACTTTTTTATTCTAGAAGGAAAATACTTTTTGGTCTATTTTATGTGAGAAATTTCTTAAAAATCCAAAGACTCTTATATGTATTCTTTGGCCTTCTAATTAGGAGAAAGACCAATCTTAGCCCATTTGGACATTCTCCCAATTAGCTGAGCTCGTTCGAACAAGTTCTTGTTGGCAGCTCAACCACTTTGTCTTTTAGGTCTGTTTCTGACCCCTTAACGAACTCCGATTGATTTGATATTTTGAGGGCATTTAAGAAACTTATAGATGAGCATTTTGGTAATTTACTTCATGCATTTTGAGAATATTTTCCATTATTTTATGTGATCGAATTTTTCGGGTGTTATACATTTCTCAATCTGTTTTCGCCCTTTTATCAAACTCCAATCGATTTCATTTTTCTATGATATCTATATAACTTCTAGATAAACATTATGACAATTTTCTCTATGCATTTGGAGAACACTTTGATATTATTTTATGTGATTGAAATTCAAGAGCGTTATATAATCTACTATGAGTTCGTAATGTTTTGTAAACAATGAAATGTATTATGTAGTGGATTGTAGGGTGTGTGTATGTGTTGCGTGCATTTTTTGTGCTAAAATTGAGACTTTATTTCTGTGTGATGCATGGATTTAGTATTGGATATTTGCTGAATATCCTAAGTAAATTTTTGATAATATTATTCGTTTTGATTGTAGTATTGTACCATGAAGCTCAAAATTCTATCAATGTTCATTATTCGAATGATATGTGACATGGTGTGCTATTTAAGCTAGTTATTGTGAATGATACTTTAAAATGTATTCAGTGAGAGACCAATTGAAACTTTGAGTTATTTTAGAAATTTTATCTGTGATCCCATTAATGTATACATGTTATTTTCTGTTTATATTACTTATTTATTTTGTATGAAATAGTTTGTTAGATAGTCCTCTTGAAAGTAATGTTATGGTAAAGTGAATGTTGGAACAAGAAAGATGTTGGAAAAATATAATCACAATAGGGAAATATGAAGGCAATAAAATAATTAGGACTTAAATGCTTGATCACAATGATAATATCTTTAAAACGTATTTTGTCCCCTTTCTAAGTGCTAAGAGATTTGACAAGATAGTTCCCAGGATACAATGAAGCTCAAATGCTACTCTAGAATAGCACTTTCTAGAATAACAAGAAACACCCTTATGGAGAATTTATACAAAAGAAATTTGTAAGAAATAATAAAGAAATTATATGCTTGTGTGTCATTTGCATATGACTATAGGGTCATATTTATAATAATTTTTTCGACACATCTAATGATCCAAAATCATTTGATCCAATGGTCGCAAAATGTAACAACCAAAACCAATTTTAATGGACACTATAATATCATATTAATTCTTTTGTAACAACAAAACCTTAAATAACATATTTAATCTCTTTTGTAACCACCAAATATTTAAAGTAAATATATTCATAATTATTTGAAATATCCATATTTATTTATATTAAATAAATCTAACAATCCTCTACTATTTCAAATAATTTTGAAAATAGTAAAATAAAAAACTTCTGTGCATTTTGGCAAAAATAAGTCGCTTCAATGAAGGTGTCTTTTGGACTTGAACCTCTACCTAGTGTAAATATATCAAGACTATGTCAAGGTGATCAGTGAACGAATCTTGAATTGATGACCCTATTAGACTAATCGAATATATTACACGTGTTTATTTTCTGATTCTCCAGGTGTTTCTCTTTGACTGCACTTTTTGGCCTTGTGCAATATACCAGTTTCATGAGAACTTTAGGTATGGTCAAAACCATGGGAAGGGGCTCCACTTCCACTCTCGCATAGGTAAGTTCATCTAAGGTGATCCTATTTCACGAGAATTTTGTTTATGAACTTTATTAAGAGTTAAACTTATCCTTTAATCTCTAGGAACATTATAAAACTAGAATACATCTATATGTAATTAAGTTTTTAAAAGGATATAAGTCCTTTTAAAATTTCTAGTGTTTTTAATCATAATCACTTTATCGACTTGTTAATATCCATTGAACTTCGCCTATATTCAAAATCGAGGTTGGGTTCCCATCGTAGATGATTTTACTTTATAGACGTTAACCTCGTTCCCTTAGATGTTTTGTAAATCATTTCCCTTGCAATGCTCTTTATTAGTGGATCCGCATAATTTTGGGATTGATTTACATATTCAATTGTGATTACTTCATCATCGAGTAATTCACGCACATAATTGTGCCTTAGACTAATTGTTGTACATCTTGCATATTCAATTGTGCCTTGATTTATTGCTATACGTCTTGCTTGTTGTTACTCGCAAGGTTGACTTACTATTACAATAAATCGTCAAAACAGGAAATGGCTTTGTTCAAAGTGGTACGTCTACCAACAAATTTATAAGCCATTTCGCTTCTTTTCATGTAGCTGCTAAAGCAGCAAAATCAGATTCCCTAGTGGAATGAGTTATACATGTTTGCTTCTTTGATCCCAATGAGATCACAGTCCCTTCTAATGTAAACATCTATCCTCTTGTAAACTTAGAATTAGATTTGTTAGTTTTTTTATTGGCGAATTTCGATGTCAAAGTTTTATTGTAATTTGCTCTTAAAACATCTCTTGATTTATTAATTTATTGAACTCGTCTCTAATTCGTCTGGAGATAGTACAGACGGATCATCAACAGAATATCTCGTCTCTAATTCCGTCCGCAGTCAGTACGGACGAGATAAGAACAGAAAGCCTCGTCTCTAATTCCGTCCACAGTCAGATCGGACGAGATAAGAACAGAAAGCTTCGTCTCTAATTCCGTCCGCAGTCAGTATGGACGAGGAGAACTCAGAGAGCCTCATCTCTAATTCCGTCTGCAGTGAGTACGGACGTGAAGAATATTTAGAATTCTAGAATCGCTCATCTGCAACCTCGGCTGCAAACAGTACGGACGAGAAACTCCAGAGGCACTCGTCTGTAAACTCGGCTGCAATAAGTACGGACAAGTTATTATTTTTAGCCGTGTATTTTTAAGTTTAACCTAGATGCGTCCGGACGAGCCACTACCTCGTACGGACGCCTATTTTGTTTTAATGAAGAAATCCTTCTCCAATTAGAACTAGGTTTTCTTTTTAAGGCTATAAATAGAGGTCCTCTGAGCACGAATTTAATATACTTGAGAGGCTATATTTCCATGGGTTTAGAGGTTATTTTATTTGTACTAAGAGAGGCTTAGGCTTGTTTAGAGTAATTATATTGCTCCTCTCTTAGAGTTTATTGGGTATAACACAATCCTTGTTTGCAACATTTAAAGCCTATCGGAGTTCCGATAAAGGAAGATCAATAGAAGAATTTTCCAGAGGTTCTGGGAGAACTACTGCGGTAGCGGGCAAGCGGGTCACTTGTCTAGTACAAGAGTGTGTCTCTCACAAAGGTTTTGTAAGTATGAACACCTTGTAATTTCTCATTCTTCTAGTGCATTGATTTCCTGGGTTTGGCTACCCCGGAATGGTTTTACTTTTGAAGAGTTCTTCAAAAGGTTTCCACTTCGTAACCAAAATATTTGTGTTGTGCACTTTATTGCTTTCATAATATTTTTGTGTGGTTGCTTATTTTTAAATTCCGCATTTATTTGATATACACCTATTCAACTCCCCTTTTAGGTGTTATTTGGAGTCAGTTTATTATTTTCAATTGGTATAAGTGATACGCACGCGAGCGCGCACCGAATTTTACATTTATAATTAACCGCTCGCGTTAGATCACACCTTTGCAGGATAGTTCTAAAAAGAGGGTATCGATCCGCAGGGACTGTGATGGTTGTTCGTCAAGCCTTCGAGGTGTTCTCTAGCTTGACTCGTGAAAACAAAAAGGTTTGGTTTTTAAATCTAAAAGACATAAACTTAAATGACTTTAAAGATAAATGACATAAACTTAAATGACATAATTGTAAATGACATTAAGTGTAAATGACATAAAGTGTAAATGACATAAAGTAAAGATAAAGATAGAATGCAGATTGTATCTAACTTCGGATCTTTAACAAAGGCATAATATGAGCGTATAAAGGTTGTCAATCCTTACAACGATCTCAACAAGAATTTACTATCAAAAGAAAATGATAAAGCATCATAGTTCGCACTAGTCACTCACCTAAATGACATAAATTTAAATGACATGAAACTAAACTACATGTGAGATAACTCGTGTTCCCTAGCATGCGATATAAGTCCCCTTAATAGCCTACCCAATTATCATGAAATAAGCATAAGGCATCATAGGTTTTCACCCCTCATTCCATCTATTCTAAGTTAAACTAACATAAATTGAGTTGTGGTCCCTAGCATGCCCTATCAAACTCACATAACATCAAGTCAAAAGCATCATTGCATAGCTTGTGTAAATCATTCATAACTTAAACAACTCTTCATAGACAAAGAATAATCTATATCTCAAATGATATTATCATTAAGCACAATCCATAAGCAAATGCAATCATTATACCATTTATACAAAATCCATACCTAAATACATTCTACCTCAACTCATAACCCCATGGAAAAATTGCATCAAACCCTAAATGTGATTCGTTTCCTCATGGATTTGGATTTCTTCAATGGATTTGAAGAAATCCATTTCCTAAGGAATATTGAAGCTATGGGTTGAGTTCTACCATTTATATATAAACAAAATAAAGCAAAAACAACTAAAAACTATGCTGTACAGAAGAAAAACGAGCTCTGGAACACTCACTGCCTCCCTTTTCTCTCTCGGACAGAACACATATATAGAGGGCTAAGGACTTTGATCTTTCTTAAGGAAAGATCAATGCTCAAAAATCTATCATCCAGCTGTTTAGGAGTCCTCTAGGAAGTTAATTTCGGCGCCCACAACTCGCTGGCAAGCCGCAATCTTTGATTATTTTTCAGATATTTGAAGATATTTGCTGATATTTCCGTTTCCAGAAAGTTCTGGAACTTCATTGGCATTTTTGACCTCCAAGACGTGCGAATCTGATCTTTCACATAAAATATCATTTGTGCGTCTTGAAGTCTTCTTTCCAACACCCTTGGCCTTGACTCAATCCGATTTATGTACTAGGAGATATGGCCAAAACAGTACGCAAAGGTCAGTGACGGAAGTGATCTGGAAGCGATGGCGCTCGAACGCCACTTTTTGACGCTCGAAAACAGGCTGCTGACGCTCGATCCTCGTTTTGGGCGCTCGAGCGTCCATTTTCTGCTTCAGCTTTGGCTTGATGAATTGTTCCTCTTTGAGTCCTATTTCCAATGCCCTTGACTTTGCCTCAATCGGAGTTTTGAGCTAAGAGTTATGATCAAAAGAGTGCGCAAAGGTCATTGGTCATCAGCTTTGCAAAAGTTTATGTATTTTCAGCCTGAATTTGATAGAATTGTTTGTGTTCTTTATTAAGCCCTACAAAATAAGATACACACTAAAACAAAACAAAATATTAAATTATAATACAAACTAAGGCTTAACATATGCTAGTTAAGGGGCTTGAATGTGTAACATTCAGCAATTATCAATAAGAGCAAGTTCACTTTGTTTGGATTAAATTCCTGAGTGTGATCCTAGACTCCATTCAATGTCTCTTAATCTTAATCCTAATATTGTTCCTAATTTTGATGGAAGTAACTATGCTATCTGGAAAATTCTTATGAAAGTTTACCTTAAATCCATAGACGTGTGGGAACTTGTTGAACCTGGATGGACACGTCCAGAGGAACCAATGACCTCATGGTCTAAGGATGATAAGGCTGCTTGCATACGTAATGATAGAGCCTTAAACGCGTTATTCTTGGCAGTTACAACGGCAGACGAATTTATTCGTATTTTGCTATGTGAGCTTGCCAAGGATGCCTGGAGAATTTTACAAGTTACTCATGAAGCAACTGAAACTGTGAAATTTTTTAAACTTCAAATTTTTATTTCAAAATACGAAGCAATTAGGATGCAAAAAGGAGAGACATTTGATGAATTTTATGCAAAATTAAGTGTTATTCGAACCTCTATGATTGGTCTTGGAAAGGTTGTTTCAGATGAGGAAATTGTCAGGAAGATTTTGAGATCTCTTCCAAAGAGATTCAGATCAAAGGTCACAGCCATTGAGGAAAGCATAAACATTAAAGAATTAAAAGTAGAAGAACTGGTCGGATCTCTTCAAACTCATGAGCTCAATCACTTTCAACCCAAGAAGAACAAAGTGATTGCTTTCAAGATTACTAAGAATGTTGATGACTCTTCTGATGAGGAATCCATGGACGACGAAGAACTGGTAATGTTTGCAAAGAAAATCAGAAAATACTTTCGACCCAAGAAAGGAAACTTCAGAAATCAGAAAAATAAAGCTGCTGAGAAATTCAAGAATGATTCCAAAGGAGTGAATCAAGGGAGAGCTAATCTGGGTAAGAAAGACAAGACTACAAATGGTGTAAAGTGTCATGAATGTGGAGGAATCGGGCATATCCGTATAGATTGTGGAAATTTGAAAAGATCCAAAGGAAAAGCCTTCAATACCACTCAAAGTGATGAGTCTGACAAAGAAAATGTTGAAGAGACTCTTGAAGATGGGGTAAATTATCTGGCCTTTACAACTTCATATAATGATTTGTCTGACATTGATGATTATGCTACTGCAGATGTGAAAGAATCTTCTGATGATGAAGGTGAGGATAATTTGCAGGATGTTTATAATACCCTTTATAGATAATTCTCTAAACTGCAAAAATCCAACAAGCATATTGTGAAAAGGTTGGAAGAACTTTTTGTTGAGAAAGATAAACTTCTTAATGATCTAACTGACTCTAACGCTGTTTGTAATACTCTTAGATCTGAGAATGCTTTGTTAATTGTTAGGGTCAAAACTCTTGAGAAAGAACTGTGTGATTCTAAGACTCATCTAACCAAATTCTCTAGTGAAAAGCTTGAAAAGAAGTTGAATGAACAAAAACCCTTTTCTGATAAAACTGGGTTAGGTTTTGATAGATATGCTGCTTCATCCTCTAATAACTCTTCTTCTAAGGTTATGTTTGTCAAGCCTAACTTAAATGCAGCCAAAGCTAGAGAAGCAGGCCCTAAGGTTGAGAAGAATTTTCCCCTGACCACGATCATCAAAGCTGAAACCAAAGTTCCTACAAAGAAGCAATACCAGCCAAAATTCGTGCCTACTTGTCATCATTGTGGAGTTGCTGGTCATACTCAGCCCTATTGCTTTCTGCTCCATGCTCAATACCCCTAGTCAAAGAAATTTGCTCTTCAACGGAATGAACCAGGAATAGAAAATAAACTCAAGGTTCTGACTGATCAAGTCAAACTCATTAGTGAAAAACTAGCCGAGTTATCAAATTGTTCTACCTCAAAGGCAACAGCTGCAGTAACAAAGCATCATGTGAAGAGTATTGTCAAAAATAAATAGGTATGGGTCAAAAAGGAAGATCATCTTTGCCTTGTAGTTCATACCGCTTTAAAAGTTCTCGGTACTTGTCTTTGGTATCTAGACAGTGGTTGTTCAAAACATATGACCAGTGACAAGACTCTTTTTCAAGTACTAAAAGAAGGAAGAGGTGGCAACATTACTTATGGTGATGGTAGCAAGTCCATGGTTATAGGCAAAGGATCAGTGGAAATTCCTGGGGCTCCTACTCCTCAAGAAGTCCTGTATGTAGAAGGCCTAAAAGCAAATCTTCTAAGTATTAGTCAGTTTTGTGATCAAGACCTTGTTGTCCAATTTTCCAAGAAAGAATGCAATATCTTTGACAGCAATGGAAGATGGCTGATGGATGGAGAACGAACAACTGACAACTGCTATGGCTTGTCCACCCTTCCTCAAGTCAACTGCAATAAAGCCACTCTTGACAAGGAAGATTTATGGCATCAAAGGCTAGGTCACATGAACTATTTAGATTTGGCCAAAGCAGCCAAGAGGGGAGCCATCATTGATCTACCAATAATGGACAAAATAGAGAAAAGCGTTTGTGGAGCATGCCAGCTTGGCAAACAAATCAGAACACCTCACAAGAAAACCTCAGGTATTCTTACTTCTCACAACCTGGAATTGCTTCATATGGACCTTATGGGACCAACAAGAACTGAAAGCTTAGGAGGAAGGAGATACATCATGGTTATTTTTGATGATTACTCTCGATATACCTGGGTTATGTTACTTCGTGAAAAATTAGATGCCTTCAGCCAAGCTCAAATTATGTTCCAAAGAATTCAGAATGAACAAGTTTGCTCTATCAAACGAATTTGAAGTGACCACGGTAGGGAATTCGAGAACTGAAGCTTTGAAAACTATTGTAATACTCATGGCATCAAACAAGAGTTTTCATCCCCTATTACTCCTCAGCAAAATGGAGTAGTTGAACGCAAGAATAGGGTTATTCAAGATATGGCTCGGGTGATGATGCATGCCAAAAATCTGGCTCAACATTTTTGGGGGGAAGCAGTGAATACCGCATGTCATATTATCAATAGGGTTTACTTGAGGCCTGAGATAGACAAAACACCATACAAGCTATGGAAAGGAAAGAAGCCAACCGTCAAATACTTTCGAGTTTTTGGAAGTACATGTTACATTCTTCGTGATAGAGAAAACTTGCAAAAATTTGAGGCCAAAAGTGATGAAATTTTTTTTCTTGGCTACTCTTCCACAAGTCGTGCCAGCAGAGTTTACAACAATAGAACAAAAACTGTCATGGAATTTATCAACGTGGTAGTTCAAGATACTTCTTTGGATGACATTCAGGGGGTGCCAGAGGAAGTCACTGGAGAAACTTTGGAATCCATAGATAAAGAAGAAGTCTCTCCATTCCAACAAGGAGAACCATCTTCCTCACAAGAAGACTCTCCATCTCTGGAATCATCTTCTACTCTAGAAGATACTCCACCTCCTCTACAGCTCCAAACTTTCACCAAGGAACCCTCTTCACGAGTCAAGCTGAATCACCCCACAACTTATCTTCTTGGTGATGTTCATGAAGGTAAACGACTACGAAATCGAGTGGTCAATCAAGTCTCCTACTCTTGTTATCTCTCTCAACTTGAACCTAAAAAGGTAGAGGAAGCCTTAGATGATGAAAGCTGGATCAATGCCATGCATGACGAACTGCATCAATTCACTCGTAATGAGGTATGGTCTCTCGTTCCTCGTCCTTGTGATCGAAATGTCATTGGAACGAAATGGGTGTTCAAAGATAAATCTGATGAACATGGGATTGTTGTGAGGAATAAAGCTCGATTAGTTGCTCAAGGTTACACTCAGGTCGAAGGAATAGATTTTGATGAAACATTTGCACCAGTTGCTCGACTGGAATCTATTCGGGTGTTGCTGGCCATAGCTTGTCATTTAGGGTTTAAACTTTATCAAATGGATGTAAAGAGTGCTTTTTTGAATGGTTTTCTGCAAGAAGAAGTCTATGTTGAGCAGCCTAAAGGATTACAAGATCCTTTCGCATCCAAATCATGTTTACAAGCTGAAGAAAGCTCTTTATGGTCTTAAACAAGCACCTCGTGCCTGGTATGAGCGGCTCACAACCTACCTCTTGGATCATGGTTTTGTTAGAGGACAAGCTGGCTGACCGGACATTGTTCATCTGTTCTAATGGACAGCATAAGTTGATAGCTCAAATCTATGTTGATGATATTGTTTTCGGTGCTACCATCGATTCCCATGCCCATCAATTCTCAAATGAAATGAAGAATGAGTTTGAGATGAGTATGATTGGAAAACTCACCTATTTCTTAGGTCTTCAAGTCAAGCAATCTTCCGAAGGAATCGTCATCTCCCAAACCAAATATGCTCGAGATTTGGTTAAACGATTTGGGCTCGATGGCAATAGTCATGCTCGTACTCCCATGAGCACTAGTGTGAAAATGAGTGTTGATTTCCTTGGCACCAGTGTTGACCAGACTTTATACCGAAGTATGATTGGAAGTCTCCGTTATCTTACAGCAAGCCGGCTTGATATTTCTTTCAGTGTTGGTGTTTGTGCTTGATATCAATCCAATCCCAAGGAATCNATGCCCATCAATTCTCAAATGAAATGAAGAATGAGTTTGAGATGAGTATGATTGGAAAACTCACCTATTTCTTAGGTCTTCAAGTCAAGCAATCTTCCGAAGGAATCGTCATCTCCCAAACCAAATATGCTCGAGATTTGGTTAAACGATTTGGGCTCGATGGCAATAGTCATGCTCGTACTCCCATGAGCACTAGTGTGAAAATGAGTGTTGATTTCCTTGGCACCAGTGTTGACCAGACTTTATACCGAAGTATGATTGGAAGTCTCCGTTATCTTACAGCAAGCCGGCTTGATATTTCTTTCAGTGTTGGTGTTTGTGCTTGATATCAATCCAATCCCAAGGAATCTCATCTCATTGCAGTCAAAAGAATCATTCGGTACGTCAATGGGACTGTCAATTATGGGATTTGGTACTCTAGAGATACCAATCTAGAGCTTGCTGGGTACTCCGATGCTGACTGGGTAGAAAATGCTGATGATCGCAAAAGCACCTCCGGAGGCTGTTTCTATGTTGGTACCAATGTGGTTGCTTGGATGAGTCATAAGCAAAATTCTATCTCTCTCTCCACAGCCGAGGCTGAGTACATAGCTGCTGGCAGTTGTTGTATGCAATTAATATGGATGAAGAACTCCTCAGTGATTATGAAATTGCCCATGGCACAATGGTCATCTATTGTGACAATACCAGCGCCATCAACATCTCCAAGAATCCTGTTCAGCACTCCCGCACCAAGCACATTGACATTCGGCATCATTTTCTTCGTGATTTAGTCGAATCTAAGTGATATCTCTTGACTTTGTTTCCACCGACAACCAATTGGCTGACCTCTTCACCAAACCTCTGGATGGTCTCAGGTTTGAGTTTCTTAGGAAAGCTATTGGGGTGTGTGATATTCACTGAACCATCATTCCACATGCCTAGGATAGTTTGCATCTCTTTCTATTCCTGTTCCTAGGGCATCCTACTTTTTCATATGTCTTTCTCTTTTATGTGTTTTTTTTTTTTTGTTTTTTGATTTTTTTTAAAAAAGGGGGGGGGGGGACAAGTCTGCTTCTCTGGTTGTTTGCTTTCAACCTTGGTTAGAGGTGGTTCTTTCATATTCTTTAGAAGTTCTTGCCCTAATTCTCTTGAGTACTCTCGCTCTCTACATTGTCTTTGGTGTGAGCTTCTTTTTGCATGAGATGACAATCTATTTAATGGATCCTTCATTTTTTATCTCATATTCAAGTAGTCTGTGGCACATTTATTTCATGCTCTATTCTTATGCACGAATGTCATATTTTTTAGTGCATCTGACTTGCATCATTTTGTAGAAGTGGAACCATCTTGTGAGGAAAGTTTGTCTCAGCTTTTCGGTCAAATTGACCACTTGCTAGTTGAACTTAGGACCTAAAAACTCATGTGCTTCCTTCTGTTGTGATAAAGCTCCTTGGTATTACAGACATATAAAAAAAAAAAAAGTGTCTTTATCTTGCTTCAGCTTTGTCCTTATAGAAATAGTCAGTGGCTGAATCATTGCGGAAATAGATGGTCACTAATGGACTTTGCTTAAAATTATGCCTAAACTCAAGGGGAGCGTATTGGATGAGGGTATTTAGGCCCTAGTATCCCAAAAATAAGGTTTGACTTTTGATCTAATGTGCTCAGACTTTCCTCCGCATAAGGTGTATTTCTCTTCACATATCATGCTATTCAGTCTTACTCTTTTTGATGACATCACCCACTACACATGAGCATGTTTTTGAGTGGAACACATTCTTCTTGTCTTTGATATAATTTAACTCTGATCCATTCATCTCTTAAATTTCATGCATTTTCAAGCTCTCATTAAGATCTTTTGGAGTTTAATTACTTGGTAGTGCTCTCGTGAATTAGTGTGAAAAGTTCTCCATGAATATGTCCACATCTCCTTCTAATTTTTTTTTTTTTTATTTTTTATTTTTTTTTATTTTATTTTATTTTTTTTTTCAGGAGAAGAATGGGAGAAATTTTTTTTGGAGGCCCTCGTACGTATGAGCTCATTACTCGTACGGACGAGTGGACCCTCGTGTACGTACGAGCTCATTACTCGTCTGTACGCTATCTGGTCCGTATGCCTTAAAACCCTACTTCGTTTTTTTTCTTGTCTCCTTCTTCAAAGCTTCTCTTTATCTCTCTCCCAAGCCGCCGTGCAGACTCTCCCCTACCTCTCATTTTTTTCTTCCATTTCAAATCTGGTAAGTGAATTTCCCTCCCTTCCATTTACTTCTTGCATCTTCATGGAACTTCTTAGGTTGAATTTTATTTTCGGTTTTTTTTTGTTGTTGTTTTATTTTATTTTTCGAAGAACCCCATCGCTTGGGTTGCTTAATCTTCTTGTTTTTCTGTTGCTTTCATTTGGTTGGATTGATTGCCATGGTTTGTATCCCATTCTTTGTTATTGTATCTAGGGCAAATTTCGTGTTTGGGGGGTACCTTGTTCATGGTTCCATTTTTATGTGCTCACCAAGTGTTTGATGAAATGCCACACTGATTTCCTTATCTTATTTTCTCAATCTTATGCATTGTTTTTAATCCCACTCTCTTTCTAAATGCATTTGGTTGAGTTTTGGTAGAAAATGGCAAGTGGAGGTTCAAGTTCAAAAAAATTACCAATTCGATCCGCTTCCAAAAGTCAAAAGCAAAAGGAGATCTCTACGGCTCCGAAGGCTGCTTGGGACTCTACTGATCCCATTCTTTCTGGTCCTGAGTTCGGATTTCGATTCCGTAACAAGTCAGCGTTTGAGACGTTCTATCAACGATTCGAAGATAGGACGGTCATGGCCGAACGTGTTGTCAATTGCTCTGACCTTCATAAGATTGAAGTCACTGAAGAACTTATCACTCTAATCACTGGTATTCCACAAGTTGCAAAGCCTGGCTATCCATTTCCTACCTTGGAGTTTCCTTCCAAAAAGGACAAGTACCAGGTATTCAATCCATCTGGGACTCATCGGTATTGGCGTGACTCCATGAATGTCCTCCCTACGGATCATCTTACTCAACCGATGAAGCTGCTTGCTCAAATCATGCTCATTAACATCTATCCACTTGATCATCACTCTGACCTCGGGGTGCCTCGGGCAAGGTTTCTGTTTGCTCTTCTTACTGATGTCTCCATCGACTTTCCTTCATTTGCTCTCCGGCTCATGTATGAAACGTTCGATGAAAAGAGCACCTCTCTACCATTTAGCAGCCTCATCTCTCGCATCTGTGAGCAATTTATAAATATCCCTGGCTCAGAACCTCGAATGAAGCCTCTTGGACCATTTTCTCGGGCCACGGTTCGCCGCTCACTTGGACAAATGAAAGTTCGTCATCAAACGAACATTGATGACATCCTCGAAGTTGATCCATCGCCTCCTTCCTCACAGAATGCTGGATCCTCTAGTGCTCCTCCGTCTACTTCTTCAGTCTCTATCCACACCATAATGGACAAGCTCCGTCTTATGTGTGATCGTATGACTTCAATGGAGGCTACCATAACTGGATTTGGTGCTCAGTTGTCTACTCTCAACTCCACGGTCAGTGTAATGCAAGAATCTCTCAAGAAAGATCATTCTAAGTGGACCCAGCTTGGCTTAGATATCAACAACCTGATTCAGCGCATGGATGAAGAAGATGAGCTGGATGATGATACAACCCTTGCACCCGACTCAGCTGCAGATGATTCTTAGGATCGCCTTGGTGGCCCCTTTGTTTTCATGACAAAAAGGGGGAGAAATTATTGTTGTTTTATTTGATTTCGTGGTTATTTGACTTCATTTATTTAACTTCATTGTTTGGTTAAAACTTTGATTTTTGTCATCGAATTGCCAAAGGGGGAGTTTGTTAGTTTTTTTATTGGCGAATTTCAATGTCAAAGTTTTATTGTAATTTGCTCTTAAAACATCTCTTGATTTATTAATTTATTGAGCTCGTCTCTAATTCGTCTGGAGATAGTACGGACGGATCATCAACAAAATATCTCATCCCTAATTTTGTCCGCAGTCAGTACGGACGAGATAAGAACAGAAAGCCTCGTCTCTAATTCCGTCCGCAGTCAGTACGGACGAGATAAGAACAGAAAGCTTCGTCTCTAATTCCGTCCGCAGTCAGTACGGATGAGGAGAACTTAGAGAGCCCCGTCTCTAATTGTGTCTGCAGTGAGTATGGATGTGAAGAATATTAGAATTTCAGAATCACTCGTCTACAATCTCGGCTGCAAGCAGTACGAACGTGAAGAAGTTTCAGAATTCCAGAATCACTCGTCTGCAACCTCGGCTGCAAACAGTACGGACGAGAAACTCCAGAGGCACTCGTTTGTAAACTCGGCTGCAATCAGTACGAACAAGTTACTATTTTTAGCCATGTATTTTTGAGTTTAACCTAGATGCGTCCGGACGAGCCACTACCTCGTACGGACGCCTATTTGTTTTAATGAAGAAATCCTTCTCCAATTAGAACTAGGTTTTCTCTTTAAGGCTATAAATAGAGGTCCTTTGAGCACGAATTTAATATACTTGAGAGGCTATATTTCCAAGGGTTTAGAGGCTATTTTATTTGTGCTAAGAGAGGCTTAGGCTTGTTTAGAGTAATTATATTTCTCTTCTCTTAGAGTTTATTGGGTATAACACAATCCTTGTTTGCAACAATTGAAGCCTATCGGAGTTCCGATAAAGGAAGATCACTAGAAAATTTTTTCAGAGGTTCTGGGAGAACTACTGCGGTAGCGGGCAAGCGGGTCACTTATCTAGTACAAGAGTGTATCTCTCACAAAGGTTTTGTAAGTATGAACACCTTATAATTTCTCATTCTTCTAGTGCATTGATTTCCTGGGTTTGGCTGCCCCGGAGTGGTTTTACTTTTGAAGAGTTCTTCAAAAGGTTTCCACTTCGTAACCAAAATATTTGTGTTGTGCGCTTTATTGCTTTCATAATATTTTTGTGTGGTTGCTTATTTTTAAATTCCACGTTTATTTGATATTCACCTATTCAATCCCCCTTCTAGGTGTTATTTGGAGTCAGCTTATTATTTTCAATATTCTATAACTTGCATCATTGTATCATTCTAATACAACGGGTTCTCTTTGATATTGTAGACCATAATTCAGTCTCCATTAGGTATCTTAGAACTTTTGGGATAGCATCCCAGTGTTCTTTACCTGGATTGCTAATAAATCTACTTAGCATGCTTATAGCAAATGCTATATCAATTCTAATGCAATACATAACATATATTAGTCTCCCAATCACACTAGCATACTCTAGTTGTGATTTAAACCTTCCAATGACTTGTATCATATGGAGTTGAGATTGGCTTTTGATCTTCATGATCATACTTCTTGATCACTTTCTCAATGTAATGAGATTGTGTCAAGGTATACCATAGATTATCCTCACAATCAAGATCCGTAGGATCACATTAGCCTCTTCCATATTATTCGTGTCAAAATTAGGAGAAAAACTTTTAGTTTCTTCTATTTATTGAGGGTTACTCCATACTAATAAATGATAATATAAACATTATTATCAAATTACTAGGACTATAAACAATATCATCAATTTTCTCAACACCCAACAATTTAAATATATCATTTCATGTTATTACAAGAATAATCAATAAAACACATCTAAACAATTTTTAGAATTAAATCTTGGTCTTTTAAGAACCAATTTTCTAACATAAGTTAGGCACCCCCACACTTTCAATCTCTTCAAAGATTTAGAAGGTCCCAAGTCATTTTGTTTTGGTGTAATGAGAATTTATTCCATGAATTTGTAAAGCCTAATGCTTAACTTATTATGATTACATGATTCAATAATAAAAATAAACATATGTGCTTCATGTGCAATCATACTAAGGTCATGTCTCATAAAGAATTATAAACATTATAACATGCATAAGTACAAAATAAAATCCAATAATTTTAAATTATGCCATCAATATTATGCATGTAATTACATGTAATAATTACTCACAAAATTTCATTTACATAATACTTTCAATTATATTCATTTTTATGATATAATTAAACAATGAGGATATACATATTAAAACCAATTTTGTTGTTCAATGGTTGTAGTACTATTCAAAAAACAAACAAACATTTGAATCGTCATACCTTCAAATACTCAAGAATATGAGTATGTTTAATAAATTTGGGTGTTCCACTTCAACTTTCTTTGCCAATTATGTTTTTCAAGAAAATCCTCTTTTTTCTGTGCCTTTCTCAGCTATATGCTAAATAATATCTTTTGTATGGCTTTCGCAAATTTTCCTCTATTTTAATGTAAATGACTAAGAGGAAAAATGAAGAGATATTTGCTAAAAACAAGAAGACTTAATTAGCAAAAATTCTTATCCTAAAGCATATATATAAAATAAAAGGGAAAATTACATTTACTCTCTTAATGTTTGAAGGGATTTTCAATTTCGCCTTCAATGTTTAAAAATTTGCAATGTACCTCCTCAATATTTGCCAAAAAAAATCAATTTAATCATTCTGTTAGCTGAAGCCGTCTCAACTGATGGAAAATTTATTTTTTATTATTCATCATATATATATATTTTTAAAAAAAAGAGAAAAAAAAGGGGGTGGCTATGGGCCAGTTGGGGGTGGCTGAGCCACCCCCATTCAGGCCAAAGGGTGGTGGCTCGACCACCCCCATTTGGACCCTTGGGGGTAGCCAGCCACCTCCTTTTTTTTTAAATAAATAATAAAAAAAAAATGATGAACAGTAAAAATTGGAATTTCCGTCAATTGAGAAGGCTTCAGCTAATAGAATGGCTGAATTGAATTTTTTTGGCAAACATTAGGGGGGTACATTATAAATTTTTAAATATTGGAGGTGAAATTGAAAATCCCCTCAAACATTGGGGGGATAAAGTATAATTTTTCCAAAATAAAATCAATTAACAAAATATTCTTTTGCCTGTCAAAGCGATCAAGACGAAGTTTAATTAATTCATCACTCTAAATGATGACAATGCCTCCATGTATCAAAATAAATTCTAAACTAGGGGTGTATAACCGGTTGCGGTTGCGGTTATTGGGTAATAACCGCAACCGCAATCGGGGTCTCCAGTTATTTGTTTTTTAAAAACCGCAACTGTAACCGGGACCCCGGTTGCGGTTGCTAATAACCAGTAACCGGTTTTAATGTTATGGATTACAAAAAAAAATTATTTTTAATCACTTCTCATTAAAAATTTATTTTTGAAATAGGAGAGTAAAAAAAGTTTGTTCATATTCAATGTGAGACAACTGGACAAGTTCATATATATATATTTTTTCGTTTCTTTTCCTTTTTTTTTTTTCTTCTCTCTCTCTCTCTCGAGTAGGGAGCATGGAGCTTCTAGGGAGAGCTCCCTGCTTGCTCCCTGCAGCAGGGAGCTTCATGCTCCCTACAAGCAGGGAGCTTCATGCTCCCTACAAGCAGGGAGGTAGCTCCCTGGGAGCAGGGAGCAGGGAGGTTCAAGCTCCCTGCAGCAGGGAGTTCTTATTGAAGAGAGATAGGAGAAAAAGAAGAGAAAAAAAGAAAAAAAATGAGAGAAAAAAGAAAAAAGAAAGTATATTAACTTGTCTAAAATTAATAATTTTATATATATGTATATATATATAAAATTAATAATATATATATAAAAATCGGTTATCTGGTTACTCGGTTAATAACCAGTTTTTTTTAAAATTAATAACCGCAACCGCAACCGCAACCGCAACTGGCCTAATCGGTTATTCGGTTGCGGTTATTCCCGGTTTTTCAGTTTATCCGGTTATCCGGTAATCCGGTTATTTCCGGTTATCCAGTTATGAGCGGTTAACAATCGCCTCGCTTATACACTCCTATTGTAAACTGTTGGAAAAATATAATGACAATAGGGAAATATGAAGGCAATAAAATAATTAGGACTTAAAGGCTTAATCACAATGACAATATCTTTATAACGTATTTTGTTCCTTTTCTAAGTGTTAAGGGATTTGACAAGATAGTTCCCAAGATACAATGAAGCTCAATTGCTACTCTAGAATAACACTTTCTAGAATAACAAGAAACACCCTTATGGAGAATTTGCACAAAAGAAATTTGTAAAAAACAATAAAGAAATTATATGCTTGTGTGTCATTTGCATATGACTATAGGCATATTAATAATGATTTTTTCGACACATCTAATGATCCAAAATCATTTGATCCAATGGTCACAAAATGTAACCACCAAAACCAATTTTAATGGACACTATAATATCATATTAATTCTTTTGTAACAACAAAACCTTAAATAACATATTTAATCTCTTTTGTAACCACCAAATATTTAAAGTAAATCTAATTCATAATTATTTGAAATATCCAAAATAATTATTTTATTTATTTATATTAAATAAATCTAACAAAAGATGTGTCATAGAATAGAGGGAATATGATCTTTTCTCATTTCAAATGAAATTTATAGCATCTTTTTCATGATCTAACGTAAGGGTTTAAATGCGGGGCGAATTTTAACTTTTCGAATTCACTATCGATGTGGTTAGCAAAAAAATTACTATTCGCATATGAGGATACGGATAGCTATTTTATGGTATGTGGTAATAATCGTATCCGCATTCTCTTTATGTATAATATATATTTAACTAAATTCATTGTTAGAAAACGTTATCTCTGTTTCTTTCTTTTGAGAAGTCAGAAAGTCAACAGAAGTGTTAATTTTGTCTACTATGTGGCAAAGTAGGCCGCAATTAGAGTTCACTATGGCCGCATTGTCACACACCCCCCTCCTATCTATCCAAATTGTAAGCGGGAAAGACCGACCTCATCCTTCAAATTCTGTTTTGTAATTTATTTTTTCTTTATTTCAATGTACTTACAAAAAAAAAAAAAAAATCCGCGGTGCACAGTGCTAATTAAAACGAGTTACATAAATAAAAGCAATAGTTAGACCGCCCGGGTGCTCCGTCTGGACTCTCTGGAGCAGTATATGACTATATGATACGGTCGAATGACTCGAATGCCCCTCGTTACGTAAAGTAACCCAACGGGTTAATCCTACCGGACATGGACAAGTCACCCCAAGCTTTCCTTGGCTTGCTCTCCTATTTTTCTGAGTTCGAAATCCTAACCCAAAA
This sequence comes from Betula pendula, assembly GCA_900184695.1. Classification (NCBI taxonomy): domain Eukaryota; kingdom Viridiplantae; phylum Streptophyta; class Magnoliopsida; order Fagales; family Betulaceae; genus Betula; species Betula pendula. The sequence continues at coordinate 252,093 of FXXK01000305.1, forward strand.
ACTCTAACCCTAAAGGCCTTGTCGATTCACAGCGCTCGCGTTGAATGCATAAGGAGAGCAAAAAGGCACTGTGATGGAGACGCAGTTCAATCACAACCTATTCGAAAGGCGCCCCATTATCAGGTCGAAGACCCCCGCGGTTAAATGGTTCAAAGAGTGGTAATCTTCTGCGTATTCTTCTTTCTTTTCTGGGTTTATTTTTAATTTTTGTTTTAATAAATCTCAGTTATATTGTATCGGTTTCTACGGCTAAATTAATGTCACTGTGTGGTTTCTGAGAAAATTTATGCTCGTAAGAGAAAGAAAAGAATTTTTTGCATAGTAGGGCCCTGTGTTGTTTTTGATTTTGATGATAATGGAGAACTGTCATTACCAGTAGGTGCTAGGCTTAGTTGTGTGGATTTTTTTAGGCTTAAAATTGTGAGAATAATGTTTCTTTAGTTTTATTATTGTTGATTTTTTTTTTTTTCATGAAAATTGGTTTCTTAGAAAGGGAGAATATTTCAGGTGTTATGAAGGAAGGAAAAGTATTGGAAGTTAATGCCAAATTTATCAGTGAAGTTGACTAGAGGGTTATTACTTATTTTTTATTTTTTTTCATGTTGTCCCAGTAATACAAAATGAGGGATCTTACACTTCATTCTCTAAATCATTTCTCAATCATCTCTTTTGCAAATTTACCATTGGATTGGTGGGGTCTACATATGAGTCCCACAAATTCAATGATAAATTCACCCATCCACGGTATGGAGATGGGTAAAAGATGGGAAGGAAATGATTTTTTTATCATTTTTCATACAAAATAGCAGGTCATAGGGTTAAATTGTGGGTTGATTTGTTGGTGGGAATGAGGGAGATAAAATAAAGTAAAACCTTGAATCTTGTTTGTTCAAAGACAATAAATACTAAATGCCTAGCCAAAGCCTAATAGTCGTCTGAATTGTTGGATTTTGTGTTTTTATTTATATTTTTCCTTTCACCAATTTTGAAACAATGAAAGATTTCACATTCTAGAGATAGATCACTATTTATTTATTATTTTTGGTTGATTTTCATATGTGATTTAGTTTGGGTTTCAGGGAAGTAAATTCACTAGCCTAAAATTAGCCCAGCAAATATATTTGACTTTTGTGAATTTGAAGATACAAAATTTCCTGATTTTTTTTTTTTTAAAATTCTCCTCATTCCTAAGCCACAAAATGGGTAGGTGGAGGGGTATTTGGCAAAGGGGTGATTTGAAGAAGGGATTCACATTTCTGCTTTCTGAATATATGTGAGAACCAATGAGATACTTGAGAAAAGAATATTTTATTATGTCTTCGAGATTTATATGATTGGTTTGTGCCATCTGCTGTTTTCTTATGTGATGCATGCTAATGATATGTGTGGTTTTCTTTTTAGGGTTCCCCAAGATGTTGTAGCAACCGGTGGGAAGTGCTCTCTCTTTAAATGGGTCACAGGTGTGTCTTACTTTCTTTTTACCTTGTCTGCCTTTTTTAAAAGTTATTTTGCAATTTATCTTCTGGCAGAGGATTTTTCATGCACTTCTAGTTGTAGACACTTCTTTTTCTTTCATGTTGTTTTAAACTAAACATGTTCACATTGATAGAGTGAAGCAGCATTGCAATTTGGATATCAATTGCCACTTCTGGTGTAGATGCTTCAACATTTAATTTCAGGATAAACATTCACAACTTCTGAATGGGATGAACCTCTTTTTGGGTAATTGAGAATTTGTTAGAAGTGAAACAAAGAAATGGTTCTGATGCCAGTATATGAATTTAAATGAGTATGAAGATCAAGCATAAGTGTACATGTTTTAATCCAAAGATGAGGTTCATATTTAATGGTTTTTTTTTTGTCATTTTACTGATGGTCCCCCCCCCAAAAAAAAAAAAACCTACCCTTATCCCTATATTCAATTACATGGTTCAACGCTACAAAAGCTTCCGAGAATTCAGTTCGCCTAAAAGTTATTAACCTAATCCAAAGTGGAAGTTCAAAAAACTGTGTACATCTTTTTTCGGCGTTAAATCAAGCATTCAAGAAAAGTCAGACATATAGATAAGGTTAGAAAATTAAGTTGGAAGAAAGATTTTAATCCAAGCGAGGATGTTGGGGATGATTTGGGTTTGTATGAGTTTTTAATGCTTATCATTTAATGCTTATCAAAATAAAAAGTGAAAAGAGAAGAATAAAGTCTCCAGTTCAATAAATTCTGCAAGGCCCTTAAGGAAGCCTTTCCAGTCTTGTTTGGCATTGCTTGTGCACAAGATGCTTCAGTAGCGGCTCTCGTGGAGTATTCTAGTGACTATTTTCAGTGGAACATAAGTTTTGCTAGAGTGGCGCATGATTGGGAGGTGGATTTATTTGCCTCATTTTTCAATGTGTTGTACTCGTTTAAAGTAAGACGGGATGGTATAGGCAAGCTTTAGTGGTCTCCCTCAAAAAAATGGTTATTCATTGTTCGCTCCTGATGTGAACCCCGTCAAGAATAACGAGACCCAACAACGAAAGGGAACCCAAGATCGTTCTATGGACAGATTCGAATGGAAGACCTCGACCCGTTGTTTATGATAAACAAGAACCTCGTTATAATGAAGATGCCACAAACGGTGGTGGAAACTCCGTTTGATAAGTCAAGATGAACGCCACGGGAAATCCCGATAAGTTCGAGTAGTTCTTCAAAGAACCAAAGAGAATAAACCTCACAAGTTTATGAATAATCAATGTCTGTCTTTTCCATTGCTTATGCACTTATTTAAAGGGCTGCACATTACAAGGAAAAAAAAACCCTAACATAGAAAATCTAATTAAAGCTGAAAATGGGTGAGGAAAGAAATCCTTACCTTCCTAAAACACACAAGACATATAAGGCAATAAAGGCTGGATGCCCATCCTCCTAATCAATGCTAAAATAAATCTCTACTTGCCAAAAAAGAGACGCTAAAATAGGAAAGAAGAGCTGGACCCCTAGAGTCATATAGAAGGAAATAAAAGACAACATAAAAGGAAAGAAAGTGGCGCCTAGAATAGCCATGCAATCCGATTCTTCTAGAATAGACCCAAAATATTTTTTGCCAATTCTTAGCCTTGACCGGATCTTTCTAGAACTTGAATCAAGGTGACGATTCTTTGTTGCCCACGTGGATCATGCTCAATGGGCCTCCACGAATTTGCTTGAGCCCATAACTCTTGGATGAGTCCGTTGAGTACATCCTTGAACTTCCTTGCTCGTGCTCTCGTAACCGGCCTAATTGGTACTTGAACGAGATCCTTCGAAGCGGTGCCTTGATCTCCATCAGCTCTTACTATAGAGTCTTTGCTGATAATGATGTCACTCATTTCCCTTGGAAGAGTATCTGGAAGACGAAGGTTCCCTTGAGGGTTGCCCTTTTTGTTTGGTCAGCAACTCTCGGAAAGATCCTTATTATGGACAATCTCAGGAAGCGGCATGTCATTGTGATTGATAGGTGTTGCATGTGCAAGAGAAATAGGGAGTTGGTGGATTATCTTCTCCTCCATTGTGAGAAATGCATTTTTCCATCGTTTTGGGCTGTCATGGGTTACGCCCAGTAGTGTAGTTGACTTTTTTGCTTGTTGGTGGACTAGTGGAAGATCTCGGAGTACTACTGTGTCAAAGATGGTGCCTTCCTATCTCTTGTCGTGTCTTTAGAGGGAAAGAAATGATAGAAATTTTGAGGACCGTGAGAGATCGTCTGTGGAGCTTGAGTCTTTTTTCTTTTTTACTTTGACGGCTGCGTTTGTAGCTCATTGGGAGCTTAATTTTCATAATTTTCATATTCTTTTCTCTCCTCCTACCTAGGTTTTTTCTTCCGTATACTCTTTGTGTACTTGAGCTACGCTTTTTCTTTTAATGGGAATTCAATTACTTATCAAAAAATAAAAACTAAAATTTTGCAAGTTTTCAACCATATGATTTGACTTGCTAACCTCATTGCTATTCAAATTGACTTGCCATTTTGGTCGTTGCCTTTTATTCATGCCACATATCTGAATTCAGTTAGCTTTTTTGTTGATTTTGCTAATTGATGAGAGAAGATACTTTATGCTTGTGGATTTGAGTTGTACAAGGATTCTTATCAGGATGTTTCTTGTTGGTCACAGCATATGCCATGAAATATCCTGATGAGTTAGTTCTGGTATTATTCGTGTTGGGTGTGTATCTACCAAATCATAAAGTCTTAAATTAGCATAGAATAGGTAAAAAGTTTCTTTCATATTTGTTCTTCGTCATTGTATCTACATGTAGTCGTCACACACAACTCTTTTGTTGGTATGTGTGTATGCGCTGCAAAAGATTATGCAGAGTTCCCAATTCTTTCGTTCCCCGTGTTGACAAGTACTGAATATGAATGGTGGCTAGTGTCTAACCTGAAAACAATGTTGTTGTGTTAGTGTACATATGAATTCTGGAATACTTTGTCAATTGTACTCTTCTTTTGCATTCTCATTTTCTTTTGCAATATTTATCTGAGGGTTTGTAATCGTATTGATCAGCAAATGGGTTTGGGGAGCCTTGTTGGATTATAATAGGATGACTTTGTTGTAGTTTCTTTTTTCTTTTTCCCCCTTCTTTTTTTTCTTTTTTTTTTTATTTTTTTTAAATTTTTTTTTAAATGTCAATAATTCCTTATTGATTTTGGCCTAATTTTTTTTCTTTCTTTGTTATCCTTCTTAGGGGAAACCTTGAACTCCTTGAAAGAGAAGGCAAAAGAGCCAGAGGCACCAGAGCCAGAGCCAGAACCAACTACTGAAGTACTTTTTCTTTGCAGCTATGAAGCCTGTGGCAAGACCTTTATTGATGCTGGTGCCTTGAGGAAGCATTCTCACATCCATGGAGAGAGACAATATGTTTGTCACTATGAAGGGTGTGGAAAGGTATTGTGTCCAATGTCTTTTCTTTGTTTTTTGTCAATATTTGTTCAGAGCAATGCAGCAAAAGTGTGGGAAGTGGACATCAGTTTACTGTTTTGAATTGAAATGATATGGAGCAGTGAACTCAGATTCTATGTACACTATGATAAGTTGCATTAGGAATAAAGCAACTGCAAAGTGGGTTTTATCATTCTGGACATAGTACAGGTTTATTTAAACCTCTCTACTTATTTAAAAAAGGTTTATTTAAACCTCTCCATGTGAATTTATGTGGTGTACTTCCATCTGAAACTTGAGGTTCTTGGGCTAGGAATTATAGAACGATGTGCTTAGGTTTTGTAGTTTGTATTTGAAAAGATTGGATTTGCAGAGTGAAAAGGGGCTGAAATGGAGGGCCATAGGTTGCTGGAAAATTTCTGCAGCAATAATAGGGTTTGGATTGGTTTTGATAAGTTGTTTGGCAACTAATAGCTAGGGAAGTATGTAGACTTTTGTGGTTTTGATTGGGGAGGGGTAAGGGGTTCGTTTGGGGCTTGAAAAGAGGTGAGAAGATAGTTCAGATTAATTCTATCCATAGACTGTGAACAGTAAATCGAACAGTACTCATGAAAGAAGAAGAAGATTAAGAGGCACTGGGATGGGTGAACTGTCATAGATTCAGGTGCTCGCATATATAGAATTAAAAGAGATATGGAGTCCAAACGCAAGGGCGTTTTCTTCGGGGCTCTGATGCAGAAGCCATGCAGAAGCCTTTCAAAGACCAAACCACTCAAATTTTATTAATCGATGTTAATTTGTTCGAGTACAAGGGCCCCCTTATATAGACTATACATCTTAATTTCTCCTAACAGGATTAAAACTCCTACTTTGATTTCTAAACAAACCCTTAATTACAAAAATTCCTACTTTGATTTCTAAACAAACCCTTAATTAGACTGAACCAAAGCCCATATGTGAAAAATCCATAAACTAAATAAGACTCACCTCTTACAAAATAAAAACCAAGGCTCATAACTATGGCCCATGACGAGCAATTACAGATTACAAAATATCCTTGACTCTAGAAGAATCATATATAAAATAATCCAAAACAGTATTGACCTAATTAACTATGATGGACACTTGTCCTTGGACCACAAAAAGCTTCTTGCATGGTTTTGCCTCGGTCTTAGGCTTCCAAAGAGGATGTTTTAGATTCAATATGCTGTAGACACGACATCAGTTATTAATTTGGGCTCCATAAAAAAATCGAATTCTATTATTGTGTTCAGAATTTATTCCTTGGAAGCGATTTTGGCGATCACGATAAAGCTTCGTACTATATTTGAAATAATTGTAGAGTTCCTGACAATCTATCTAGAATCAATTCTTACACTACTATTAACAGGAATCTCCTATGAACTGTACATAACTTTTAGATTGGTACCTTGGTACTTATCACAACCGATTCACTTTGGGTAGAAGAGATCAGTTATTTGAGATGCATTTCTAGAGTCCTAGTGAGGCATTAAGAGCCATTTTAGAATTTTTGATTTCCGTCTTTAGTACATTTGTTAGGACTGGCATGTGTGATGACCGACCATGTTGGTTTTGAGGTAAAGAGAGAAGAAAATTGAAGGATATTCTGGAATTTCTATAGGCTGGTGCAACTTATTTGCTTTCCATATAGATTGTCTTTTGATGCATAGGACAACTTTTCAAAGTGCAACTAACACTGGGTTTCAGCTTGGGCCAGAGTAGTGCTTTCTAAAAGACCCGATCCCAAAATGCCCATTTATCTTCTATGGTGTAATTATGTGATGAACTTCCACTCTTTTGATTTGTGAACCAGTTGGTAGACAGTCATTGAAGAGGTAATCACTTTTTTAGTTTTGTTTTTTTCTTCACTAGGAAAACATTAAGCTCATTGGAAAGAGATAATTATTAATAATGCAATGAGAATAATTATCTCCATTTGTGCAAAATGAATGTAGAGTCCGTGGACTATCTTTTTATCCATTGTGAGGTTGCTTGCGCCTTATGGAATGCCATTTTCAGCTTTTTTGGGTTGTCTTGTGCTATGCTTCTTTGGGTGGTTGACTTATTCGCTTGTTGGTGGACGGATGAGCGTTCTCAGAGTGCTGTCGTGTGAAAGATGGTGCCTTTTGTGGTGTCTTTGGAGAGAGCGAAATGATAGAACTTTTAAGGATCAAGAAAGGACTTTAGAGGAGCTCAAGTTCTTCTTTTATTCTCTTTTTACTTGGACAACTGCTTATTTAACTCTCTTAGTGCTTAGTTTTAATGACTTTCTTATGCTTTTCTCTTCTCCTAATTAGGCATGTCTCTTGTATACTTCTTGTGTACTAGGGTTAATCTTTGCGCTTTTAATGATAATTTACTTATATAAAAAATAATAATAATGCAATGAGAATTAGGTAATCTTTTGAGTTTTAGAATCACGGGAATTTCCTGAGATGATAGAAGCACACATGAATAAAGTGAACCCAAATGATTCAAAGAAAGAAAGAAGAAATGAAAACACAGGCATGATAAGTTTTGGAGATATCACTTTCTGGTTTAATGTTGTAGGCTGAAATTGCAAACCAATGTAGATACAATTGGGTTGTTGGGATGTGATCGAGTCTGGTTAATATCGCATTTCTCAGTAATGTATCCTAATTTATTTTTCTTAGAATAACTTTTGTTCTGATTTCATGTAGTCTGACTGTTCACCCTCATGCTTCATTGCTTAATTTTTTTTTTTTTTAAATTTTTTTTTCCTTCGTTACATTTCATTCTATCTTTTCCCGTTCCTTCATGATCATTTAACAATCTTAAAGAATTTGTCTATGTTCCAGAAATTTTTGGATAGTTCGAAATTGAAAAGACACTTTCTCATTCATACTGGAGAAAGAGATTTTGTATGTCCTCATGAAGGCTGTGGTAAGGTGATTAATCTGTCCACTGAGATTCTTCTTGTACTATTGATAGGCACTTTTTTATTTTATTTCTTGGTGTCTATTGTTGAGTTTTTATGTCAGGATTGGCTGTATATTTTACATGTTTCTTGTTGGGTCTTTCTATATGTACATATATAGATATATATGTATGCATATACATATTTTAAGTGCTATTTTTGTACATTGATTGTTCCATGTTATGGCCATGATCTGTCACAGCTTTGTGGCATTTCGATTGGAGGAGGCAATTTGAAAATATTCTCACTTTATTGGTGGTTTTGTTGAAATTCATTTTCCAAACAACCAGATTTGTATATCTTTTTCTTTTTTATACTGAAATTTGGATTATGTATCAAGATTCAGGGGTTAAGTTGATCTAAGGCCATGTATTGTATATTGGAGTTTGTTTCTTCCTCCTCTCTAGTGTCTGTGCTGCATGTGCCAGTGCACGAATTTTTGAGTACTTTCAAAGAAAATTGTAGTTGTAGCACCTGCATAAATGATATCTCTGGTTCAAGTTGTGTGTGAAAACCAAGACTAGATTTGATTCTTTGGTTGCACAATAATGTTATTCAATAAAGAAAGAATTGTCAGGGCCACAGTCAACCAAGCATCTCCTGTATTATTCTTAGTCTATTCATCATGAAAGATTATAAATTTGTTATGAAATGCTCTGTACCTTTTGGTATTGTGAGACCAGCTCAGATTATAGTCATATCTATGTTTCTGCTTCAGAAAGCTTCCTTTGTGCGTGTGTTTGTGTGCAATTGTGTGTGCAAATGAGTGTGCTCCCACGTGCACATGACATGTTTATTCTAAAAAAGAATTCAAATATGAAAATTGCAGGCATTTTCTCTGGATTTCAACCTAAGGTCGCACATGAAAACACATTCACAAGAAAACTATCATATATGCCCTTACCCAGATTGTGGAAAGAGATATGCTCATGAGTACAAGCTCAAGAACCACATTGCATCTCACCATGAAAAGGTTGGTTCCAGTCCCTCACTATTGCTGTTTCTGACATAATTTTTGTGCTATTTTGCTTTCAATTGCTTTATTTAGTCTTAACATAAAGCATATTTGGTTTTTTAGGGCATCCAAATTTTACTTTCTTGTAATAAAGGTCAACTTGTCATTGCTAATAATCTTCTACATTTGTTATTGACGTGAATACTTCAACCATGCTTTAATTTCAATTAAGTCTGCTTCATGGATCCTCTGTAACTAATTTGGCCGACCACATTATTTTTCCCTTCACTTTCCCCTATCTAAAATTGCACTCTCTGTCACCCCCCTTATTAACATGTTGTGTTCCTTAATATATGTACCTGTGTCATTTTTAACCTTTCTTTTCCCTCTTTTCATTCTTCAAATTGAGTTAAATCACTTTCTCATCTTCTCCTCTATAGAAAAACCACTCCTACTTCTAAATGGATGACTTCATTCTTTATTGTCTTTTCAAGTATACCAAATTATCCATCTTAATTGTCTCATTTCCGCTATGCTCGTTTTGTGCACATGCTTTTGAAACAACTTAACATTTTGTACTATGGAGCATAGCTGGTCTTACAGTTGTCCTAGAGATCCTCCTAACTTAATAGGTATTCTACGATTATAATACTGATTGGCATGAATAATACTATCTGCATGGCTTTTTCTTTTTTCATATTATTTTGTTTGAATAACTTACCAATCACGTGGTTTTTCTGCTGTTTTCTTTCACAAGACAACATAAAATGTTTGTTCAATGACGGGTACTTATAAGTCTCTTAACTGAAACAATATCAATCCTTGTTTTTTCTTTTGGTTGTGGTGTGGGAATCTTTCATTTTTTTAGTTATAGCTCTTCAAAGTCATTGAAACAAAGCTGTTCCATGTTGAACGGAGGCACTGCCAAAGGTTGGTTTTATCACCAGAAGTCGTGATAAAGACGTAAATCTGGTCAATTCTTGAATCGTGAAGACAATATGATACATAGTCTATAACAGTCACATCTCAAATGTAGTGCAGAATTTGACTCATGATGAATGTGATACAATAGGCAGTTGGATTCTTGTTCCTTCAATTTCTATGTAAAACTTAACAGAGTTATTTGACTTCCATAGAGCATTTGAAAAAGTTTTGAACTTTATAGGAATGGCCAAAGGTAAAGGACCATCTTTTGCATTTCATATGGACAATAACATTTTATAGATATATTTTGGACAAGCAGCATCTTCCCATGTTATTTTCTCACCTAAAAAACCGAGACTTGATTGCTCATTTCACCATTTTGCAGAGTGTGACCGTGGAGGTGGCAAAATACACCCCCCCTTCAGATAATAAGAGCAAAACTCCCAAGCCTTCTTCTGGGGCTTATGGGTCTGCATCGTCTGACCGCCCTTATGCATGTCCTTATGAAGGGTGTGAAAAGGCCTACATCCATGAATACAAGCTTAAACTCCATTTGAGGGATAGGCATCGTGGCCACATATCTGATGAGAATGCAGAGAATGCCGCCGCTAATGCTGATAATGAGATGGATGAAGCCAGTGACCAAGAAGCCTATGGTGGAAAACGTGCAAACGGCAAAAATCAGAAACAAAGCAGGCCCAAACCAAACTTGAAATTGCCTACTCCAAAAGTCGCGCAGCGTAAAGGCTCGACTCCATCTTCTATCCCTGTGACCATAACGAAAAAATCATGGCCGGTCAAAGAAGAAGCTTATGAGGAAGAAGATAGTGAAGAAACAGAGGAGGATCGTGACAATGTTGAGGATGGTTGGAGGTATGGGGAAAACAATGAGGACGATGATGAAGAAACAGAGTTTGAAGACTAGATCTTAATCATGGCAGTCTGAATGTTACCTACCTTTTCACCTTCTTTTCTCTTTCTCTATATCTATTATTGTTTGAATTGTCGATGGGTTTAATAACCCATTATGTATTCCAAGCATATAAAGAAAATAGCAAAATTCCGATTGAAATTGTCTTTTTTAGCATATTATCAATAGTTAATGCTAGCATTTGCCGAAAACATTTTCCAACGTTTGGCACGTATGAAAAATCACAAATATTTTTTATATTTTCATTCAATCATATTAACCTTAAAAATTAATTTTTATTCACAATATAAAAATATTAATATAAAATAATTTTTTTTTAAAAGAGCAATTTAAAAATTATGTTTAATTAAAATATATAGATAAATATTATTATTCAAACTACCGACAAAAGTTAAATTATAAATATTACCATTCAAACCACAAAAGTTAAATCATAAATAACTTATAACAATACATTCAAACTACCGACAAAAGCAAATCATAAATAATCCTAAGCTCCATGATTTTTGAAGAAGTTGTCCATACAAAACTTTTTAAGTTTAGCATTCTTTGCCATAAATGCTCTTGCAAGTTCTCGTCTCCCATCAAAAGATCAAATGCAGATGCAAGCATAAAGTTGTCATATCCTTCCACCTTCATTACTTCTTTATAAAGGTAATCTGCATTAACTCTTTTTTTTTTTAGAGCTTTAAGTGTTGAAGCAACCTTTTTCAATTGTTCAGATATTTGACTATAACCATCTTCACTATCAACACAGCTTATTTTCTTGTGTGACCTTTTGGCTGAAGCTGAATCAGAAGAAGTAACATCTTTTCCTTTTGATGATGCATCATCAATATCCAAATTCACATGTTCTGAATCAAGAATATCATCATTCTGATCTATATTAACAAAAGACTATGAGAAATTCCCTGTCGCCATATCCTTACCAACAACTATGGCCATCTCATCATACATTTCAATTTTTTAATTTAAATATTGCTCATGCTTTGGATGTGCCTATTAAAAGAAAGAATTGTCTTCAATAAAACTTCAGGACTAATATAATTGCTATAATAAAGAAAATAAGTTTCAAATATTGATTATGATTAGGATGCACATGCTAAAAGAAAGAATGTAAGTAATCATATCACCACTTTCTCATCATACACCTTCCTGTCATAAGTAATTATCCTCAAATTTTCATCCCATCCAAAGCCACACTTCTTATGCAGGGTGCCGATGATAGTCCATATGCTCTTGATGGTTCGAAGACAGTTCTCAACATGGTCAGGTACTCATTCAACTATGAATTTCTCGCTAATTGACTTGGTAACTAGTGCAAACGACACAGGTTTGAATGTGTTTGAAGGCTTATTTCCATTAGCAGCCTCATCAGCAAGAATTTCAAGTAACAAGTTATGCATAGGTTTTGACCACCTAAATTGCTTGTTTGTAGTGTCCTTCTCCTTGCTTTTGCCCATTGCTACAATCACAAGCACATGAGTGATAATGCAAGATAAATATATAGAATATCTTATAAAAGATATAAACACAATGCAAGATAGAAACAGACTCATATCATAAGCTGGATTAAATATCAAATGTGAATCATACAATAAAATCATTAAAGATAGAAACATAATCATCTTTAAAAATGACTAGTTCAACAAAAAGACATTATAACATCAACCATATGAGAAAAAAGAAATATACACATTTTTCCTATTTTTATAATCATCCCACATCGCATGACATATTACATCCCTTTTGATTATCCATTCTCTACTTTCCTCTTGAACTTCCCTTCGTGTTTGGTAGACTCTACCACTTTGATTTAGAGATTCAACATCATGAACAACCTCTTCCATAATTGAGTCATTAGGATCAACACCCATAATGTGATTGTGAATAACACAACATGCTAAAACTACATCCACTTGTGTTTGGAATGACCAAAATGGTTATGCATCCAACATATGGAAATGTCTCTTCAAAATTCCAAACCCTCATTTAATGGTGGTTCGTAAGGATGAATGACAAAGATTGAAAAATTCTTTTTCATTTTCATGTGGATGATCACCAAGCCCTTTCAAATGGTACCAAACACCACGATAGGGGGAGAGAATTCCATTTCGATTTCCATAACCAGCATCACCAAGATAATACTTACTTACAAGCTTACAATAAAAATAAAATCATAACTAATAAAAGGTAATCAACCATAACAAAAAGTACTTATCATTATATAACTTCAGGAATTTTGAATCCCCTTGGCCTAGTGAGTGTGTCGTTTAAAACACGGGAATCATGTGCACTTCCTTCCCAACCAGCTAATACATATGTGAATTTTATGTCAAAGGTAATGCCAGCTAACACATTTTGTGTTGTTCATTCTTTTTTACCACAAAACCTTCTTTGGATTTCGACTGGAGTAGATGCCCAAATATGAGTTCCATCTATTGCTCCAACACAACCCTAATGATGATCAATACAAGTGAAAAAATCTTGTGCTTATGTGGGCGGGTCACTTCAATTTTCCAAAACTAGAGAAGGAGATTTTCCTACAAAAGATGAAAAGTGCTTAGCTTAAAATGGGATCATTTGTGTGCTTCCTTTGAGTCCCATATACATAGTTCATTTGACAAATCACTTGAATAAAAAAAAAAAAATCAATTTTTAAAACTAACCTTGAAGTGTAGGTAAACCTTCGGCTATTCCTTATTTCCAGTGGTGTAGAGTTGTCAGGTTGTCTAATTAAATGTTTGTATAGCCTTAAGACTCCTCTAAGGACAGGCCTAAAATATCGATGAACAAACTTAATCGATCTATAGAACCTTCCTCCAACCACTTGAAACCTCACGTTATGCCCAATAATGTGTTAAAAGATCAACACTTGATCCGTAATAGACATGTTAATGGTCTCATGTATGAGGTTGTTCTCAGCAAGAATTTTACAGGAATAAAAAAAAGCTATAAGACTCATTCTTATTTGGTCAATACAATTTTGCTTGCCACCATAAAGAATACTATCCATATAAAGCTCTCTTTCATACTCTTGATTAACATGAGGTTCCCTACGTAATAATCTCTTAGATCTAATATCTTCTAAGATTACGGCCCCAACAGTAAGGATAGATGCAACTGCGGCCTTAACTGCTAAAAGAATAGGTTCATCCATCTACATACAACACAAAAATGTAAATGACAAACCAACAAGATAGGAGTGTTATTCAGCATCTCTGTATTCGAGCAAATGGTTAATTCAACATCGAAAAATATGATATGGCGCATTGGGTTCGCATATCATGCTCGGTATTCCAATAAAGGTTTGGCTGTTCCATGGACCACTCCACCAATATGGACTATTGGTTTCCAACTCTCCCATATGATTGTCCCTATAGTGTTTCCTTGAAAAACAAGATTTCCAGAATCTAAAAGCCGGGCACCTTTGTAGTTTAATTATTGCATCCATTTTTTACCATATCTTCGACGGTTTCAATGCTTAGAAAAGAAATGGAGGTTCCAATACCATTTAAAAGATTCATACGAATCATACCCAATCATTGTAAAATAGGAGTACTACATGGAATTCTAATATTATGATTGATGGAAAACGAAGGGTAGCTGCCACAAAAAACATGGCTTGAGTCAAGATTCCCCTGTTAATAGGACTATAAAGTCTCTAATGGCTATAAAGCGATATCATATGCATCTATTTACAAGGAAAATCAAAATCATATTTTTAGCATTATATTATTAGCTTTACTAATATCGGTACCATCAAAAGTATTCATGAGAAAACTACGTTTAGTGGACTAGGGTAAAGGTGTTGGTGCTGGGTAAGTATGCAACAAAGTCAAACTCTGGGATATGAACTTCATGTTTTACACAACATGCATACAAACACAAACAGATGGTAGCAATATACACATTATATTATCAAAGCTAACAAATGAAGCATTCAATTAAAAACAAAACAAAATATATTGTCAAATCACCAAACAAAGCCCTGAAGCCATCCACAAGAAGATTAAAAGATGAAAGGGAAAGGGAAACAAGGGTAAAAGGATATGTTGTCCAAGCAGCAGATAAATAAAAACTCCTATTTAGAGCCAATCTCAATATACTGAGGAGCTTTTCAATTCCAAATTTCTAAATGATTTTTATTTGTGTGGTTTTTCCAATCCAACAGTATCAATAATCAATAATCAGAAGAACTCTTCTGCGAATTCAAATCACAAAAGCTAACTGTATCGGCTTTGTTATTTGCACCTCTGCAACTTGTTTCTCCAATTTTGGGAGTTTATGGTACCAAAACCATGAGAAGTAGCCCAAACCCTACAAGCCACCCTATAGGCAATGTCGTTTCTTTCTAAAGAAAATATGAGTAAAAGATTTCAACTACCAAAACAGTTGTTGTCATCTTTTTAACTCAAGATGACATGATTGTAGCATTGTGCATATTGTTTACATTAATTGAGTATGATTAGCGGTGGATATCAAAGCCCTACCTTTTATTCTTATTATTTCAATTTAATATTTTTACCTTCTCTCATTCAAAATATCTTTTTAGGAATTTCTCTTAAGCATAATTTATATCAATCCTTGTAGGAATGATCTCGTACTTGCTCTCTATACTATCGTTTGATCTTGAACACTTGCGAATAAAACGTGCATTTATTTGCCTATTCATTTAGGTAATATTTGTACAACAAACCATCAACAACTGGGAAAACAAGTCCCAAAAGATGTACCAAATTCAAGAAGAAAATGGGTTTCAAAGACTGAAGCTCACCTTTACGACCAGCTCTAGGTCTCTGTAAAGACCAAATAAAAAAAAAAAAATTCAAGAAATGGACGAAGGAGTGCGACCTGAAAGATCAAGAATTCACGAACGAAGACGTGTTGGAGCAAGATTTCATAATTTTTTTTTTTCTCATAGTGAGAGGCCTTATTATGATGCAGAGAAGATGTTTGATAAAAGCTGAAAAGAAATTGGGATGAAGGTGTCTTCTTTCTATGGTGCGGCAGTTGGTCTTTTGATCTAGGCAAGAATCTCTTCTTTCTTGTATATACGACGCTTGATAGTTCATCAATCTCTCGTTCAACACATCATTTCAAGTTGCTAAAGTTTCTAGTTGGCTTAAGGCATAGATGGGGTTGGAAAGATGGTGTAGTGTCGAGTAAAGAGGTATGGTCAGTATGGTGAAGCTACAAAGAAGATGAAATTTTGGGGAAATGCAAGAGAAACATTACAAAAGCCTATTGTGTGCGTGAAGTTAATGAAGTGTGTATATCTGTAGCGGTTTTTGATTGGGTGTTCAAAGAGCCATGTGTTAGAGAAGAAACAGATGAAGTGTGGAGAAGAAATGCAGCTAGAAATGGCGAAAGAGGATTGTGCAGTGTAGTTGGCAATCTTGGTTAGTGTAATGTGTAGCTGGCATGAAGATGTTACTGTAAAAGAGGAGAGTTAGCGTGGGAAAGAGGAATAGTCAGTATGGGGAAGAGTAGAGTCAGTAGGCGTGGTTGTGTTGTCTGACTTGGGAAGACCATAAAAGTTGTGAACAGCTTAAATGGGGCATTAGTTTTCTGAAATTCTTGCTGCATATTACAAGCTTTGTTGATAGGAGACTTGGCATTAAATGAGAGTGGATGTTGTAGGTGTAAATGTCAAATAGTGAGGTGAGAAAATTTTTTGATAGAAGAGCTCTGTTCCACACATGTGAATTGAGGTTGTTGGAAGTGAAGAGTGATTGACAGTAGTGGGAAGTGAAGAGTTTTAAGAAGCCATAAGGTTGGGTATATCAGTTATAAATAGGAGACAATTATGTGTAAATGTGTATTTTTTAATGGGCTTTCTCTTTTCTAATCATACCTTGTGGGCAAGGTGTTTTTAAGGGGTGAGGAATGTAAGGGGTATATTAGTGAGGTTAGTGGGCCCTTTGGCCTTGGGTATAGAGTTGAATAGTGGAGTTGAATGTAATTGTAGCCCATTTCCTATTAGTAGATTAGTTGAGAGTTAGGCTCATAGTAAGGCCTAAGTAGTTAGGGGATGAGTATATATAAGACTCATTAGAAGATTGTATCAATATTAAAGATCAAGATGAGAATTCAGTTTGTCAATTCTTTTTCATTTGGAGTTCTAGTTGTCCTCGAATATAGCCTTTTGGAGACCGAGATTCTTGAAACGCTCAAGCCTTTTATTACAAATCTATTACATTCCATTCATATTCTTTAACCATTCAATCCATCGTTACCATTTATCCATTACAATTCACAATTACAAAAGATCACCAGAAAAACCCATTACATTATGATTTGAGGTTTGGTTATGGCAATAGAAGAGGGAAACAATATATGCAGAGTATAGGAATGGGTTTCAAGCTGAGGAATTTCCTTATTCCAGACATGGTCAATTTCAAGTTTCTTTGAATCCTTTTTCATTATTGCAATGAAGTTCCACCATCGTCTTCATCGAAGCTCCATCACCAAATTTCTCTCCAACAAATTTTGATCCAATTTTGTTTTGGGTGTTAATCTTGTTTAGCTTCTGTTTGTTAGAGTGTTTGGTTGTTGTTTGAGCTTTTTTCTTTTCGTCAAGATGATGTTGCTGGCATATGGGTTTCATTTGGTGTTTTCGGTGGAGATGAGTTTGTAATTAAAATGAATAAAAAATTTTAAAAATGATTATTTTAATAAAGTAGAGAAGAAATTTAGATAAACGGTTGGATGCAAGTTTTGAAAAGTGGTTAGCTAAACTAGATAAAGTGGGTTTTGATTAGCCATTTTGCATAAAAATTTACATAAACCATTGGGAGTGCAATTGTCGAAATAACTCCAATTTTCTAAGGTTATATGAGGAGGAATTGAAAACAATTTTAATCATCAAGCAATGAAATGAAAAATTTGAAGAAGAAAAAAAACTCTAGATCTAGAAAATAAGCAAGAAACTTACTAGACTTTTGACGAGGCATTGACATCGATGCTTCAATATGAGCAAAAGCTTATCACCACCGAGATCTCAATAAGAGCTCATTACCAATGATATCTCATGAATAGCAATGTTCATCACAATTTCTGTACGAGCTAATCAAAATATCTATTGTAGATTTAGATCTCAAGAAGATGATGGATCATATATGAAATTGGAGGAAGATGTGGATGATTTAATAGTGTTCAAAGATTCCTTGCATAACCATCTACATGACACAAATTGGTGGGAGCACTAAAAGGTCACCTCATCTTTCTTACATTAATATCAATTTGATACACCTTCTTTGAAAAAAAAAAAAAAAAAAACCTTTCATTTAAATACCTATGACCTCCTGTGGTTTAATAACTTTATTTTTTTTCACCAAGATTTCAATTTGTATCGTAGATGGTACCTCGTTTATGGCTAAAAATAGAGATGGTACCTCATTCCAACTTCTGTCCATAAATTTACGAAAATCCACGTCAATACCATTAAAAAGTTGACATGTGTCCCTACACCTCATTAAAAATTAAAAAAAAAATAGAAAACTATAAAATAAAAAATATTTAAAACTAAAAAATTTTGACAAAAAAAGGAGCCACCCCTTTTGGAAAAAATGGGGGTAGTTCGTCCACCCCTAGTCCATGGGGGGTGAAACCACCCCCAAAGAGCAAAAAGGGGTGGCTGAAACCATCTCTAAGTGAACCACCCCATTCTGGCCATGGGGGTGGCTCAAGCCACCCCTCCTTTTTTTTTTTTTTTCAAGTTTTTTTTATTTCTTAAAGTATTTTTAGTTTTTTTTTTATTTTTAATAAGGTGTAGGAATACATGTCAGCTTTTTAAGGCAATTGACATAGATTTCCATCAATTTATGGACGGACGTTGGACAGAGGTACCATATCCATTTTTAGCCATAAGTGAGGCATCATCTACGATACAAATTAAAACCTAGGTAGGAAAAAATAAATTTGTTAAACCATAGGGGACCAAAAGGTATTTAACACTTATTTTTATTCATTATTAATAAAGATAATAAACGATTTTTTTAATTATTTGTTTACCTTCTTTATATTTTCCCTTTGACAATATGTGTGCTTGGGACTAGGATCATCTCCATTTCATTTGAAATAGAGAATATCAAGTTAGTGTAAATTTAAGGGTAAAATTGTCATTTGAAATGAAAAGTATTCAATTTTGGAGAATTATACCCCTAATTTTATACTAACTTGATACTCTCCATTTCATTTGAAATAGAGAGGATCCTTTTCCGTGTTGTTGAGCACACGTAATGGTTGAGTAATTTTGGGAGATTCCTTGCCTAACTTTTCCTTATTAATCTTTAAAAAT
Organism: Betula pendula; assembly: GCA_900184695.1. NCBI lineage: Eukaryota > Viridiplantae > Streptophyta > Magnoliopsida > Fagales > Betulaceae > Betula > Betula pendula. The sequence goes on from FXXK01000305.1 coordinate 271,060, forward strand.
ATAAATTTCAACTTTTCCTTACTAATCTTATCACTATATATATATATGAGCGAGCTAATGTTTCGAGCCGAGATGAAAAAATACAAACTGAGCTCACGAGCATTATAAGAAAAAAGCCGAGTTTATATGAGTATATATCGTTTAATATTTGATCATATTTTTGTGTTCATGAACGACTCATTTATTATTCAAATTCAGATTGAATCGAATGTAATCGGGTCGAGCCAAGCCAAGTTTATGAACGACTTGGCTCATTTAACACCCCTACCTCCATTAAAACTGAAAGAATTCGAGGAACGGTTCTAATCCTACAAACAAAAATACTAGAAATAATTATCACAACTTAAAAATATTGAACTAAGACAACATGAAGAACACAACTACAATTTTTTTTAAAAAAAAAAAAATAGCACATTTACAACACAAGATTTTGCTGATGAACTGAAAAATCCTTTGACCACATCAAAGGAAAAAATCACTCCAAGACAACAAGACCCGAAAAATCACTATAATGAAGAAGATAAAAAATACAGATATAGACACTTACAACCCCTTTGCAAGTCTAAGACTTTGCATGACAACAAGCTCCCCACTTGCTTCCATGTTAGCTAATCTTCTTCGATTGCCTTTCTTTACCAAATCCACCGGTAGAATTCTTTGCGGTTGAATGATGTGTATGATGTGGTTTGAACAAAATAAAATCAAATCACCAAGAGAGAGAAAGCTTGAAGCTTTGTACAAATCCTTTCATGAAATCAAAGTAAAATCGAAGCAACCTACCTCTATAGGCTTTCTCCAAGTATTCCTTAACTTTAGAAATGAGTATGAAAAACTATTGATGTGAAGTCAAGAAATGACAAAAAAAAAAAATGCCTTCATATTTGTGCAAATTGAGACGTCACGTCAAGACGGGAGAAAGAGCGTCCGACAATGGCTAGGGTTTCATCGCTAACTTTTTTACATTTGGTAGCTTTTGGCAGGTGACGTCAAGAAGATTTCCTAACAAGCTTTTGACGTGACAAGGCAGAAAATCTCTAGGCTTCAAGTCTTTACGTGCTTCTGACTTTACAAGGCAGTGAGCTCTTTGTAGCTTCAAGTCATGTCCACGTCTTGACATCCTTTTGACATTTCAAGACAATGAGCTCGCTGTGGCTCCACGTCATGAGTACGTCTTGATGGGCTTTTGACGTTTCAAGGTAATGGGCCCTATGTGGCACCATGTCACATCCACGTCCTGACGGGCTTCTGATGTTCATAACAAATAGCCCCAAAACATACATTTTTCACCCCAGACACTTAGGAGATGAAAAGTTTTACAAGTAAGATTTTGAATACCAAATGAGGCCAATTTCTAAAATTTAACAATATCTCCCTTTGGTCATTTTTAACACTTCCTACCTAATCTGTACTTGAGTATCTAGCTAGATTCAGATTGGTGTCTCTAGAGTACCATATATCATGATTCACAGTATCGTTCACATATCTTATGATTCCCTTCACTGTAGTTACGTGAGATTCCTTTGGGTTAGCCTAAAAACGAGAATAAACTCTAACACTAAAGGAGATATCTAGATGACTAACTGTGAGATACAACAAACTTCCGATCATGATGCGATAAAGAGTTTGAACAATACTTTTACCAGCCAGATTAGCACTAAGTCTGACACTAATGCTCATGGGAGTACAATATGACTCTTCTCATCTAACCCAAATTTCATTACTAGGTCCTTGGCTTGAGAAACAAAGATGCCATCATCTAATTGCTGAACTTGAAGACACAATAAATAAGTCAACTCACCAATCATGCTCATTTTAAAGACTTTCTTCGTTTTCGAGGCAAAAGTGTGAGTATGAGAATCAACCGTAGCTCCAAAAACAATGTCATCCACATAAATTTGAGCAATCAACAGATGCTTACCCCTTTTTGCGAATGAACAAGGTGAGATTAGCTTCACTTCTTGTAAAGTCATGATTGAGGAGATATGTGGTAAGTCTCTCATACCATGCTCTGGGAGTTTGCTTCAAACCACACAAGGCTTTCTTTGACTTGTATACATGCTCCGAATGATGACGATCCTTGAACCATTTTTGTTGCTCCACATAAACTTATTTTTGAAAAACACCATTCAGGAAAGAACTTTTAACATCCATTTCATATAGTTTGGAAAAAATATACTTTAACCCCTTGAACTATAACTATATTTTCATTTACGCCTCAAAACTCTAAAAAATGACATAAGGGCCCCTTATACTACTACTGCATGTGAAATTAGACACTTTTACATTTTTCTCCCCACAATACCCTTAAGGTTAACAAAAAATTACCATTTGAAAAATAAAATTTATTAAAAAACTAAACAAAAAAGGGGAAAAATTGAAAATACCAAAAAAGGGTGGCCCTTTTAATATTTGCTCCCTTATTTATTATTTTTTTTTCAAGTGGTTTTTTTAGGCTTCTTTTTTAATAACTTCAAGGGTATTTTAGGGAAAAACGTGAAAGTATTTAATTTGACACGCAATGGTAGTTCAAGGGGCCATAATATCACTTTTTAAAGTTTGGAGGTGTAAATGAAGAAGTGGTGGTAGTTCAGGGGGCTACAATATAGTTTACCTATATAGTTGAAACCGAAGTTACAAGTTATACCCGACAAGATTCGAATAGACTCAAGTCTAGCAACATGATCAAACGCCTCATCGAAGTCTATCCCTTAAACTTGGGTGTATCCTTAGGTCACCAACCTTACCTTGTTCCTCACAACTATACCATTCACATCGGATTTATTCTTGAAGATCCATTTGGTGCCTATTACATTGTGGTTAGAATGTCTAGAGACCAAATTCCATACATCTATGGGTGAATTGATGTGGTTCCTCATGTATAGCCTCTATCTAGCTTTCATCATTCGGAGCTTCCTCAACCCTCTTGGGTTTGAACTAAGACAAATAACAAACATAAGAAACTTGATTCACAACTCTACTTCTTCGTCTCTTTCTTTCTTCAAACCTCACTAAGATGTTTTCTTTGGAATGATTTAGTCTTAATGGAGAAAGAGTATATTTTAACAACACTTTCAATTTGGGAAGAGGTGATTCTTCACTATCTAATTTTGCATTAGATTTTGCATCCACCACTTTGACTACTTCATCAATTTTCTCCACTTTGCTGAGTACCTTTGTGGTACCATCATCTACAATAATGTTCACAGATTCCATTACAATCTTAGTTCTTTTATTGTAGACTCTAAAAGCATAACTTGACATAGAATACCCCAAAAAATTTCTTCATCACTTTTGAAGAAGATAACATTTACTTTCAAAAACATGGAAATGCTTGATTGTTGGTTTCTTGTTAGTCTATATTTCACATGGAGTCTTCTCTGTTCCTGGACTTAGGCATACCTTGTTAATGACATAACAAATTGTGTTAATAGCTTCACCCCAAAAGTGTGCGGCCAGACCCTTTCCATGTATAATAACACAAGCCATATCTTGTATCACTCTATTCTTCCTTTCAACAACTCTATTTTCTTGAGGAGTAATCAGAGCAGAGAACTCCTGCTTGATCCCAACATCATCTGTAATGCCCCAGACAATTAATTAACTCGTAATTAATTCTATGGTTTGTCTCCCAGCCTTAAACCACTCGGATTAAGACTGAGTGATATCTTTATTCTTTTGGAAAGAGAATCTGTAAAACATCGGCTTGAGAATCATTAGAATCCTCCGAATTAAGTTAATTAATTTAACTAACCCGAAGTAATTCCCTATAGGGTATCCATATCAGCTAACTGGTAGCTGATTGAATTCACTACTTGTAACTATTCATCAGAGTAAACAGCAAAATAATTGATTTGAGTTTACTAATTGATAAATTAATCTATCATCAAGTAATAGACACAGCTTCAAAACAAACATTACTATAAACATCGTTTTCAAACTTGAGAATACAAGCTATTCTCTTTGCTTTTTCATCCTAGCGAATCGCCTTGCAACATCTTGTATTCTTGATAAGGGGGTAAAACACCAGGGTGTTTTATAAGCAAAATATAACTAAGTAAGTTGACTGACTTAGCAAATAAAAACAGTATGAACTGTTTATATAATGGATTTCGTCATAGTTTGTAAATGGTATGTATTCTTTTGAAATATTGGGGTAATTCTATCTCTTTGTCATTATGTCGTTGAAAAACTATAGTTTTGTTTTAAGAATATCTGACATAAATGCAGTGATCAAATACATATATTTTAATGCACAAAATATATTGTATATATATATATATATATATATATATATATATATATAGTCATATTTAATAATATGGTCTACCTAAAACATTAACCCTCTCTCAGTAAGGTTTGCACGTCCTGAATGACTTATGGTACAATTCCGATGCCTTGAACATTGCACAAACGTACCGTCTTATACTAACAATTCGACCGATTCTGACCTCGAGTGGCCCATATTGACTAGCAAAGCCGTAACAGTGATCTCACTCAAAGAATGATGCGCTGGTCATAAAACTATAACTAATGGATCCATGGTACACACATAATAATAAATAACTAGACCATATGGTTAAATTGTAATAATGGTAAGCTCATGGCCATTATACCGCACGAACCGATATATCATGTCATACGATACAAATATTGTTCATTTACTTCAAAAATAGAAATATATAAGTAGTTATTCTTTTTTAAGCAACTATAATAGGTTGTAAAATTGTAAGCTCATAATATAAAAGAAAACGTGCTTAGTCTACTGACATATCGTACTTTTATAACAAGTGCAGTTCATACTCAATTATTTACTTACTTCAAACACTCTTCCGAAACTTGAGAAATCTTATGATCATTGCAAAACGTACCCAAAATATACTGAGAATGGTACTTTAACACATAAAACCCTAACTATGCATAATCTATCATAAAAATCATAATTTTGTATACTTTGGTTAGCACACGAACGTATATGTACTAGTCAAGACCATATGTGCACGAACGTATGTGTCAGAGACACGAACATATGTGTATTTACAAGAACGTTAGTGTGCTACCCAGAATGTTCGAATACTGAAGAAAACACCTTAAACTTAATTGCAAAAATGAAAATAAGGTATTTTATGAAATAAAACAGAATAGTATACGTAAATCCTTCAAATCTTCTTTGAAAACTTAATAGACATATGTAAAACCTTGTAACTATCAACACTTTTTTTAAATATTGTAAAACACATGATAGTTTAGCATGGTATGCAGTAATATAAACATTATTTTGAGTAAACATATTATGGTTAAGAAATTACCCTTCTTAGAAGAATGAAAACTTAAGAATTCCTTATTTTCTTCAAAGATTTTTCCCCACACACTCACACACTCACAAAACTGACTTAGATAAAGTAGGATCGTGTTTGAAGGTGAGAGGGGTGGGGTGCATTTATAGAGGAATTCATTTGGTTAAAAATTGTTGGGTAAAATCACGTTCTGTGCTTTACACAAATGTATGTTTTTTTTGTTTGACGAATAAGAGAGAAATTTCATTCAACAAAACAAAGAAATCATTACAAGCAAACCAGCAACACTGCTGGAAAACAAATCCATACAAGGGGAGAAAAAACCAGCCTACTCCCATAGCAGCTCCCACAACACCTAACTACTAAGCTGCTGAGAACCAAGGAACCAGTAAACAGAGCAATCTAAGGACCAGACCACCAGAAACCATGCTCAAACCAGGACCTCCAAGGGGATGTTCCAATTGTGACAGAGCAAGGCATTCTCATGACTGCCTTTGAATCGACCACGGCCCAAGATCCTTGTTCTAACTTCCCAAATGATCAGCCTCATGAGTTGATCCTCTGTTTTGGATATGCCATTGTGTTTGATATCATTACGATTTCGCCATAGATGGTATACTGTAGAACAAAAAACCATATGACATAAAGTTGCAGACATGGTCTTCTTGTTTCATTTACTGCATCCCAAACGAATAATCTCTTGCAGGGAAGTGGAAGGGTTTAGAACATTGCACCGAGCAATACCTGTTTTCCATATGCGAGCACTGAAACTACATTCAAAAAACAAGTGTTCACAGCTCTCCATCCCATTTCTGCAAAACAAACATTGGACATTCCCCACATATCCCCGTTTAGCCAATCGGTAACTAGTGGAGAGGCTATTCTTCATCACTAGCCACATAACAAATGAATGTTTAGGAATAGCATAGGGGAACCAAACAAGTGGCCACCAAGTGACCTCAGGCTCATGCCTTCTAAGAGTGTTCCAGGTATCGAAACTAGCATAGGATCCAAATTTAGTCATAGTCCAAATGGCTTTGTCTGAATTGCCAAGCACAATTTCATGGATTCTACATTGAATTTCTACCAGATCTTCAGACCTAGCAGGTTGCCATCTCCACTGTCCATTAACCAAAACAGAGGATAGATAGGCATCACGGCTGCTCTGGGCATCATATATGACCCTGTGGCCATAAGAATCCAGGAGGTACCCAACTGGATGCCAAGAATCAAGCCACATGTGGATTTTGGTACCATCCCCAACCTTAAACCTAATAAAGGCCTTGGCAATGTTCCTTAGCATGAGAAGTTTTCTCCAGCTCCAAGAACAATTTTGAGAAATTTTAATGGACCAAAAACTCTTACCTTTAAGAAGATATTCATGAACCTAAGCCACCCAAAGAGAGCCTGATCTAGCAAAGATGCTCTAGATGTGCCTTAGCATAGAAGATCAGTTCCAGATTTCTAAATTTTTCAACCCAAGGCCTCCCTCTTTCTTAGGGCAACACACGGCAGACCAAGCCACTTTGGCTTTAGAAGAACCAACCTTTTTACCATTCCAAAGGAAACGGTTGAATTTCTGTTCAATGGCACGGATAACACTCTTGGGAAGAATAAACACACCAGTCCAGAACACTTGTAAGCTATAAAGGATAGAAGATAAGAGCTGTAGCCTTCCTGCATAAGAAAGGAATTTGGAAGTCCATGAATCTATGCGGCTAGTGATCTTTTCCAATAGCACCTGGCAATCAGTGAAAGAAAGCCTAGTGGAAATCAAAGGGACTCCAAGATATCTAATAGGAAAATGGCCCTCAAACATTTGCAGCTCAGCCAAAAGGAGAATCTTTAATCTGTCAGATATACCAAAGCAAAACACTGAGCTCTTTGAGGGGTTAGCTTTTAAACCAGAAAGATCCTCAAATTCTTGGAGAGCAACTTTAACAACATGAATAGAAGCAAGGCTAGCCTCAGAGAAAAGGAGGAGATCATCAGCAAAGCATAGATGAGTTAACCTCAGCCGAGAGCATCTATGATGGAATCTGAAATCAGAATTGCCTTTAGTGTGAGCATCCATGATCTGAGATAAGACCTCCATAGCTAGCACAAAAAGGTAAGGGGAAAAAGGATCCTCTTGTCTCAAACCTTTTTTCCCTTCAAAGTAACCAACTAGAGTTCCATTAATACAAATAGAGAATCTAGGTGAAGTGATGCAAGCTTTGATCCAGCCAATGAACTTAGAAGGAAAACCAAAACAATGAAGGCAATGGAGAATAAACTCCCAATTCACTGAATCATAGGCCTTCATGAGGTCAATCTTAAGGGTGCATCTTGGTTTACCCTCATTTTTATGGTAATTACGGACCAATTCCTGAGCTAACAGGATGTTTTCAGAAATGCTTCTAAAGGGAATGAAAGCAGATTGGTTAGAGCCCACCAAACCACTCAAGAAAGGAAGAATTCTATTAGCAATGATCTTGGTGATACACTTATAGATCACATTGCAACAAGCTATAGGTCTGAAATCTCCCAAACCAGCTAGATTGATCTTCTGGGGGACCAAAGTCAGAATAGTGGCATTGACTTCCTTAAGCAGCAACCCTGAGTCAAAGAAGTCCTTGACAACATCTACCACATCCTTGCCAATAATAGACCAAGCAGACTTATAAGAATCAGCTGAGAATCCATCAGGGCCAGGCGCCTTATTAGATTTCATATTGAACAAGGTGGACTTGATCTCTTCTGCTGTGACATCTCCCACTAACTGGCTGGCCCTCTCTGCAGGAATAGAAGATGAAATAATTTGGCTAACACGAGCAGCATGATTTGTAGTAAAAATCTTCAGATTTGTGCTAAAGAGTTGTTTATAAAAATCCACAGCAATCATCTTGATCTGATGAACATCTTCCACATTCTTTACACGAATGTATATGGACTAGTCACAAACGTTCATGTGTACCTCCCTGACACACATGTAGAGTGTATCACTTGCTGCGTGCATAGATGAACAGTGCTACACAACATATGCACGAACGTATGTTACTTTATACGAATGTGTATGTGTACACGAACGTTTTTGGCTTTACACGAACGTTCGTGTGTGCCAAAAAACCCTAAAAAATTTATGCTAAGGCTTTAAAAGTTTTTGGGGTAGTACATCATCACAATATTCTTCAAAGGCATAATTTTCAAACTCCCTTCCATGATCACTTCGTATGAATTTGATGAGACACCCCTTCTCATTTTGTATTTTATTGAAAAAAGTCTTACCTTGATCACAGGTCTTTGATTTCTCTTTGAGCATCATCACCCAGGCGTATCTGGAATAATCATCTACCACTACCATGATGTACATTTTTCCTCCATACTCTCTGTTCTGGTGGGACCCATCATATCCATATGCATTAATTCAAGAAGACCAAAGGTATGTATGGAACTTATTTTCCCGTACTGAGACTTGATTTGTTTTCCCAGCTGACATGTTCCACAAACTACTTTTTCAGCAGGTTTGCCCAAGTTGGGTAATCTTGGATTCTTTGAAGATATCCTTGAGGTTTAAGTGCCCCAACGTTGATACCATAGTTCAACTTCATCAAGTTTAACTGTATTACAGCTCAAGTAAATGTCTGGTCCAATGCCATAGCAGTTGTTAGAAGTTCTTTGACCACCCATAATCCAATTTCTTTATTCGTTGAAGATATTACATTCTTTCTTTGAGAACTGAATTATCCAATCAACATCACAAATTTGGCTAATGCTGGGAAGGTTGGCTTTCAGATATTTGGCATAAAGTACTTCACGAAGTTCTGAGAGACCTTTGATTTCAACATAGCCTTTTCCCTTGATCTATGGCCTTTTTTCCATCTCCAAATGTGACACTGCCACCTATGAACTCATTGAAACGTTTAAACACAAATTTGTCCCCCAACATGTGTCTAGAACATGCACTATCGAGGTACAAATGACAAGAATCAAGACATCTCTAAGAAGTGTGTGCAACAAAGGTAATATGATAATTCTTATCCTTCCAAAATTTCTTGAGCTTGTACAAAAACATATGAGAACTACCCTCATCACTGGGGAGGACTTTAGAGTTCTTTAAAGAAGAGCAAGATAAACCATCTAGTCTCAAGTTGATGAGCTTCAGTTGCTCAATCAAGGTACTCATCTGAGTATCACTGCTAGATTCATTACTCTTAGGTTCAGACTTCCTACTTCTAGGTCTTAAGGATCTTAAGAAAGGACATTTCGGTCGAATATGACTGCATTCTGATAAGTGCTGAATATTACACATTCAAGCCCCTTAATTCACATATGTTAATCTCTTAGTTTCATTATAATATGATGTTTTGTATTGTTTTTGTGGTTTCTCTTATTTTGTAGGTTTTGGAAGAAAAAAATTGAATTCCATCAACTCGGGCTTAAAACACATGAACTGTGCAAAGCTACTGAGCATTTGACCTTTGTATTTTAGTCATAACTTTTAGCTCAAAACTCGGATTAAGGCAAGGTCAAGTATGTTGGAAACAGGACTCAGAGAGGAACAAATCATTAAGCTAAAGTTTTTGCATTTAAGGTGTGCTCGAGTGCCCAAACTGGCAATTGAGCACCAGTTGCAATTGATCCTCATTTCCTAGCGCTCGATCGCAATCGTATGCTGAAAAATTCTGAAATCGGCAGAACCGATATAGAAAGATGGTAATCTGATTCCAACTTGCTCTTGGACTTCCTCGGGTGCACGAAATTGATTAAGGTTGTTTCTCAACTCTATAAATACTCCCCTAAGTCCTCCAAAACAAATATACAAGCTTTGGGAAGGATCAAAGGCTACTCCAAGAAGGGTTTTCTCTAGTTTTTCTTGTTCTTTCTTCTCTTCTTAGTATTTTTCTTATGAGGATGAATTTCATCCGAATTATGTGTAACTAATACTTTAGTTAGGGCTCAAGTGAAGCCCTAATAATGTCTCTTTAAGGTTTCAATTTGTCTTACTACAATTTATATTTTGATGCTTAATTGATTTATCTCGAA
>FXXK01000305.1:281533-335263 GCA_900184695.1 Betula pendula
TTTTTGTTCGTTCTTCATATGGGTTATGTATGGGTTTGATCATCTTATGCATATAACATATGTAGATTGTTATCTAGGTCAATTTGGATGACCAAGTCCTAGGCCTAGTAGAATGACAAAAGAACCGATTGCGGGTTCTTGGGGTAATTAATATGAAAGACCAGAATAGATACTATGTTCTAGGTTTTAGTATGTTTGTCGATTTTCATAGATTTATGTTTTCTCAATAAACAACTTAGTAGATATCATGCTAAATTCCTTGAGAAAGAGAAGAATTAGAGTAGATATCATGCCTAATTCGTTGCTTAGGAAAATTAATAGCTTTTGGAGTAGATACCATGCCATTAGGCCGACAAATAGTGAGTATCTTGATATGATTGTAGCATTATGTATATTATTTATCTTATTTAAGTATAATTAGCGATGGATATCGAAGCCCTACCTTTTATTCTTATTATTTCAATTTAATATTTTTACCTTCTTTCATTTAAAATATCTTTTTAGGAATTTCTCATAAGCATAATTTATACAAATCCTCGTGGAAATGATCTCGTACTTTCTCTCTATACTATCGTTTTGATCTTGTGCACTTACAAGTAAAACATGCATTTATTCGCCTATTTATTTAGGTGGATATTTGTACAACACTTTCCCCAATGATAACACGTAGGTACAAACTTAGTTGAAGTTTGTTTCTTATAGGATGTTTTAAATTTGGAACTCAGAAAATCATTCACAACAACAGATTTTCTTTTATTTAAACAAGCTTCATTAGCCTTAACATCCTTACTACCACATGGTTATGGAGTTTTTGAAATTCCCAACCTTTGTTCAAGGTCCAAAATCTTGTTTTTTAACAAGGCATTCTCAGAAATTAAGGCATCAATCTTGGCATTTTCACTAACTAATTCATCCAAAAAAACATCATTATCATAGTTATCATGGTTAACTAATTCATCCACAATCTCGAAGAAGTGTGAGCAACAAAGATAGTATGGTCAGCCTTTCCCTTCCAACTATCTTGAGTTTGGACGAGGATTCATGAGAACTACAAGCATCATTAGGAAGTACTTTTGAGTTCTCATAAGATGAACAAGATAACTCATCCAACTTCAAGTTAATGAGTGCTCATAAGAATGTCACTACTATAATCATTTTTCTTAGGCAAATTCCTCCTAGTTCTAAGTCTTGGGAATTTTTAAGAGATGACAATTTGGTTGAATGTGACTGCTGACCCCACAATGATAACACTTAGGGACAAACTTGGTTGTAGTTTGTTTTCTAGAGGATGTTTTAGATTTGGGACACACAATCATTTATAACAGCAGATTTTCCTTTATCTAAGTAGGCTTCATTAGCCTTAACATCCTTAAAATCACAAGATTGTGGATTTCTAGAAATCCCCAATCTTTTTTCATGGTCCATCATTTTGCTTTTCAACAAAGCTTTCTCAGAAATTAAAGCATCAATCTTGGCATTCACACTAAGTAATTCATACATGACAACATTATATGGTTAATAAGCCTGAGCTTTTCAGAAATTTCTCTATCATATTCAAGCAAAGAACTAAACAACGTGGATATACCACCATGGTCATCCCTCATGATTCGCAACTCCTTGGAGTCACAAGACTCCTGGGCATTGTAACAAGACTAAGAAGAAAGATCAACTTCATACAAGACAATTCGTCAAGGAAATGAATGTGAGCATGGGGAGGGCAATCTATGATAAAAAGGGTTAGAAACCACGCTCAGAACATGAGTCAAAAAATGAGCGAACCCGCTCTGATACAATTGAAAGAACCCATGAAACGGTTCTAACTCCCAAAACAACAATACTAGCAATAATTATCACAAATTAAAAATATTGAAAGACAACATGAAGAACACAACCATTAAAAAAAAAACCATTCACAACATAAGATTTTGTTGACAAAGTAGAAAACCTTTTAAACACATCAAAGGGAAAAATCATTATGAGGCAGCCGAACTCGGAAAGTCACTATAATAAAAGATCTAAAATACAGACATAAACACTTACAACCTCTTTGCAAGTCTAAGACTTCGAATAACAACAAGCTTTTTGTTGCCTTCATGCTAGCTAATCTTCTTCAAGTGCCTTTTCTCACTGACTCATCAGTAGATTTCTTTGCGGTTGAAAGATGTGTATGATGTGATTTGAACAAAACAAAATCAAAACATCAAGTAAGGGAAAGCTCAAAGCTTTGTACAAATTCTCTCATGGAATCAAGGTAAAATCAAAGCAAGCTCTCTGTAGAGGCTTTCTCTAAGTAATCCTTAATCTTCTTGCTTAATTTCATAAATGAGTATGAAAAACTATTCATATGAGGTCAAGAAAAGACACAAAAACGTCTTCAGATTTGTGCAAATTGCAATATCACGTCAAGATGGGAGAAAGGACATCAAGACGGTGGCTAAGATTTCATAGCTAACTTTTTGACATTTGGCAGCTATTGGCAGGTAAGGTCACTGTATAATCTTTGATTTAAAAAGAACTAAAAGAAAAAAAGTAAGAAAAATTAAAATCCTCAAATTAGAAACCTAGAAAAGAAAGAAATATATTTTGTTAATAAAATATTCCCTACAGAAACAAAGGCGAAGGTAGTAGGAGCTTTGGGCAGAGAGAGAAGTGACAGTGAGACAGAGGGAGAGGTTTATCAGGCTCTAGAAATGGCTGCGTCGGCTTCCACAACATCATCGGTGTCAGAGGAGGAGCTGACGCTGATAGTGAAGTGGAGCGGGAAGGAGTACACGGTGCGAGTGTGTGCAGACGACTCGGTTGGAGAGTTGAAGCGCCGAATCTGCGAGGTCACCACCGTGTTGCCGAAGCGGCAGAAGCTTCTCTACCCAAAAGTCCTTGGATCCAAACTCGCCGAAGACTCCGTCTTGCTCTCTCAACTCCCGCTCAAGGCCTCCCTCAAGATGACCATGATTGGGTATTACAATCTCTGTGTGCGCGTTTTGGTTGTGTTCTTGTTAATTTGGTTGTTTACTCTATTTTGTTGTTGTTGTTAAATTTCAAGTCGATTTTTTTTTTATATTGAACAAAAAAAGAAAAAAGAGAAGTGTTTTGATAATGGGTTTCGTTTACTGGTCTTCTTCTTTTTTGATGAATTACTGGTCTTCTTCACACACACACTCATGGTTAATTTAGCTGGCATTTCTTTTTTTTTTTGTAACTGGGTTTCATTTAGTTTAGCAATTGGGAGTTGTTTGTTATAGAATTCAGCAACTTAGAGTTTTATTTTAAGGGGAAGAGGAGGACCGTTGTATGGGTCGCTAAAAGTTGTACTTTGTTATGGTATTCAGCATATGATTATGGTCATCACACCTATTTAGGTTCTTCTTTTCATTAGAGTGAGGAATTTCACCGTTTTTGTACCACTTCCTAAAAAAATGAAAGTTGAAGCATGTTTCCGAAGGAAGATTTAAGCCGACCATATTCACACACACACACACACATACTTCAAATTGTTTGCTGTAAAAATTGAGTCTACGTTGCGACAGTCGTGTAGTGGATAAAGGGGTGCAACTCGAGGAAATTTGACTAAAATCTTCTGCACTAATTCCCAACAAATGCTAAAGCCCTTCCTGGTTGGGGTTTCGGATGTTTGTGTGAAATATAAGGCTCTGATCATGGTAGATGTTGGAGTTTAAAATAATGGATGTTGCATACAATGTTTTGTTTTCCTAGGTATTTTTATGTTTAATGGTTGTGAATATAACACCAGTTCAAGTTTTTATGCAAGAGCTACTAATCCAAGGGTGCTAAGTCTTCTGCCTCTGGTACTGTTCTTGTAGACTTGTGTCATGTGCACATGAATTTGGTAGTGGTGGGGCTGTGATGTGTGACTAGTGCATATATATATATATATATATATATATATATATATAGAAGATAACATTTTTTTCATCTATCAAAATTACTCCTTGTTGATTTCCAGAACATTACTTCAAAATAACATTTAAGGTGCCACTAAATTTGAAATGGGAAATAAAGTAATGACAGGTATAATTGTCGTTGATGAGCTGTTCAGTCAAGTGCTGGATGCTGAGATTTACCATGTCTTTTGAATTTTTGAACTTATTACTTTGAATTGATATTGAACTCAATTGAATCTCCAGTACTGTTGAAGATGATCTAATTGTAGAAGAAACGGACTCTCCTGAGGTTATCGATGATTTTGAACTTGGGAATGATGAAGCTGTTAACATTCACATTAAAGATAAAGAAGTGAATAAGCAAAAATTGAGGAGACGCATAGATCAATACAAGGTCAGTTATTTCTTTTTTTGGTCTTTTATGTAATGTGGAAATTTTAGAAATTTTTTGAGCTATTTGAACTTGTAGGCCACATGCAACAAAATCCTGAAACTGAAGGAATAAGTGCTACTTTGAACAATTGACTTTGCTTACATACTTTTGTCTATGATGAGTAGAAATGTAGAATTTGATCATCGACTTCTAGCCAATATGAGGATAAAAACAGTTCCCTTGAATGTATTTGCTATCACTGTATGCAGTTGTAAAAACATATTGATAAGGGCTCATTAATGTTCTTGCATTATTTTTGTACAAGCCGTAAGTTGCTGCATGAAATTCAAGAAAAAAAAAAAAGAGGAGGAGAAAACGTCATAGAGAAAGAAGAAGAACAACAATGATGTGCAAGACTTCCATGATAAAGGATCGTTGTTGGACCAATAGTTTAATGGAAGATGCTTGCTGCTAAAGAGTCATTATTGACTTCTGTCCTTTACTATGGATGATTGGTGGTTTAATTACCTTCTTTGTTTCTTTTCTATTGGGTTGTGTTGTTTTCTTTTCCTTTCATTGATCAACCAAATACGTGCTTGGAGGGGAGCCTTGATGTATATGCTGACAGTGTTGCTATTACTAAGATCTTAAAGGTGCCATCCTGCATGTACAGTAACCATTAACAGAAACTATTGGGCCGTATATGGAATTGGTAGATCAAGTTTTGGTCTTTAGTTTTCAACTGGCCTTAAACTGCTGGCATCATTAATGCTTTATAGCCACTCATCCTAACTACTAAGATAATCCTCTTCCACACCACCATGCCTAGACTGCTAATTCTATTACTGGATATTGTGACTTGCTGTCTTTTATTTTCTTTAGCCTTAACTGGTTAGGTAGACAACCACATCAGGTTGCTTGGGGCCCATTGCCTCTAGTACTCTGTGTATTTCTTCACTTTATTTGGGTAAACATATGGAGGGTAATGTTAATTTTCCAAGATTCGAATAGACGGAATAATTCTATTGAGTCTTTGTCGATTAATAGGTCTTTAACATCAGATATTCCAACTGTGAAGACTCATATAGTTCAGTTTTATTCTCACTTGTATTCCGAGCAATGTAAATGGTGGTCGAAACCTGATGGTCTTTCCTTTCATTCCATTGGCGCTGAGAAAGGTTCTTGGTTGGAAAGAGATTTTGAAGAGAATGAAGTGTTTGAGTTGGTTCATATCAGTCTAGTGGGTGTTGTGTATAAGACCTTATCTTAGGTGTTAGCAAACAGATTGAAACATGTGTTGGACAAGATCATTTCTAAGTCACAAAACGCTTTTATTCAGGGGAGATAGATTTTGGATTTGGTCTTGATTGCAAATGAATGCATTCAGACCAAATGGATTTGGTCTTGGTCTCTGATTTGATACATGGTTGTGTCACATTTATTATTCGCCGATGATACTTTGATCTTTTGTGGCATCAATGAGGATCACATTTGTAATTTGCGATGCCTGTTTCTTTGTTTTGAATCGGTCTCGGGGTTAAAAATTAACTTGTCCAAATAAGAGATTATTCGGGTTTAGGGTTGGAGATCGCTCAAGCTCTAGGGATTTCTTTTGGGGACAATAAAAAAAGGTTTTTGGATCTGATGAGTGAAATTGAAGAGAGTCAGCATCGAGTGGATGGGGGTTCTGTTTTGAAACCGAAGGGGTGGAGAGAGCTGAAAAATTTGGAATGCTCTCTCAATTTTGATGTTGTAAGCATTGGGTCTAGCCGGGGAAAAAATAAGATGTGTATGCGGGTTTAGGATTGCTTTGTAGTGGGTGGGGTTCTTTTGCGGGTGTTTTGGGTTCTTCTTGTTTGGGATTTTTTCTTTTTATTTTTGGTGGTCCTTGTGTATACTCCCTGTGTACGTAGGGGCGCCTTACGCTTTTTTAATATATTTGATCTTACTTATCAAAAAAAAAAAAAGAGATTATACCTATTGGTGAGGTGAATGATATTGATAGTTTGGCTAGCCTCTTTGGTTGTAGGGTGGCTTGGCTTTCGATGAAGTACTTGGGCCTTCTGTTGGGGGCACCTTATAAGTCGATTGCTATATGGAATGGTATCTTCGAGAATATGGAAAGGTGATGGGCCGGTTGGAAGAGGCTTTATTTGTCAAAGGGTGGGAGGCTGACGCTAATAAAAAGCACTTTGTCAAATTTACCCATTTATTTGTTATCCTTGTTTCCTATTCCGGTGGGTGTGGCAAACAAGTTAGAGAAACTTCAACGAGACTTTCTATGGGGTGGTCCTCACTGAGGAGTTCAAGTTCCATTTGGTTAAATGGTCACAGATTTGTTCTCCTTTGCAGTCTCGTGGATTGGGCGTTCGTAATTTGTGTAAGTTTAATCAAGCACTGTTAGGTAAATGGTTGTGGAGGTTTGCTACGGAAAAGGAAGCGTTCTGACGGTTGGTAGTAGCAACAAAATATGGTTGTTTGAATGGAGGTTGGTGTTCTAAGGACGTGGAGGGGCCTTTTGGTGTTGGAGTGTGGAAACATATTTGGCGGGGGTGGGGTGTTTTTTCGAGCTATCTTTCTTTTGATGTTGGAGATGGTTCTTATAAGCTTCTGGCACGATGTTTGGTGTGGCACTCAATCTCTGAAGGATGCCTTTTAGGAGTAATTTTGCATTGCTCGGTGTAAGGAGGCGAGGGTGTTGGATAATATGCAGATTTTCAATGGGGTATTGCTTTGGAATGTGCCTTTTTCATGAGCTGTTCAAGATTGGGAGGCAGAGGTGGTGCTTTCCTTTTTTAGTTTGTTGTTTTCTTTCAGACGGCGACAAGGAGGGGAGAATTGTATTCAGTGGATTCCCTCAAAAAGGAAGAAGTTCAAGGTGCATTTGTTTTTTCATGAGCTGTCTACTTCAGGGGTCTCTTCCTCTCCTTGTAGGAGTGTCTAAAAAGTTAAAGTTCCTACGCGAGTGAGTTTTTTTGTGTGGACGACAGCTCTTAGTAAGATCTTGACAGTGGATAATCTGCGTAAGAGAAGAGTCTTAGTGGTGGGGTGGTGTTGCATGTGTAAGAGGAGTGGCGAATCTATAGATCATCTTCTTTTGCATTGTGATGTAGCATGAGATTTATGGAGTGCCATTTTTTCTCTTTTCGGCGTTACTTGGGTAATGCCTGAGACGGTGTTAGATATGTTAGCTTGTTGGAGAGATCAAAGGGGAAATCGTTCTGTTCTACCTGTGTGGCAAGCAGCCCCGCTGTGTGTCATGTGGATCGTTTGGAGAAAGCGGAATGCCAAATGTTTTGAAGATCATGAGAAGTCAAAGATCGAGCTTTTGAGTTTTATGCTCAACTCTCTGTTTGGACTGGGGATTTCATATTTCTTTTTTGTCTAGTTTTTCGCATTTTGCGGAGTTTTGTATTTCTTTTTGCCTTTAGTGGGGCTTTTCCTTGTATACTTTCTATATACTTGATATAGGACAGAATTTACCCATATTTTCGGTAAATTTCAAAATAAGAAAAATAATAAATAACATATTGGGAAAGTGCCGTTCAAGAAGATTTTTGTTCAGATTAAGATAGTGAAAATATAGAAGGAAAGATCTTGTCACGATCACTGCTAATTGTCAACCGAATACAGTTAACACAAAAATCAATTTATTGATTTTCTATTTTAGATTAGGATTCTACTAAAAAAATAAATATTAAAGTTTTATTGATTTTATTTTCAAGATTATTTTTATTTTTTCCTTTCCTTTGTAGACTTGTATTTATTTATTTCCTTACTAGGATTAGGTTTACTTGTTCTATTAGGACTAGGTTTACTTATTCTACTAGGACTAGGTTTATTTGCTTTTTCTAAATTTTCTACTAATATAAACATGTGAGCCTACATTGTAAACAATCATACAATTGAATATTTATCAATTAGAAAATTTCTCTCAAATACTCTGCGGAGTTTGTTACCTTTAGTTAGAAAACGCAGACGCTTCTGATTTGTTTATCAAGTCTTCCGCTACGTCAGTACTAGAGTTGCGCCCCCTGCGCCTTTATATATATTATATGAATTATTTATCAAAAAAAAAGTTTCCAAGATCAGTCACTTGTTTGTGGTGAGTGTCTAGCAAGATTCTCTAAACTTTTCCAAATTGTTATATATATATATATATATAACAATTTAGATATATATATATGGGTTTAAGATATGTATCAAACTAATCAGATGTGGTTTTGGGGAGAAATAGAGGGATTGGACAGCACATTGTATTTTTACGGTTTAGCTTTCCATTCTTATTAATGGTTTACCGTCTGGATTCTTTAGTAGTTCTTGTGGATTGAGACATGGGGATCTATTTTCGCTGTTACTGTTTGTGATTGTTATGGAGGCGCAGAATAGGATGATGGCTACTATAGTGGATAAGGGATATGTATTAAGATTTTCGGTGGGGTCGAGGAATAATGAAGAGTTGTTGGTGTCTCATTTATTGTTTGCATATGATACTCTAATTTTTTATAAAGCAAAATTCTGAACAACTTTGACATTTGTGATGTCTTTTCTTATGTTTTGAAGCAATGTCCAATTTGAAGATTACTTTGGCGAAATCAGAGCTAGTTCCTTTTGGCAATATGAGAGATGTAGAAGGTCTAGCCTATATTCTTGGTTGTAGAGTATCTTATTTGCCAATGAAGTATTTGGGTTTGCCATTGGGAGCCTCTTACAAGGCTACATCTATTTGGAATGAGATTATTGAAAAAATGGAATGTAGATTGGCTGGATGGAAGATGCTTTATTTATCTAAGGGCAGTAGATTGACTTTGATAAAAAGCATTTTTTCTAATTTACCTACCTATTATTTGTCTCTTTTCCCTATTCTAGTGGGTGTGTTGTATAGGCTTGAAAAACTTAAAAGGGAATTTTCATGGGGTAGCATTGGTGATGAGTTTAAGTTCCATTTAGTTAATTGGCTGAGAATATGTACTATGATGAAATCGGGTGGTTTGAGGGTTAGAAATCTGATTTAGTTTAATTGAGTTCTAGTGGGAAAATGGTTATGGCGATATGCAATGGAGAGGGAGGCTTTGTAGAGATCTGCGGTGGAAACCAAATATGATAGTTTAAGGGGAAGTTGGTGTTCTAAGGAGGTATTTAACGGGGCCATTTGGAGTGGGAGTGGGGAAAATATGTAAGGAGGGGGTGGAAATGTTTTTCAAAATTTGTTAGATAGGAGGTGGGTGACTGGTCAAAGGTTGGGTTTTGGCATGGTGTGTGGTATGGGGAACAACCTTTGAAGATATGTTATCCAGAATTTTTACCGCATTGCACGTTGTAAAGATGGATGCAATACGATATGCAGGTCAAAAATGGGAATATTCAATGGAATATATATTTTTACTAGACCCGTACATGATTGGGAGGTGGATTTCGTCTCCTTTTTCGTTGAGATGTTGTATTCTCTCTGAGTAAGGCAAAGAGATGTAGATAGAATATGTTGGATCCCTTCCAAAAGAGCAAGTTTGAAGTGAAGTCATATTATCATGTGTTAACCATACCTATTGGTTCCCTTTTTCCATGAAAAAGTATTTGCATAGTTAAGACTCTATCAAGAGTGGTGTTCTTTGTCTAGCCGGTGGCATTAGAGAAAATATTGACTTTGGATAACCTGAGGAAGATGAATGTTATTGTGGTAGAATGATGTTGTATGTGTAAGAAGAATAGGGAATCCATTGATCATCATTTTTTTTCATTGCGAAGTAGCAAGAGATTTATGCAATTCGTTTCTAAATTTGTTTGGTGTTGTTTGGGTTTTGCTTAGAAGGGTGAGAGAGTTGATGAGTTGGGGTGGTCAAGTGGGATGCCGTAACATTTTGACAGTTTGGCAGTTGGCCCATTATGTTTAATGTGGTGTATTTGGAGAGAGTGGAATGTAAGGAGTTTTAAAGATTGAGAGACTTCGCGGTGGCAAAGCTGAAAAAGATTATTTTCTATTTCCTTTACATGTCGATAGCATCGCATGATAGTTTGTTTGTTTGGTTTTTTTTTTTTTTCCCAGTTGTTAATAATTTTTTCGACTTTTGTTCTTCTCTTTCCCCTTAATGGGGTTTTTCTTGTATATTTCATGTGTACTAAGGCTCACCCATTTTCGCCTTTCTAATGAGATTGAATTACTTATCAAAAAATGTATCAAACTAATCATTTCCATCAGTGAAATCTCTTCTGGGGAATGACCTATTATAACAAATTGTCAGATTTTATTTGCACTTATGTAATTTTTGAAGAAGAAAAAAATGCAAAAGTAATTGGTGGGGAGAGTTAAGCAAAGGTGGAGTAGGGCTGCAAACAGGCCTAGCCAAATATCAGGATACTTAAGCTCAGGTCGACGATGTAGAGGTGTGCTTTAGCTTTGCCCTGAGTATGACTTAGCAAGGAATCACTCAATCACTGTTCCAGCTTGGCTTGCAGCTGCTTGACAAGCTCATTAGCAGCTTAACCCTAGGTCATGAACTCCACTCGAAAACTCAAAAGCTCTCTCTTTTCCAAGTCAGACTTTCAAAAGTCAGGCGGAAATCAGAAAAACCAGAAGTGACGAGTATCAGAAGATGGACCTTCAGATTAGAACTAAAAACTTTTGGGCATAGCTTAGTAAACAAATGAATCTGAACTCTAGTTTCGAACTCAGTTCATTCAATTTGAGAGCAAGCTGGAACCACAGTAGGTTGCAAATGGCTTGGCTTTATTGGTTCCTGGGGAAGAGACTCAAAATTCTCCTCTTAAATGATGTATCTTCGACCCAGTATTTTCAAGGTATTACTGGGGAAATAAGCTGCATGATAAATGTGAGAGCATTTACTCATCTCTGGGTCATTATAGGTTGGGATGATCTTTTGGGTTGTTCAAGGATGCGTTGCACTTCCTCATTTAGTTATTCCGTAAATAGTTAATTACAAAAAACATAAGCCCCAGCCAAAGAGTACGTTAGTAAGATTGAATAAAAATAGAATGATACTGAGTAAGTTGTGAATTGCCATATGGCCCATATTGCTCTGAGTGGTTCCATATGAAAAATTGAAAACATGTGATTCCTTTTGTTGACCATTATGCATTGTCATTATCAACGTTTTCACGAGCAATTCTCATATCCATATTTTACCACCTGTAGTAGTCCTCTTAGAGGATACTGTGTCATGTGACAGACTGCATGCATTTTTCGTGTTGGTAGAGAGGGAGGCATGTTTATAACCGACTATTGCTGATACTCTACATTGCATGCATATTTAAACATAAATACATGTAGTGCAGACCGCCCTGCTTGATGCTTCTTTGGCAAACCTGGTTGATGATGTTGCTCATGTATTCTATTGTAGATTGAACTAAAGAATCCATGTCGTGAAGGAAAAAAGCTGCTTGTTCTAGATATTGATTATACTCTATTTGATCACCGATCAACAGCAGAGAACCCGCTTGAACTTATGCGGCCTTGTAAGTGGTCTGTTCGTTGCACGTTTTTAATTTTTATTTGCGTGTTGAACTGAAAGTTAATTCTGACATTTGCCTGTACAGATCTGCATGAGTTTCTTACAGCTGTTTATGCAGAGTACGATATCATGATATGGTCTGCAACCAGGTCAGACTTTCATTTGGCATCCCCCTGGCCCCCAAATTCTTGTATTAAGATAATGCCATTGAAGGAGCAAAGATCAATCTTTTTAGCTTTTCTCATAACTGATTTTTGCAATCTCTTTCTGCTTAAAGGATTTGTTATCTGGAACTTTCTTTTTTCTGGCCCTAATGTAGAAAGATATTACTGCTGAAAGTGCCTAAGATTAGGAGGCTTTTTTCTTACATTTTTGAAAATTGTCATGATTATACGTGAAATTAAATGTGTTGAATTATTTTCTTAGGCAATTGGGTAGATGAAATTATTGCTATATATCCTTTCTACAGCATCAAGTGGGTTGAATTAAAAATGGGACAGCTCGGGGTACTCAGCAATCCTAACTACAAAATCACAGCTCTTCTGGATCACTTAGCAATGATCACAGTGCAATCAGATGCTCGCGGAATCTTCGATTGCAAGCCATTGGGCTTGATTTGGGCTCAGTTCCCTGAGGTATGGGCATGAGATAATACTTTTAATTATCTGCACTTGCATCCTATTCTATATCATTTAAAGGTTGTTGGGACTGTCATAAAATGGTATCACAAGAGAGAAAGATAAAGAGAATGAGAGGAGTCTCCATGGAAAGTTGCTTGCATATATACACATTAGGAAATTATCCCTAAAAAATACTTAACTCTCTTAACACTGCCTCTCAAACTGGAGCGCAGATGTCCATCATGCCCAGCTTGTTTCAAAGATTTGAAAAATGGCTCTTGCTTAATGCTTTTTTGGAACGCTCTCAACTGATCAAATGACTTAATATAGGGTGTAGCTATTGCTTTCTCATTTCCATGTCTCATACAAAATGATGATCAATTTCAATGTTTGGATCTCTCGTGGTTACTATATTAATGGCTGCTTTATTATCACAAAACATCTTCATGGGCTTGTCATTAGAAAAGTCTCCTCCAAGAAAGATATCACCTGTTGTATGGGTCATATTCCAGTACTCTACTTCTGCACTAGATCTTGTTACCAAATTTTGTTGCTTGCTCCTCCCAGTAACAAGATTATTTCCTACAAAAGTGCAAAAACCTGAAGCAGACCTCTTATCAAGATGATCTCCTGTCCATTGTAAATTTGTGCAACCAACAACATCATTATCGGAGGTGTTCAAACCCTAAATGCTTGCCAGAAGCTTTCATTGTATACCTTAGAATAGAAAAGACAATAATCAATGTCATTGCTTTGCAGCTTGCATGAATTGGTTAAGCACTCCATAACCATAGTTGATGTAATGGAGACTCATGATCAAGTAAAGCAGCTTCTTGGCAAGCGTTCTATATCTTGATCCTCAAATGTGTCACCCTCAGTATTAAGTCAGGTTAAGAAAATTGATTAAAAGCCTTCTATATCTTGATCCTCAAATACGTCACCCTCTGTCCTAAGTCAGGGTTAAGAAAATTGATTAAACTTTATCATTACTTATAAACTTAAGCTTCTGAGACCAGTGGTAGTTTATGATGGTATCATAAAAAGTGGTCTTAGTTTGAACTTTGTCTCCTATACCCTGCATTTGAGTTAAAACATCTATTTGTTGGGCTCATTCATTGAGGGGAAAGTTGAGTATTGATTAAATGATTAAAATTTATCTCCTTCCATCAACTTTCGTTTTTTAGACGAGTGATAATTTATCACTTAAGAGTTTGGATCCATTGGAGTATCCATTCTTTGGCACACATCAAAATCTGACTCAACAAGGAAGGTCAGTCACAAACTTTGTAAGAGAGAAGGTATCCTCTATCTTGGACCTTGCTACGTCAATGCTGAGAAAGGATCCTAAGTGTCTTAAGTCCGCGTGAAAAATTTCTACTCAGATCAGCCTTCAAGGCTTTACTACCATCTGCATTACTGCTCGTAATCACATTGTGGATTCCCTTGTGGCTAACGGTTCCGTTTCTCCAAATTCTACAGAAATTAGTGAGAACATATAGCAGTTTTACGCTCGTCTTTACTCATAACAGTTCAATGGGCGCACTAAACTGGATGGTCTCTCCTTTAACCCTTTTGATGCGGAGGAGGCTTCTTGTTTGGAAAGAGCCTTTTAAGAAAGTGAGGTCTTTAAGGTGGTGAAAGCTCTAAACAATGATAAGGCCCCATGCCCTGATGGTTTTTCTTTGGCTTTCTTCCAGCATTGTTGGGGGATTCTTAGAGAAGAATTCATGAATGTCTCTCCTGAGTTCCATGCTCAGGGTAAGATTGAAAGGAGCCTCAATGCCTCATTTGTTGCCCTTATTCCAAAGAAAGCTAGGGCGGTGGATATCAAATATTTTCGGCCTATTAGTCTTGTGAGAAATGTTTTTTTTTTTTTTGATAAGTAGAAATTTTATTAAAAGCGCAAAGCGCAGCCCTGGTACACAGGAAGTATACAAGAGTTAAGACTCATTAGGGGAAGAGAAAAGAACAAGGAAGTCATTAAAGCTTATTGCTAAAGGAGCTAGATAAGCAGCTGTCCAAAAGAAGAGGGTAAAAAAGAAAAAAGACTTGAGTTCTTCAAGCGTTCTTTCTTGATCCTCAAACGTTCTATCGTTCCGCTTCCTCCATAGGCACCACATAAGGCAAGAAGGCACCATCTTCCAAACAACTGCATTTCTAGAACGCCCGCCTGTCCACCAACAAGCGAAATTATCTTTAAAGTCCTAGCTAACAGGTTGAAAGTAGTGTTGGAAAAGGTCATTTCTAGGTCTCATAATACTTTTATCAGGAGGAGACAAATATTAGACTCAGTCCTTATTGCTAATGAGTGTATCGAAAGTAGAATAAGATCAAGGTCCCAGGTGTGCTTTGCAAATTGGATCTTGAAAAGGTCTATTGTCACATTAATTGAGACTTCTGTTGTACCTATTGAGGAGATGTGGTTTCGGGGAGAGATGGTGAGATTAGATAGCTTGGTGAATATCTATGGTGCGCTTCTCTGTATTGATTAATGGTACACCATTGGGCTTCTTTAATAGTTCCTACGGCTTGAGACAAGGGGATCTTTTATCTCCGTCACTACCAAATTATTTTGATCCAAATGTAATGGGAAAAAAAAAAAACATGTACTTCTAGTCATTTATAGAACATAGAACTACCGCCTGTATTAAATACTATGTTGAATGTGGAATTATTGCCTTTTCTATGTGGTTTCCAATTATGACCTAGTTGACAGATTGGTTGTTTCTGTTCCATTTCAGTTCTACAGTTCAAAGAACACTATAATGTTTGATGATTTGCGAAGAAATTTTGTGATGAACCCACAAAATGGTTTGATGATTAAGCCATTCAGGAAGGCTCATTCAAATCGAGACAACGATCAGGAGCTTGTGAAGCTTACCCAATACTTGCTGGCCATTGCAGAACTTGAGGACCTGAGCTCTCTTAATCATAATTATTGGGAGGGGTTCTCAGAGGACAATGTCAAAAGACGCCGGCATGTATGATGGTCATCGAGAAGCTTTAAAGTTACAATGTGTTGCTTGTATCCACTTTTGAGGTACTTAAGTTGTTACTGTAATTCGAGCTCGTATCTGCCAAACATTGCCATTATAGCTTCCAAGTATGAGTTGGCATAATGTGTAATAGTGGGAGAAATTTAAAGACAAAAACAGTTGATCTGATCTGTAGAGCCTTTTTTTTTTTCCTTTTTTTCTTTTGGCAACATGTAACTTGTCAGAAACAAATAAAAAAGTTATAAGGTTTATGGATGACAGTTGATCTGATTTATATTATCATCCATTTTGAACGCTGCAGATCCATTTTAATGCACAGGGACTTGATCACCTGTGTTCATATGAAATGTTCAAAAATAGTTGTCATATATTTAGATGTATATATATTTATACATGTATGTACTATGCTCTATAGTTTTGGAATAATATTTTTTATTTGTTTTTTAATCTTGAAATTCTTCTCCCAGTTTCTGCTTGCTTTAAATATGTTCGTTAGCTTCGATTCCTCGAATGTTCTTTTCTTTCTTTTTTCTTCTTTTTTTCTTTTTTCCTTTTCTTCCCCAACTTTGTCTCTCTTGTGGATAGGGGAAGCAAAGGTTTTCTAATTCTCATTTGAAATACAGTATGATATCTATCTTCTGATTCTTGCCTAATTACGTTTGCTTTCATATCAGGGGTGTCAATATTGGGTTCAGAATACTCTGCTACCATTAAAGCAGCATTTTTGTTGTGTGGGAATGCGTATAATGATTTCATTTTCTGGTTCCAAAATAGTTAAAGCAACTTTTTCATGTTCCTCTGATGGGCATGGGATTTTTTTTTTTTTTCTTTTAATTGATTGGAGAAAAAGGTTACAGGGGAGGATGGGATTTCATTTGTGATAGCAGCTTGAGATGATTTCGAGTTTTGACCATACATTTATCAGATCACAACATTCGTCAAAATAAGCAAGAAAGAGGAAAAGGGAGTCAACCTGGTTAGAAGGGAAGGGAAGAACTAAAGAACATCTATTAAAAAAAAAAAAAAATGCTATTCAGCATTCTCTGCTGTCCAAAGAAAAACTAAAAACATGATAATAAAGAGAATGTTAAGAGAAGGACAACAGAGAATGCTGAGTAGCATTTCTCATTAAAAATTTGAATTCAACCTTGATTGTTTTAAGCCAATATTCGAATAAGTGAGAAAGTAGCCAATTCAAATACAAATTCTGGAACTGAAAATAGGCCTAGAGGGGTGTGGCATCAACAATACCCTCCAATATCTTCTTCTCCAATTCACAAGCACATCAAACCCACCCCCCTCACCATCCAACTTTCAATCGAATCCTCTTTCCCTGTTCACCAGCGCCCCTCTTTTGTTCGCCATTTTTAATACTCGTACATCCAAGGGATGCAGAAAAGATAGCATCACGTAAGAGTAATATGCAATTTAGTATACAATTATATGATTATTATACAATTGGGATGCCATGTTAGTAAAAATCAGCTATATATATATAAAAGTGTTAATCTAAGCGTTAATCTTCACTGCCACATTATCTTAGTTGTATATGACAATCGTATAACAGTTTACTTACCATTTATTGATGCAATGAATATCAATAATAACCTTAAGCCGCCTTTCAGGAAGGAGCTCCACCTACAAAAGAAATTAGGGGTCATCAGAAGGCCGCCGATCCAAAGACCAGAGACACTCTAATGCCCAAGTCAGTAAAAACCCTAACTGAGAGAGTAAAGCTAGTAACAAATGGTAAGAGAATTCACTTGGCGTGGTATTAAGTAAGAGATATATATATATGGGAGTGCCTAAAACCCTAGGCCAAATAGAGGATTGCTTGTGGCGCATCCCATGGAGAAGGGGGTGCATCCTACTGTTGGTCTTGGGTTTGGTATGGGATTAGCTATAATTGCTTTTGTTTAAGGCCTCATTGAACTTTCTTAACAGTCAGGCCTTAAAGACCTGTTAGTGTGAAATATCGTCCTACAACATTACTCATCACGTAATGTACGTTAAACCCAATTCCAAAACCAACCAGTGCATGGACCATAGCAAATGCAGCAACATAAGGAAACAAAAAGGTGGGCATTGTGCTTGGGTAGTGCCAATCTATAGAGTAGAGGATGTGATTGCATAGTTATACTTACCACATATAAGGGTCTTTTACAATTTTTTTTTAAAGTGTAGATTCTCAAATTATGTAAATTCAAGCCATTTTTTATATCAAACAACTTGAAAAATGTTACATATTAAAAATATGATATGTTACTAATGAGAATTTGATATATTTTTATTATTTTCTTATGATTTATGTCGTAGAAAAGTTTTGAATTAAAAAATGTCTTTTGCTTTACTAAAAGAGAAACGTCTCTTCAAAAGTAAAGAAAAAGCCATTTGAAATAGTTTTTTTTTTTTTTTTTTTTTGGCTACTTTAAAAATATTCTACCTTTTTAATATGTAACATTTTTTAAGTCATTCGATATAACAAAATGGCTTGAATTTATGTAATTTGAGAATCTACACTTTTAAAGAAATTGTAAGGGATTCTGATCCCTTAACCATCCTATTCCTTGGAACTCTTTATTAGCTTTTTGATTGCCTCTTCTGTGAGAACATCTATGGATGGTACCTAAGCCTATAGGATCATGCTTTTTGGCACATCTTTATGTACTTCAATTCTTATTTTGCAAATCTGAAAGAAATAATGCTACACATATTGTGATTTCTTCACACATATTTTCTCAAACCTTTTAAGTGGCTTTTAAAATCATCATATTAATTCTCCGCGACAAGCCACCAACCAATCAAACCACTGTATGGCATCCCTGTTTCCATATTAGAATCAATAGGTGTGTGTTGATATTTAAAGAAATATTGTGTTCTCAATACCCATTTAGATGGATTTCCATCATCCTAACGTGGGAACTCCAATTTCATATGTGGAGCTCCATTCTTTTGCTCTCTTCGTAATTGAGCTTCCGGTGACTCTCAATTTTTGTCTAACCTAAAGTTCACATTCGACTGTCTAGGGCTCATTTTACTATTCTTTCAATTGAATCTTCCATTAATTCTTTTAACTGTTCTACATTCTTTAAAACAATTCTCGATTCAAATGCAGTCTCATCTAGTGGAATGTTGTTAGAGAAAGCCATGGCATATTGACTTAAGCCAATAATACCAAGCTCTCTCTTACTTTGAGTGAAGGGCATAAAATTCTCTTCTTTTTCTTTTCTATTTATGCCTTAGTCTGAATAGGATATACCCAGAATACGGTAAGCTGGAATAAGTACAACTTAAACCCGTTACCAAACAGCCAGAAGTTCCATCACTAACCAGAATAAGATTATCCTTACACTGGAATAAGCCTATCCGTGCACTGGAATAGGGATTTCCACCGAGTGTTGCAACCAATAGCACCCTTCTTCCGCAAACTAACCTAACGCACGGCCCAGGCAGCCTTATCGCAGCACCACGCACACGCTGCCTCCGACGACCGCTCACCGTTGCATCGACCTTCGCCGGTACCGGAGAGAACACGCCGCTCAGCCCACCACCGGAACAGCGATACAAGGAGAAAAAACCGAGGTAACGGCTGAGCAATAACCCACTGCCGCACAATCAACACCACACACGGCACTGCACAGAGAAATCTCCCAAGAAAAGCACTGCTCTGATACCAGATGATAAGAACCTTAGTTCTTATTGTCCAAAATCAGAGAAAACCAAAGAAAAAACAGAGAAAGATATGATCTCTTCGAGGGATCTAGCCTCCACAAATTGCTTATAGCAATAGCGTCCTCAGATTGCTTATAGCAATTGACTGAAATTGTTATTCGATGAAAAGTCTAAAGGCACTTGCATTGCTTTTATAGAGTAGAAAATAAATATAATCTTAGTAGGAAAAGAAATCGTAAACTAGTAAAGAATAGAAACTGAAAATTAGAGGGTTCCTAACACAATCTTAATCCCAATCTCAACAACGTTGCTCTTCGCAATCTCTCAACGGGTACTTTTCTTCTTCACACCTTTCTTATTTTGTTTTTTGTTTTTTCGATTTTTTTTTTTTTAAAGCGTATTTGGTGCTTGGTTGCTGAGAAAATTCTGGGAAAGAATAGAAACTGAAAATTTTGTTCTTTCTTGCGAGCGTTTGGAAGGCTTTGGACCAATGGCTCTTCGGCGAGCTTCAACGAGCTTCTTCAACAAGCTCAAGCTCAATCTTAATCCCAATCTCAACAACGTTGCTCATCGCAGTCTCTCAACGGGTACTTTTCTTCTTCACACCTTTCTTATTTTGTTTTTGTTTTTGTTTTTGGTTTTTTTTTTTTTTTTAAAGCGTATTTGGTGTTGGGTTGCTGATAAAACTCCGGGAAAGAATAGAAACTGAAAATTTTGATCTTTCTTGCAAGAAATGAAGAAATTTTTGCCTTAGGCAGCTTTCAGTATCTAGCTCAGTGAAAAGGGGGTGTTGAGGTCTAATTTACTGCTTGGTTTATCAGAAAATGAAAGTGAATAAATTAAAGAGCATAAAGTTTGATTATTAGTGAGTTTCACTCTAGTTTACTAGGCCAAATCACTATATTAATCTCACTTTATAAATCCAAGTTGCTGCTTGATTGCTGGGAAAGTGGAAAAGAAAATTGAAATTTCATTATTATTGTTGTTTTGGTTATTTGGAAATAAAAGCTCTACTTAAGCAAGCCAAATTGTTGTCTCAATTTTAGTTAGGTGTGAAAAGCCAATTGCTGCTCCATATGACTATATACTTCTTGTTTGGACATTTTTTAGAGAAAAATAATAATAATTGAACCCCAATCACGGCAACAGTTGTATTAAGCTTAATTTTATTTGAGTCTGTTGCTTTATTATGAGGTCAGAAACTAATAGAAATAGAAAATTTTGTACAAATTTTTTATGTTTCACTTTTCATAGATGTAGCTGGCGCTCCTTTGCATGATAGCATGATGAATCAGATGTTTCATCTTGACATAAATTCACAAATTGGGAGTTGTATGCCACTTGCTGCTATGCGTATTGGAACAATGATCCACAACATTGAGATTAACCCGGGTCAAGGTGGCAAGCTAGTTCGAGCTGCAGGGACTTGTGCAAAGATCTTGAAAGATCCGTCGGCTAAATATTGTTTGGTGAGACTGCCTTCAGGTGCTGAGAAGTTGATTTTTTCTCGGTGCCGGGCCACAATTGGTATGGTTTCAAACCCAGGCCATGGAGCTCGGAAGCTCAGGAAAGCTGGGCAGAGCCGTTGGTTGGGTATAAGACCAACAGTTCGAGGAGTGGCAATGAATCCAGTAGATCATCCTCATGGTGGAGGTGAGGGTAAGAGCAAGAGTAGTGGGAGTCATGGAAAGTGTTCTCGTACTCCTTGGGGCAAGCCTTGTAAGTCTGGGTACAAAACTGGACCCCTGAAGCGCAGAAAGTAGTGGCAATCATTTTCTTTGTTTTGGTACGTTACTCTCAAATCGATTTGTGCACACTGTCAGACCCATTAGAGAGTTTGTCTTTGGAAATGCTTAAATTTCATTTTAAGTGAAGAAGTTTTAGAGTGGATTGAGTTACATCTTATCAATAAAAGAACATTTTATAGTGGATTGAGTCCCTTTACTGCATCAATTTTGTTTGGTTTTGAGCTTAATGCTATTGCCACCCCATAAAATTTTGAATACACATCTGTTACTTTCAACAATTGAAGGAATCTGTTCTTGAGCTGATCATAGACCAGGAATAAGTTGTTACTTTTCATTCTCCCTGTCTGTGTGTGTTTGTATTCTGCATCAATGATGATTTTATCAAAACGTCCAAGGTAGGACATGAATGAAAATTTATGCTTTTCCATATGGAGGGCAGATTGTCTTCCCTGGTGCTATTTTCAACTCTTAAGGCTGGAAATTCGTTGTCCTCCAAGCTATCTTCCCATATCTTCTTTATGTATAATTTTGCAATGGAAGAGTATTGTCTTTTTTTTTCTACTTCAAAATTTTTCTCATTGCTATTGATTTGCGTTGTGGTTATCCGATTCACTTGCACTTGTGAACTGTTTAATGGCTGCTAGGTTTCTAGCTAAAGGTTACTGTCTACAAGAGGTCACAAATTTGTTTTAAAATGAAGGTTTACCTCTAGCTAGGTGGCTTTATTCGTAGGAAAAAATGGTTGGGGAATAAGAAGCTATATCTTTTATGCTCCAAGTTTAAGTGCTTGCAAGGCGACGTGTTTTTCGGTTTCACTTCTATGGTCTATTTGAAATTGATCATGTAGCTGCTGTATATGTACGACCTCATTGTCGAAGGTCAATGCAAAGGGGTTCTCTCCTGTGGGAGTTCACATGGTCATTCTGTAAGACCATAGTCTAGGATTGATAGAGGTATTACATCAATTTCCTGCTCTATGAAATATTGATTTGAAATACAGGATTTCTATTACAAAAAAAAAAAAAAAAAGAAATACAGGATTTTATTTTTGAGCATAAAATTGATAAGACTTTTAAGGACTAAGGTGGATTATAGATTTTTATTGGGTCTCATATGACTTAAT
Organism: Betula pendula; assembly: GCA_900184695.1. Lineage (NCBI taxonomy): Eukaryota > Viridiplantae > Streptophyta > Magnoliopsida > Fagales > Betulaceae > Betula > Betula pendula. The sequence goes on from FXXK01000305.1 coordinate 303,434, forward strand.
AAGTTTTCAATTGTGAAAGTGGGATTGGTTCAGCCTTAAATTTTTTGGTTTAAGGACTAGATTGACTAAAATTGATTGGTGAATTTATTATCTTTGGTTGCACTTTAATGAACATATTCTTTTGAATTTGGATTCTCTCCAATTCAAAATGGACAGTTTTGCCCTTATTTTATAAAGGATCGGTTCTTCTCTAATTCATTTGAACATGGGAGGATCCAAATCCTATTATTTTGGGGGAATCGGATTTATAATTATATAATTAATATTTGTGATATGTATTTTTTTAGTAGATTCTAAGAATAATTGCAAAGGTTTTGAGAATGATACTAATGGAATCGCACAAATTTCTAGGACGAAATTCATTCAATAGGAAGAGAATTGTAATACCTCTAATTTCACCTAGAGCTAAGGCCATTTTAATTTTGAGAATATGGAGGATTTTTATGAAATTTTAGTAATAAAGAACTACGTTAGTAAATTTCTAATATGTCATTTCAACTTTTTTAATATGGGATTTGATGTTCAGAGCACAAGTGGAGCTGATACCCTAAACAAGTATAGTTGTCTTAACTAAGCAATATCTCAATACTACAAAGCAGTGTTGCATGAGGACCACTCTGAAGGCACTGGAATCTGTCCTCCTTTCAATGAATTTGTGAAAAGGTGCCAAGACTTGCAGCAACAACAAAGCCTCCAATAAATGTACGCCATATGGATGGCAGATGCGACAAATCAGCTATAAAAAGGAAGCAAAAACTAGGAAAAAAAGAGACTTTCGTCTCGTTCTCTTGTACGTTATCTTCTATTCTCATAGATTATTTACCTTGGTTATACTAAATTAACTATCGGAACTATTCCTCGCCAAACCGCTCAGTAAGCTTTTGTGCTAATCTTTTTCTTTCTTTACAAACACTTTAAATCATTACCTCGCCCTTGAATCCTCTCTTTCAGCACATCAGTATTGGCCCCCGTGATCCCAACATAATGTGATCGTTTGTAGGAGTCAATGGGGCTAGGGAATGTAGCAATAGAAAAGCCTCCAATAAACGCATGTTACATGGTTAGTGGCTATGACAAATCAGCTATAAAAGGCAACATACACTAAGTAAAAAGAAGACTTTCATCTCCTTCTCTTGTATATTATCTTCTATTTTTTTAGATTATTCAACTCCGTTATAATAACTTAACTATTAGGCCCGATACCAAACCCTATGACCAATCGACTCGAATACAACCACGAATCGCCACAATGGATCCCCTCTTCCAACATATGATCCAAGGATGATGTGATCATTTGTAGGAGTCACGAAGTCTAAGGAATGCAACAACAAAAAAGCCTCCAATAAAAGTATGCCACATGGCTAGCAGCTGCGACAAATCAGCTATAAAAAGGAAGCGAAAACTAGGTAAAAAAGAGACCCTCGTGTCATTCTCTTGCACGTTTTCTTCTATTTTCCTAAATTATTCACCTTGGTTATATTAAATTAACTGTTGGAGCTATCTCTCACCGACCTGCTCCAGCAAGTTTTTGTGCTAATCTTTCCCTTTCTTTCCAAGCGCTTTAGATTGTTATCTCGGCCCGCGGTCAAGCGTTCCAACAATAAGGAAAGAAAATAAAAAAGCAAACCCAACTTTTTAAGGTTATATTGCATAATATAATAGGGTGAATAAATTACAAAAAACACACACACAACACAACACGTTACATACACACACAAAACACAACAAACAGAACTGCTTGAAAGCTTGAGTCTATGAAATAAATAATAATTAAAAAATGGAGAGAGTGAGAGAGATTCAAACGGCCCAAATGGCAAATGCCGCGGATCACAGAACGCGTGATCTTTGAACGTTTAAACACTCACAAAATTGAAATCACGTACGTAATTCCAACCCCCAAATTTGGTATTTTCCATAACAAACATTAATTGTAATTTATTTCCTACTTTGTTTTAGAAAGAGAGAGAGAGAGGAAGAGTGATGGACAAACACTCCCCACACCCTGCATTAATTCAGGTTTTGTTTATTTTCCTCTTTCTTTCTTTTCAGTACTGATACGAACAAACATCCATCAAAACACAAAGAGCATAGATTTTCTAAAGACGTCACCTTTTTGATACATGAATTGAGGAAGGAGGATTAAAAAACTTTATTTTGGATTTTGGAATGAACCCGTTTTTGTTTCTTTATCAAAGGCCAATGGGTTTGATCTTGATTTTCATCTTCTTCTTTGTTATCAGCACAATCTCACCTTCTTGTAAGTATCTTTTTCTGACAATTTTTTTTTATATTATTAATTTAATGGGTTTTTTTTTTTATTTCAATTAAATTTTTATCTTTTTCATTGATATTTTGGGGTCAATTTGATTGATATGCAGATGGGTACGACCCATTGGATCCTCATGCAAATATAACCATTACATGGGATCTCATGATTGATAATGGTGAGACATATGATGTAAGTTCTTCAATTAATTTTATTTTTTATGGTTTTATCTTATTTTATTTTCTTTTTTATTTTATGCCACTTATCTGAATCCTTCTTAGAGAAGGAACAGTTTCCTATAATTAGGCCTGGCCCCAGAAATATATAAATCTTTTTTATTTTTCTTTGTACTTGGCTGGAAGCATATTTCATAAGAACCACACTGTCCCATTTTCCCATACCAGCGTTATTTTTAAATTAATGTAAATAAACAGAAATATTCTAAATTTTCTTTAGTATCTTTTTTTTTTTTTTTTTTTTTATTTTTCATGTTAATGCTGTTGGCAACTTGGCCTTTTCGAGTTTTTGAGTTTCACAACGTTTGTGCTTTTTTAAGGAAGACGGTGAGAATACTTCTTGTTTGTCTTTTCATCTGCCTGGAAGCAATTGGCTGGCTCTAAAGGGAGCATAATCTCTTAGAATTCGGACCAATGACATGGGGGGCGTGCTGGGTAATATAGCTTTACATAGCAACGTGACATAGTTTGAATGGTTAGAGTAGAACCAGAATCTAGTGTTTACCGGAGACGAGCTGAGTAGAAATGTGAATTCGTGTTCGCATGTTAGATTCGGATAGTGTCAAAGTATAGGTATAAGATTATATATGACAACCTTAATCCGCTCCTTTTAATTAAACACGCTAATTTCGTATAAAGGTGATGTTGAGTTTGCAGATCGTATAAAAAATTATCATCTCTTATATCGCGTGTTGGGTTCGTGCCGTGTCGAAGCATGGATATAACATTATATAGGTCAACTCTAATCTGATTTATTTAATTAAATAAGTCAAATTCTTCAACCCTAATTCATTAATTTCGTGTCGAATTTATATCGAATTTGTGAGTCGTGTAAAAAATTATGCAACCTAGTGCTAAGCATGGCTGCCTCGTGAGTATTGTTCGCGGATAATTGGATTGGTGGGCACTCTTTCTCTACCATTTGATTTCGCTATCTCAATTACCATAATGCCCCCAAACAGAGTGCACGGTTAATCCCATAAAATGCAAATTATGATTATCTTTCTGTTACTTCTTGTGTATCTATATGTGCTGGATTAGTGAAGTCATGAGTTTTTTATTTTGTTGTCCGGCATATTGGCATCAATCCAGCAATTTTGGCGTTACAAGAAGATGGAACAGAAATTTCTTCACCTTAAAATTATATTATGATTTAGATATATTTTGTTTGAAAATTTTATCAAAATTTTTTTAAAAGAAAACTTTAAGGGTATAGTCTTTGGAAGTCTCCATTTAATAAAAAAAGTGTAAAGTAATACTCAACCAAGAGTAACAGTTATTCAGGGGTTGCTTATCAACTCGGCGAGGGGGTGTCCCTTTTTCCTTCCCTTGCTAAGGGTAGGCAGCATTTAATGCCTCAACCTGCTCCTATGAGATGTGATGGAGGTATTAAATGCCTCACTTGTTCTCTCGACAAAGGAAATTAGGGGTATATTTAATGTTGTCGTGTCTCCCTGGAAATTCTATTAATATGGTAGTCACTTCTATAACTTTCCTATTAGCAGAAGGAATCATGCGTTACCTTGTTTTGGGCTTCGTTGAGATGAGTTGAAAAGTCTACCTGGGTGAGGACCAGTTGCCTTCTAGAATGGGCCTATTGTCCAGGCCCAGTGGATATGATTTGGGTCCATTTAATAGCATACCATGACTTGAACTAAAGTCAGGCTCCAGTTGCCAGCCTTGTTTAGCTCAGCCATAAGTGCTAATTCAAACTTCTTGAAGTAGCTCAACAAGCTTGGTTATGATACCATTTGGGTGTTGTCTTTCATGCTGGTGGCTGACATGACTTATGTGGCAGAATTATTGAATTTATGACCCTATGGCATATCATTCATTATAGTCAGCCAATGCTAGTCTCCACTCTATATTTCAGAAGATCACTAGGAGGTAACTTTTTTGCTGCTTGCATGCAAGTTGATTTTGTAGCAACATAGTTTTCATTGGTGGATCAAACCCCCACTTTCATTTTTAATCTAGCTAATATTATTTACCCAAATTCTCATTTTAATCCATGTGAAGTAATTAGATGGATAGGCTGGTACCCATGGACATATTAGAACTTCAAAAAATTAGCATGGGCATGAAATATTCAATGTCTAGACAGAGTATCTTTATAAGTTACTGAACCTAGTTTCTTAGATCAAATGACATCACATCCTCCTCAAGTAAAGGATGGTGATTTGTGGTCATGGCTTCATTCTCATAAATATGTGAGTTGTGTATTTACTAACCAAAATAATAATTAAAAAAAAAAAAGTACAGATATTTTGGCTCCTTGACTTAGTTTATGTTCCATGTAATTTTATTTTTTTTTGTTTTCTGAGAGGTTAAGCAGCATTTGAAATCATACTGCCTAAGTGGAAAATTATATTCCATCTTATATTTCTGCAGCCACATGCCCCTGCTTGAGCGTTTGAAGTTTTCTAATAATGGATGGCAGCATCATCTTTCTGTGGAAGTACTTTTTGTGCACTAGAAATCTTTCATGTTGACAAACAAAGCTAATCCTAAAATCTAGGTTGCATCAACAAAGTTCACCAACATAATCATGCATTTTTGGCTCAGATGTCAACTTATTTATTTTCTATATTTACAGGAAAGGGTATCACTTCACAATTTCCAATTATTCCGACATGTAGAGCGGCCTGGTTGGAAATTGAGTTGGACATGGAAAGGCGACGAGGCAATATGGGATATATGGGGAGCAGAGGCCACCCTGCAAGGAAACTGCTCTAGAATCAGGGGTCCAGTGCTTCCTCATTGTTGTGAGAAGCAACCAGTGATTGTTGATCTCATGCCAGGAGCACGTTATAACAAGCAGTTTACCAATTGTTGCAAGGGAGGGGTGCTAACATCCATGACACAAGATCATAGTATGTATGTTGCTGCTTTTCGGATGAATGTTAAGAAAGCTTCTGGTAACAATACATCAGATGGCTTCATGCCAGTAAATTTCAATCTTGGTCTTCCTGGTTATACCTGTGGAGACCCATTTCAGGTCCCACCAACCAAGTTCAAAGAGGATGGAAGCCGTCGATGGACACAAGCTCTTGGTAATTATTTAATTTTCTAAATATTTTTCTTGTGCTAAGCCTTTTCATTGCCTTTGGTGAAAGTGATCATTTTGATGAGTAGCAATGTACTTGGGATCTGTTGGTTGAAGTGATTTCCTGGTAGTTGCTTTCTTCATTCTCTTTTAGGTGTTTGAGATGGTAGCAGGAGGGACTGACTGCAAAGTGTAAAAATTCTGTTGATTGGATTGATTCTGAATCTAGTAGACAATGTAGAACACCTCAAGGGGTTGGTTCAAATGGTAAGGGTCTTGGTCTTGGTCTTGGTGGTATCCTCATTAGGTTAAAGGTTCAAATCCTCTTGGGTGTAAACAATTTCTTGGGGTTACGCCCGCCAACAAAACCGGAGTCTTACCTGATTCGTGTAGAGAGGGTGCTTTGCACGAGTTCGGAGTTTGCCTGACAGTGATTGATACACAAAGTAACTCTGCCTTAGAGGGTTTCCTGTCATTAAAAAAAAAAGAAAAAAGATCTTTAGTGGTTCATCTTTCCTAAAGGATCTTTGGCTTGATACTGAATATGGAAATCTATAAAAGGCTGATGTTTGCTTAGTTATTCCTATGATGCCTAACTTAGAATTACCTTCTGCTCAAACATAGGAATTATATCTCTTAGTGCACCAAACAATTTTTCCCTTGTAATTGGGAAAACTATATTGTAGATGTACAAATATATACTTTACAAAAACAATTAAACAAAAATCATAGAAAATTGTAAAACTTCAGTCTAAGAAAATCATTATCACAAATGAAGACTTACCAATACAATTTGTTCATGGTGGATATTTAATTTTAAACGAATATTTATTGACACATTTTTTTAAATTTCTTCTCTTTGAACTATATGCTCGAATTAGATTGATGAAAAAATTGTACCTATTCTTCAAGAATCATCTTTTAGACATTAACTTCTAGAAAAAAAAAAAATGTTGTAATGTTGGCAATCTGGGTGTATTTTTTTGTTTTGGTGATCTAGCTTTAGAGCTAGAGTGTAGTGTAATCCTTGTTTAGTGTTAATGAAAATTCAATCATCCAAAAAAAAAAAAACTTCTAGAAAAAATGCCTTCTATAGCTAAAAATTATGAATTAAATTTGGGAAATTTTTTTCCAAACCAAACAGTATTTTTCAATTTCTAGCAGACTAGCCCTATTATACATAGTTCATTCTTTGTCGCATAGTAAACCATAATAGTGGTACCTTGTCATCCAATAGCAATATTTCATTTCCTACTCTTGTTTCTTTTTCTTTTTCCCAGTCAAAATACATAGAATTCAGGTACATTTTGATTGAAGAATATAGTGGTTTTTTTTTTTTGAGAAGTAAAATTGGAAATCGCTATTCTTACATATTAGATTGTATTGTTTAATGATTCTTTACATAACATATTTGAGCGGGTTTATGGCAGACACTTGGAATGTAACCTGTATTTACTCGCAATTCCAAGCATCACCTACGCCAAAGTGTTGTGTTTCCTTGTCTGCATTCTACAATAATACCATTGTTCCTTGCCCCCAGTGCAGCTGTAATTGCCAAGAACTGGCTGGAGCAAAATGTGTAAAGTAAACCCTCTTTGCTCTTTCTAATGTTCCGCATTGTGCTTGGAAACAACTTCTATTAAAGTTTAAAAAAGAAAATGCATTAAAAATTTGTATTCAACTTTTATTTGAGCTATCTGGTTGGAAGAAAGGGAAGCAATTCCAGTAGTTTTTTTTTTTTTCTCCTTTTTGAAGTTCTAGTAGTTCCCTTATCCCCAAAAAGGTTCTAGAGTTAACTTATCGATTTGGATATGTGAGACATGATCACTTATTCAAAGCTTGTAGGAATTGTGTTGGGAAATAGAGGTTTGTCTATAAAAAAAAAAAGTTTTTTAAAAAAGCCTCATTTTTAAGCTTGGCTTTTTTAGAGCAAAAAAGTAAAAAAAAAAAAATTCTTTTTATATTTTTTACTAAACAGATTAATTTTTGTTTGGCACAACTTTTTATATACTAAAATCACTTTTTAAGCTCTTTAACACAATTCTAAAGAAGCTAGTGACAATTTGAAGTTTCTTTTCTTTGCGTTGTTTCCAAGCACCTCGCTATTCCTATGTCTTACATATTACTTTTCTTCCTCATTTTCAAGGCATCTGTTCCATTCTGTCCTAAAAATTGCAGGTCTGCTAAAACTCCTTCTATGTTGGAACTACCACATGCAAATGAAGAAGAAGCACAACCTTTGGTGAGGTGTTCTCAGCACATGTGCCCTATACGGGTGCATTGGCATGTGAAAGAAAGCTACAGAGAATATTGGCGGGTCAAGATCACAATCACAAACCAAAATTTTGTTAAAAACTATACCAACTGGAACTTGGTGGTACTCCACCCCAACTTCAGAAACATCACTCAAGTTTTCAGTTTCAACTACCAGCCCCTAAGCCCTTATGGAAACATCAGTAAGTCAAACCAAAGAATGTGTTATTTTACTTTGAAATGACCCCTTCTCCCCTCAGTTTAAAAACTCTTAATTTAATGTATTCATTTTTCAATTTTTTTTTTAATTTCACCCCCCTTTAGGATTTTCTATTAAATCATCTCAAAATTTTCAAAATACCCCTTTTTAAAAAAAAAATTCGAAGATTCAGGCATGGGTATTTTTGCAAATTCCATTAAATCTTGACCAGCGCCTAAATCCTTACAATTTTTTTTTCGTTAAAAAAAAAATGAGGGGTATTTTGAAAATTTTGACATTCCTCCATTAGGATTTAACGGAAAATCCTAACGGAAAGGGGAAATCGAAAAAAAATTAGAAGTTCTATAGCTTATATTAAGAGTTTTTAAACTTTGGGAGGTCATTTCAAAACGTGTGAAGGTTCATGAGAGTTTCTGAAATTTTCCCTTTTAATTACTATACAGTTGTTGATGTTTGTGTATTATTACATAAACTTCACTCAGTTTCTAGATAGTCAAGATCTACTTGTACATACGTAATGGATGTGCTTGACACCAGTCAAGTTAAGATTTAATGAGACTGTTCTTCTGTGTTTCTTTTTAATTCTTCTTTCTTTCTTTCTTCTGTTACTTAGCTTTTCAATGTATTTTCTCAGATGATACAGGAATGTTTTGGGGGATTCCTTTCTATAACGACATGTTACTTCAATCCGGACCGACTGGAAATGTTCAAACCGAGATGCTACTGCACAAAGATCCAGGTATCTTCACTTTTAGAGAAGGATGGACTTTCCCAAGAAGAATTTCGTTTAATGGTGATGAATGTGTCATGCCCCCTCCAGATGAATACCCTAGGCTCCCCAACAGTGGTAATAGTGCCAAAGTAAGGCCTTTGATAATTCTTTTCTTCTTGTTATTGGTTATAGTAGTACTTTGAACAGAAAGTGTCTGCATTAGATATTAGAATGCATGATTATAGATATTATAGCCATTACTTAGTGTTGTATTTGCTCATAATTTCGAAACGAAGAATTGAGATCATGTAGACAAATTGTATAATTTGTTATAAAAACAAGGAAAAGCTAAGCAAAAGTAGACAACAGTGAGAAGACAGACATTTGGGCTGATATTGAGGACTAAACAATTGTGATTTTATGAACAGAACAGATTCTGAGAATTAGTTTGTTATTATATATGCAACTGGATTTCTGAATTCACCAACATCCACTTGTCATTTTGAAACTCCATAAAATTTTCTGAAATCATCCATTGAGTATGCTCTGTGAGAATTATTGTAGACTGTTCCTGACATTGTAGCTGCTGTTTTAGATGGGTTCATTAGCTTGGTAATCTTGGAAAAAAAAAAAAAGCAGAAAAAGTGATCAATTATAGGATGTTGGCTGGATACCCCAGAAAGTGTATAAAACGGAAGAAAAATTTAGAAAATTATAGATCAGGTCTAACAAATAGAGAATGTTGCTGCACTTTGCAGTAAACAGGGGTGAAAACAAAGAATAAGAAGGCTGCTTACAAACATGATTTTTTTTTTTTTTTCATTTTCTCTACACTAGTATTTCTATATGAAAAAACATGTTTCTTAAGAGTGTGTTGCGATTTCGCAATCAGAAAGTGCAATTTTAAATTAAATCACAGAAAATGTATTGTTTGGAAGCGTGTTTTTAAAAAATTGTGATTTGAAAACATATAAAATAAATAAATAAAAAATAAAATAAAAACCTGTGTTTTCAAATTGCAAATAAGGAGATGTGTTTTTAAACATACAATTTTAAAAGCTAAATTGTAATTTTAAAAGCCAAACTGTAATTTTATCAAATGTTTAGCTGCATTTTTAAAAATAGTAAATTTCAAATCGCACATTTGAAAATCATTATTTTTAAATTGCATGTTTTGAAATTGCAAAACCAAACAAACCTTCCATACAAGTGTAGAATTTCAAAACCAAACATAAAATTAACTACAGTAGGGTTACACATGTTACATATCATTACACAACATCAATTGTAATTCATAGTCATGCATGTTAGATACATAAATAATAATGTCATAAAAGAATTGAAATAACAAGTATCCGTGTAAGTTTTATTCATTTTGCTCGTAATTTTCCATCGGACAATCCTTGAGATAGTCTCTAACCTCCTAATTTGTGAAAGGGTCTATTATCAGTCACTAATACTAAACTCTAAACTATTTTACAATTAGCTTATTGACTAGCTCAATAATTTGGCAGGAAGCATCGAACATTCGACCTCGACCTTAAACGTTCGATTCCTGATTGAAAACTTGATTTTGAACCGAAATGCCTATCTAAACCCCAATCCAACACATTCCAAGGTTCTCTTAACGTCCCAAATACTATCCTAAGTACAAGTATTGTCCTCATGCAAACCATATCTCATCATAGACTTTAAACAACCAACCCATCACTAGATCTAGCATAAATCCTTATCATACTCATGGGTTTGCTTACATGCTCTTGAACAGAAGGTTATTCATGCAAATCCAACAAGCTATCAAGACCTATAGTGTAAACCATCCATACAATATTCATTAACCAAACTAGCATATTAACCCTAGATGCTAAATCTACAACTAAGAGATTATAATAACGAAAATGAAGCTAAACGGTAACTAACCAAATGCATAACATACTAATAATATTACTAGAAACGAGATTAAGCCAAAGGATTACTTTCCTTGAAACCAAAGTCACAAAAGAGCTCATTCTCTCTCAAAACTCACTTACTCTATAAAAATATCCAAATTGCTAGCAATTCGGACACGTAAGTACAAAAAAATCTCCATATAATATTTCTAGCAATTTTTTTTGAAGATTAAGAGAGCATAAAAATACTTGCTCGAAAGGAAAGAGAATGCTGAGGGGAGTCGTGATTGTCTGTCGATTGTGGTTGTCCTTAATGTAATCACGCTAAGCATTAAAATCAATCACGACTATCAAAAAGAGTAGAGAAAAGTGATGCTGAAGGCCTGCAGCTACAAGTAGCTATTTTTTAAGAATAGTGATATACATAAGCCTGATCTGATTGAACAGTAAATCAATCCAGGCTTTTCCTTTGTGATTTTGTGAACCCCACCATCAAATTTCAGATTTTTTTTTTTTTTAATCCCATATAGCCTGGGCTGATTTACTGTTCAATCAGCCCAGGCTTATGAATATCATTACTCATTTTTTAATCATAGAAGGAATTGAGATCCATTATAATTAGGTTGTCTAAATTTTACATAAACTTGAGTAGCTTAAGAGAGAAGGGACCATAGGATCTACCTGCCCTAGGTAGGTCAGCTTAACACTTTAGGCTGTTCGAAGCAAGTACACAGCACAACCTATTCTCTTATGTTGCCCAAATTTCTAAAATTAACGGATCGTCATCCCAATTGACGCGTCATATTTTTTCCTTTGGCGGTTTGGCTATACATTAATAGAAATTTGTGTTATTTTATTGTATTTGCTACATGGAGAAATTGAAAGAACAATAGAAATAAAAACTTCTTTTGGTAACTTCCGTTCTTACAATCAATCATCTATCCAAATCTAATATATTTTCAAGAGAAACTTTTGCTTAGGGCTGTGCAACTTTCCAATACTCCGACCACCAACCCAATTTCGAAGACGACTTGCACAAGTCAGAACTGGATCAACTTTGGACAGTAGATGGAGGCAGGGGAAGAAATCTTCATTGAAGACAAAAACTTATTTGTCTTCGTTGTTCTTCGTCTTTGAAGATCCAATTGACTTCCGAAATATTAAGAAGCATAAGACGGCTCGAAAATCATCTCCGTTGGTGGTGATGTTAGCAGTTTTTTAACTGCTCTTAACTCCAACAGAGCCAAAAGTGAAAAAGGCGATTTCAACTTTGACAGAGTTGATGCCTAACCCTAATTTTGCTGGATGTAACAAAGATCCTCTAATTGGTTTTTCTTTAATTTTAGTAATGTTTCACCCAAATTTTCCTACTTGATAAGACGTTGAAAATAAAGAAATTGTAGGAAACAAGCCGGATATGGCATTCAAAATATATATTTAGAAATCGGCCAGTAAGGAGTATTTCGGATATTAAATACCTCTGTTCTTTTTATTTTTCTTCCTAAAACGGATATTAAATGCCTCTCAACAAATAAATATGACATAGTGGATGCCATCCGACACTGCATTAAGTATACACCTTTCTTTATGCTGGTGAAAAGGACATTTGTTTCCTGTTCAAGCAACAATATTAATTCTTTCCCACCAACGCCCTTAACCTCAAATCATTCAACCTAGTAGTTGCATCTGCCTAACACCCTCTTTGTTATATACTTTTCTTTCTTTTTTTTGTTATAATAAATAATTGGGGGAGAGGGGGGTGGAGGAAAGAAAAAGAAGAAGTAGACAACCAGCCAAATCTACATTCAATTAAATCAAATCTTCTCACCATACTGGAACAAAACCCAAAAACAACCATGGATTTCATTAAAAGCATTTTACAAGTAAACATTATCTTTACCATAATGAGTTACAAGTAATGCACATCCAAACAGTCCTAAAGATGTTTGCACTAGGTTGAATTCCACAACAGCTCAATGGGCAAAGAATGGAGCATACAACTTTCATGGATTGATTATTTCTCTGCAGCATACAGGACAGGACAGACCCATACCTCGGATCTGTTTTGAGTTACCACCTCCGGTAAGTCACCTGCTAGAAATCGAATAATTTTCCGGCAACGACTACCAGGTGCACATGAAGATATTAATAAACAGAAAAGGGAATGAAATGGCTAAAAATCAAAATGCACAAAGCTGGCAAGAGAGGGCACCAAGACTAGAAGTGCTCAGCTTTATCCCGTACAAGAGAAAAAACAAATTTGGTTACAGACATGGCAGTGCCAATTGAAGAAAAGCAGGCGCAGAAAACACAGCTCTGGACAGATAACCGATCTAAATGCGTAGCGGACCAGTCACTGGGTCACGGCCTGAATTGGCATCCTTGTGTTTCAAAGAGAGGTTAGCAAATTGTGAATCTAGGTCTCTGCTGTTAGAGCGTCGATGGCTAGAAGATGGCTGCTGTTGCTGCTGCTGCTGATACACGGCTCGTAGCCTCCCAATCTCCCTCTCCAATACTTCATGCTCCACTGAACATTGCCTACCATATTTTAGTCTCTTTCCATAATATAATGAAATGTATATATGTATTTAACTACTTGCTGTCCATGACATAGCAGATCAGTGATATCATTCTGGATTTATTTTGGTCTTTTTAATCTTTCAATTGCCTTCTAATGTTAATCGATACCCTGCTGGTGTGTTAGTACAAAATTTACCCTGAAAATGTAAGAAAGATCCAATGCATCCATAACTGCTTGTTTTGTGGAAAATGTCAGTACAAAATGTACAAAATTTTGCTGTCCATGACATGGCAGATCATGCTTGTTTTGTGGTTTATTTCGAAAAGTAAGTTAGTGGTTACCTTTGAAAATCCATTTGGTAACTATTGTCTCAAAAATACTTTTCAGTGTTTGAGAAGTGAAAAGAGTTTTCACAAGATTTGCCAAAGGGGCACTAAAGAGGCACAACACTAGTACAGAGGAAAAATACAAGCAAAAGCACTAAAGAAAGAAATGAGAAGAAGAAAGCACAAAAATGGGAAATAATTTCAAGTAATTGAAACTGATATACGTATCCAAGCAAGGCAGATGAAATGATGGAATATCAAGACCTTAATTACTCAAGGACAAAATCTTACAGTATTTGATAACCTGCTCCTGAGCTAAACTTTCTAAACGTTGCTTAAGGGCTTTGTTTTCCATGCTGAGAATAAGATTCTGCTGGTTGAGAAATTCAAGTTCAGCTGAAACTTCAGTCCCTTCTACCTGTGAAGTAACACACAGAAATCATATTTGAGCTTTTAGTACACCATAAAATCCACTTATCACCAAATCAATCTTATGAGGCATTCCAAGCTCTGCTAATACTTGCCTGTAAAACTTGTACATTCCTTTCTAACTCAGCTATATATTGAAGCTTCCGGACCCGTGAACGTTGAGCAAATTGCCTGCACCAAATAGCATTTCACATTTAATTATATAAACCCCTTCCAGAATACAGCAACCTTTCCTTTCTGTTTTGCATGTTTTTTATTCTATAGTTACCAATTTCATTGTTAAAAAAATCCTTAAAATTACCAATTGAACACAAATCAAAGCCATGATAACCAATTAGATTGGTTGTTAACAAAAGAAACATCAGGTAATAGCCTGAAACCTCAAACAAAAATTAGTTGCATATCCCAAATTAAGAAAAGATGCCATGCAGGAACTATGAATATGAATACCAAGCACCACCAAGGTATTGGAGTATGGTCCAATCAATGCTCCCAGTAGTAGAAACACTATGTGGGTGTATGGATACAGAATTTCAACCAACAAAATTGTCATCTCTCTTTTTTTTCTACTAAGTTATAATTTTTTTTTCTAATAAGATATAAAATTTTATAAGAATAAGTGCACAAGATGAATATACTATATCATCTCAAATTACAGCTGAAAAGAGCAATAAAATCCAAGGTCCCATTTGGTTTGCGAAGTAGATCCCTAGAATAGAATGGCTATTCCTATGGAATAGCCATTCTCTTATTTGGTAAGGGCTTATTCCTAAAAATAGTTATTATAACTATTCATTTACGAAGAGGAATTGACAACATATTCTAAAAAAAATCATTTATTTTTATTTTCTTTCGAACTTATTTTTATTAAAAAAAAAAAAAGGTATAAACCTTGAATTTCAGTGGGGGTGGTCGGCCACCCCGATAGGTGGTCGGCCACCCACTGAAGAACACGGGGGTGGTCGCACCACCCCGGGCAACCCTCGTGGTGGGTTGCTGGGGTGGTTCAACCACCCCCGATGCATTTGGGGTTAGCCACAACCACCTTGGAGCACCCCAGGGGTCATCGCAGTCACCCCCAAGCGTCATTGGGGACGGCCGCAGCCACCACCCACTGGATTTTCCTATTTAATTTTTTTAAAAAAAAAAAAACAAAATAATGACTAAAAAAAAAAATTAAAGTAGGGTTTTTTAGTAGTTTTGGTTCAATTCCAATTAAAACAAATATGTTATCACCATACCAAGGAATAGGAATAACTATTTCATTCCACCTTCTTTCATTCCCAGTAATAGCTTTCCTTTTTTTTTTTAATGAAATACTCAGTCCTCGTACCAAACAAGGCCTAAGAATTGCAATGTATACTACTCCATTGCAATGTGGCTTCTGCCATTTGGAGCACTTTCTTCAGTCATTATGGGTTGTCATAGGTTATGCCTGGACGTGTTATTGACCTGTATGACTGTTGGTGGTCCTCTGGCAGGCCAAGGAGTGTAGTAGTGTGAAAAATGGTGCATATGTGCCTCTTTTAGTGTTTATGGAGGGAAAGGAACCAGCCTCCAAAAATTAAACCCATGGTGTCCCACCTCTTCTACAGTCTGCTTAATCTAGGCTTCTCCATATCTCGCCAATAATAAAAACCAGCCTCCAAAAATGATCATGTCCCTCCCCGAACGACCATATCCATTTCCCTAGCAACTCTTGATTAATGAGTTTCAATGAGTTTTCCATTTTAGCTTTAAAAAATGAAACATAGAATTGCAAAATTTTCTGCATTTCAGTAAAAAAATTGTTACACTTTATAATGTATCTTGACCTTTTTTCCTGTAAAAGTAAGCAATGTGACTGATACAATTTCAATTATAATCATACTTATTACATGTATTACCTATTTGTATCACTCAAGCACTATTCTATTGTTTGGAAAGGATTTCTAGCAGTATCAATATCCAACTACTTTAGATTTTGCTCTACTGGTGTTTCCATACCTTATGGTGTCCAAGTCCTATAGCAGTATGGTATAGAGTTGGAAACTCAGAGAAAACATTCACCTTTTGGTTAGTAATGAAATCAAGCACAGGAAGAAACTTTGCACACTGCATCCTATCAAGGAGGGTAAGCCAGATCTTTTATTCGCCTCCAATCAGAAATAATGCTTTGGTCATCCATTATTTTCAAACTATTAATTTATAGTGATTTAAGCCTCTCTTCGGTCCTCACAAGTTGTTTTTAATGATTACTCCCAGAACCTGAACAAGATAAGATACTAAAGAGCAAAGGGGTTGTCCTAGTCCAGTTCTCTTTACTAATTTTTCCCTTCGATTTGTTCTTCCTTCACATTGGGTTATACAAGCCAGCATATCTACTTTGCTTTAGGGCTTAATTAATCATGTAAAAAAACAGCTAGCAAAGTAGAAAGAAAACAGCTAATCTACCTAAAATAATCTGAAGAACACAAAACAAAAGATAGCAGACTTTTTCTGGAAGTACTAATTATTTACATCTTTCATCTATCGTAGACAACACAAATATATCAAATTTTTCCCACAATATAAGCAACGTTTAAATTATAATTCTGAACAGCATTAGCTACATTCCAGATGCAGTTAATACAACACAACAAGCTTTCAAGAATAATAAAAAAAAGTTATAAGTTAAGAATAATAATTTTTAAAATAAAAAGATTAAAGTATGATACATCACTTGACATTCATATTATTCAAAGAAAAAACAGAAAAAGAGCAGCTAAGGTCAAAGCGACTACCAGTGTCAGTTCTATAGTATCAAGTAATTCAAATATTTCTTTAGATATAAAGATCAACTAAATTGGCTACATACTGTTTAGCCCGTTTCGTATCCGTCTCAGAAGCAGAAGGCTTAGCATGAGAACCATCCCTTCTTTCAGAAGAAGGTTTGGGATCTTGTGGACTGGTTTCAAATTGATCCAGCTTTTCTCTTGCTGTAGATGGAACCCCATCAGTTTCTTGTGGTGAACATGATGATCCTGAACTCTGACGAACAGTACAATCCCTGACAGGACGGCTGCTTGGGTTAGTCACAGCATTCAATGATGATTCCCACGCCCTATTCTTCTGCTTTGCCAAGTTGGCGTCTGCAAAGAATGAAGCGTGCTGCAGATCTTTGTGATGATCAAAGTCTTGAGATCCCCAAGAAGATGCAGAAATCAAAGTTTTACTTATGTACTCATCCTGAGCTGCGTAATCTAAGTTAGAAACATTTGCTACATCTATATAAGCAAAGGAATCACTCGATGAGCGCCTATGACCTCCTCTGCGTACAGGTGTTTCTGGCTCGTTAAGGAGATCATCAAGCCAAGAAGGTTGCTCCTCTATGAGAAAGCTCTCGGAGGAAGTTCGTTGGTGGTGTGCATTTCCCGCTCTAGGCTTCTGAACAGCTTTTGATCCAATTGCAGGATTTGGGACAAAATCAGCATACGATGGGGAAACAACAGGAAATGGACTTTTAGGAGGAAGTAGAGCATGCTTTCCGGAAAACATCCAATTTCTCATGTTTGATGACCCCTTGGAATTTGCCATAGCCTAAGCACAATCAATCCCTATCAAATAATATGGCATGAAATGACAGAAAATAAGAATAAAATACAACAGCTGAAAAATAATATCAGTAAACCAATTGGCAAGAAGGATCTTCAGCCAACAAAGAAAATTTGAGCTAAAAGGTCCAATTCTCTGTTTGGCAGACAAGAAAGCTAGGGAATGACGAACACTAAATCCTTAACTAAAACAAATTAATTGAGCCAGGCCCAGTTAAGTTAAGGTTTTTGCTTGCTTTCTCAGTTCCCAAACAATCACAAATCCAGGATTCAAAATTTTCATATTTTTTTCCAGTTTGACATCTTCTTATCAACAAAACAGAACATAGATAAAAAAATACACAAATCATACAGCTCCGAAACAGAAAATTAGTGATTCAACGTAACGAAATGTCGCAATGTATGAGATTAGAAAACAGGTAAAAAATAACTGGAGCTGATTTAACGAATTGTAAAATGAAATGTGAACAGATTCGATTTTCGGAAGCAAAAACCGAATGAGTTTTTGTTTTTCAAAAAACGAAAAGCATACCTTTGGAATAAACAATCGAGATCTTGAAATGAAAAGGCAGAAAGGGTTTTGAGAATGAAATTGGAGCAAGCTTTCTCTCTCCTAGGGTTTGTTCTTCGTTTCCCCCTTTGGAACAAGCTATTCCTCTAATATATCTCTCTCTCTCTTCTTTCTCTCTCTACTTTCTCTCTCCTCTTGCTGAACTGTGAGGGTTGAATAACAAGCTGGAATAGATAAAACGTAATTTAAAAAAATATAAAATGTCAAAAAAACCCATGGAGCTATTTGTTATTTCACAGTTTCACCCCCACTGATCTCTCATTTCCTCATTCATACCACAGTGTACTTTTCTTCCATTTTGAAGTATTTGTTTGGTTATAAAGTTTTAAAACATGTTATTTTTAAAAATAAAAAATAAAAAATCGATTTTAAAATGTAGTTAATAAAAATTTAATTTTAAAAATACATTAAAGCATTTAGTAAAATCATGATTTTACTTTTAAAATAGTATGTTTTTCAAAACGCATTCTATTCTCTGCGGTTTATAAATATAGATTTTTTCACTTTTTAAACTGTCATTTTTTTTAAATACAGTAAAAAAACAAGACATTTTTCTTCATTTTATTTAAAAATGTGCATTTGGCCTGAGCAATTGCAGGGCATGATAGACAATGCAATGAATTTTTGTGTTCTTAGTTTCTATTTAGTCTCTCTTCAACATATCAATTTTTAAAATTTTATTCTAATTCTAATTTGTCTTTGTATATAGCATTAGAGTAATGATCCTCTTATGATTTGGTCCATCTCTTGTTTTAGTTCAATCACCAATAAGCAACACATTTGATGTTCCATTTATCTATCACCTCTATATTCTCTAAGATTTGTGTGTAGAAGTCATTGTGTTATCAATTGTCTTTTTCAAAAGGGCGTTGCATCAAAGACGAAGAAGAACGAACGACTCACAACGACAAAAAATAAGTTTTTTGCTTCTCAAGTTTCAAGCAAAAGAAGTCTTTTGTTAATTGATTTTTGTGGATCTTTTGTATTTTATTTTATTTTTATGAATGACCTACACTTGTTAACGTAGCATTGCATTGAGGTGCTGACATGAGCGCTAATGTGTTAAATAAGACCTAGATAATAAATGGCAAACCATTGACTTTGACCATAAAGTGACATAGATAACTATTTTAAATTTGAGGAAAACTTAATAACTGTATTCTTAAAATTAAAAACTAATGACTAAATTCAAAACCAATGAAAACTTATAAATTAAATATGATTTTTTTTCCGAACTTAAAAGTATATATAACTTGATATTTGCAATGCGTTGAATAAATTTTTATATATTACAATCTTAAAGCTAATTATAAGGGTCAAATCCCTAACATCTACTCCACCAACACTACTTTAGTTATATATGTTAATAAAATTTCCTTGGTTGTTTGGAAAATGATAGATTTGGTTCAACCAACTCCTAATAATTTTTTAAAATAACCAAATCAATATTTTTAAACTAGTTTGAGGTAATTTGTCTACACTAAATAGCCATCAATGATGGAGTGACTAATAAACTAATTTTTTTTTTATTCCGTTGAAAACCAATTCTTGTTTTAAAAAGTTTACCAAAAAATAAATTAATAATTTTATTTCGGTTCTATGATATGTCATAATAGTTTATCATTGTTAGAATAACAATCATATTAATTTTCCTTAAAAAAAACAAAAAACAAAAAAAAAAGGTGTGAATTGAGATTGGGGTTGCCAAGGGGGTGTTACCACTATTATTTTATTATTATTATTCTTTATGGATTGAAGATAAAAGCAAATGGCTGGAATATTATTCTATTACGAGTTGAAAAATGAGTTAATTTCACGCAAAGTGTTGCATTATGGAGCAACTTGTCGATTTTTTTTTTTTTTTTTCTTTTAAACTTAACGAGAGAGAGAGAGAGAGAGAGAGAGAGAGAGTGTGCAAATTGCGACAACCAATTCCATACATAAAGACATAAAAAGTAAACAAGAAGACAACAAACAACCATACAAATATTCTCAAACATGTCCGCCAGATCAATTCCATACGATGCCCTGTGACATGCTCGAAGCTTCCCAACTTAGGGCTGAGAGATTCCTTATCCTCTCCTCAAGATAAAGCATTCCAACTACGAAGAAGCGAATGTGTCGTAGTTTTTTTCTAACGGTCTAAATTTAGTTTGAAACGGCAAAATCAGCTAAAAAACCAACTCACCAGTTCTTGTAATCCCACTTTTAGGCTCTTACAATAACTTAAAATACTTTATGTATAGGCTGTATAGCTGTTTAGGAGTGGGATGTTAAATTACTATTTACGTCGAAAGCTTAAATTGACAAAAAACAGCATGTTAAACCATCGCTTATCTTAAAATTCAATAGATAAAAAACTATAAATTTAATCATTTAATTAATATTATAACATCTAAAAATCCAATTACCGATCCATCCGGACCGAATTTTAACCCACTCAGGTCATCTTTTGACAGATTGACGGCTTTCTTACTTCTGATTTGGAATCGGATCAGAAGTTTGAAAATGAGTTTACAAAACGATGACGTTTTGTGTCAAGTATATATTCATTAGTTATGACAATTCTGCCACATTGGGTCTATGCAATGCCTATGAGTCGATGACATGGTTGAAGCAGTCAGAGAGATTCATTGACCTTTCCTGAAAGCATTTAAATTTTATAGGATATCTTTTTCCCGAATTTTAATCTAATGAAGATAAAGCAGTCTAAAATATAGAAATGAATTGGAAAGACTGAGACGGGTTTATTTAATTTAATTCATTCTTAGAAAGATATTTGCAGTGGGAACATGATGAATGTATTGTAGGAAATTTATGTCCTCTCCAATCACTTCAAATACTTTTTATGTAGCCAATTATGCTGCACACAATTTTGATCACCTGAAATTAAATTCTAGCAGGAAAAAGAAAAATAGAAAGAAGAAATTTCTAAGCATTTTGGCCAGAATTACCATCCTATGTGCTTTGCAAACTTCTCTCCAATAAACCAAAAATACCAGTTAGATAACTGCTCTATTTGTTAACCCCTTTCTCCTTTTTTTTTCTCCCTCAAAATTAACACCATTTTTAATATTTCACCAATCACTTTTTAACAATTTTTTTTACTTTTTATATCACATCATTAACTTTCTATTACTATTCAAATAAAAAATTCAATAAAAAACAAAACTTTTTAACTTTTCCATACAAAAAATTTATAACATTCTTCCTATGTTATATCACATCAATCCCTTCTTATTATTATTCCAAAACAAAAACATCCATAAACACTTAACAAACACATCCAACATATACAAATATAAACTTCAACTTCCATTAGAGAACTAGGAACCATTTTATGATGCAATAATCATCGAGCTCATAAACTGTCAACACAAACCCAGATGGTTTAAAATGTGGAAATTGATCTAGATCACCTAAATGTTATGTTCAACACAATTTCAGAACAAGTCTTGGAGATTTTACACCAACTCTTATCATATACGAAAACAAAAAAAAAAAAAAAATCAAGAGGAAGTTGCATCAGCCACACCACATCAAGTGCAATGTACCTTTTTATGCATCCTTACTCGTGTCAAAAGCAATTTGATAGCATGTACTTCAAAGACTTCCCATTACTGGGATTCAATAATAAGATTGTAAACATGGTGACCTTCAAATATCGAAAGCACAGCCAAATAAGATAATGAGGTGGACTTATGAACCAAGCAGCTTCTTCCATCTGGCATATCCTAAGACAAGCAGGAAAAGCAATACACAACCTGCTGAAGAGCCTCCAACAAAGTACCCAAATATCCCGTTCTTATTGTACAATGTACAAGGGATGTTCATACCAAACAGCCCAGCTATCAAAGTTTCAGCAGCAATAGCAAATGATGCAATGGTCAATGTCAACTGAAGTTGAATAAGTTCATTCCGCTGGTTGTCAAGTTGGATGTTAACATAATCTTCTGTGTCATCTATATACTCCCGAACCTGTAAACCCAATAGATAAAATATGAGAGCTCCAGTAAATCTCAAAGAGATGAGTCATGCCTAATTTGCAGTTAAAGTTAACTAAGAGCATCCCTAATGGCTTAGCTACTTTGCATTTTTAGCTAAAATTGCTAATGAAAATGCCAAAAAACACCTCCGTCCTATTATGCAAAATGTGTTCATGAACAGTGTCACGCCATGTGTGGTGTGACACTGTTCATGAACGCATAGTTACTTTAATCATTTCTCTTCTTTCTCTCATTTTTTAATATTTCTCCTCTCTGGCTGAAACGCCGATCTCCTCCGTAGCCTCTGGAAGCCCCGATTTGTGAGAAACCCATAATCACTTTTTGCCGTATCTTTTTATTCTTACCACACTACTTCCAAGTGGACTGAACTGAACATGTGGTGGTATACCTGGTACCCTCTAGTTGATTTTGTGCCAAAATTTTCCCTATACTGTAAGCAATATTGAGCCTAAGGCCCACAACAGGTGCAATACATTGATATCCAGATGCTATTTTCTCGATTTCTCTAAGTTTTGATGCATGACTTGATCATTTAGGGCCAGAAGACGAAGAAGAAGAAGAAGGGCGATTGGCGATATGTGATTTCAGTGATGCTGGGTTGGTGATGGTTGCATTTCTCTGTGATTTCTGTGATGGGTTCTATTCTTGAGATGAGTTCTCTTTGATGGTTCTCTGCAATTTGCATTTCTCTGTGATGGGTTCTAAGCTTAAGATGGGAATTTTCTGACCACTATTCTCTCTTTGCACTGTTTTCTCTCCCTCTTCCCTAGCTAGACTAGAGGACGATTGGGTGATTGTTGTTTATGGCCAATTGGGTGATTGGATGATAGGGTATTTTCGATGATGTTGTGATGATTGTGGTTTGGTTTGCTGCGATGATTGGATGATTTGATGATTTTTCGATGATGGTGGAGAGCAGTGTGGTGTTTATGCTGCCAGCAAATGGGTGTTTCATTTGATGTTTTTGGTGGAGATGGGTTTTTAACTAAAATGAATAAATAAATTTAAAAAAAGATTACTTTAATAAAATAGAGCAGAAATTTAGAGAAGTTGTTGAATGCAGGTTTTGAAAAGTGGTTAGCTAAGGTAGAAAAAGTAGGCTTTAGATATAAATTTAGATAAGCCACTGTTAATGCTCTAACATACTGTCTATAAGGTTTCATACTTCCCATTTTATACCGACTTCTTAGCATTAGTGTAGCTGCCCACTATAGAATCAACTTGCCAAATAAATGCAACATCCTCTGCAGAAAACCCCTATTATTTCAAAATATTTTGAGACCCCTACTATGCCATCAAAATAATCAAAATTACCTTTTCTTTAGGCCTAATTTTTTTTTTTTTTTTTGTCACAAAAGTACAATTAAAACATGCCCCTTTAGACCAATCAAATGCTACTATATAAGAATAAAATGAAAACTCATTTGACCATCTTAAAAACGATACTTAGCCGTTTTGGCGACCTTACCATCTTTAGCCGTTTTGGGTTATCTTGGGTTATGCCTCTTCATGTGATAGACCTGTTTGCCAGCTGGTGGACTGGTGGTCGCTCTCAGAGTGCTATTGTGTGGAAGATGGCGCCTTCTTGCCTCATGTGGTGTCTTTGGAGGGAACGAAATGATCGTAATTTCGAGGACCAAGAAAGATCGATTGAGGAGCTCAAGTCTTTCTTTCTTCATACTCTCTTTTCTTGGACAGCTGCTTACCTAGCTCCTCTAGTGATTAGCTTTAATGATTTTCTTGTATATTTTTCTTCCCTTCTTAGGCGGTCCTTTGTAATTCCTGTGTGCCAGGACTGCGCTTTTGCGCTTTTTATAAAATTGACTCTTACTTATCAAAAAAAAAAACGATACTTAAAGATGAAGCAACATGAGCACCGATTTTTAATGTCAAGATGGGGGCAAGTCGTTAGCAATCATTAGGAGATAAATTGGTGGGATAAATTGTTGACTCTTTGTGGTTTAACGACTTTATTAAAAACCACCTCAGTTTCACTTCGTATCACAAGTGGTACCTCAATTTTGACGAAAGACGAAGATGGTACCTCCGTCAATTTTTCGTCCAAATATTTAACGAAACTCTACGTGTTAGTATTAAACACTGACACGTGGCTACGCCTTAATAAAAATTAAAAAATAGAAAATTAAAATTAAAAACTTGAAATATTAAGAAAAAAAACTTAAAAAAAATAAATTGAAAAAATAAGAGGAGGTGGCCGAAACCAACCCAAGCCGGCCAGTTTGGGGGTGGTTCAGACACCCCCACAAAGCCTAAGGAAGAGGGAAAAATAAAAAAAAAAAAAACTAGGGTTTGGCCACCCCAAACCAACAGACCTGAGGTGCCGAAACCACCCCATGCCAAACGGGGGTGGCTGAGCCACCCCCAAGGGCTCTTGAGGGTAGTTCGGCTACCCCCTTTTTCCTCTTTGGGGGTGGGCGTGCCACCCCCATGGTCCATGGGGGTGGTTCAGCCACCCCCATACCAGCCAAGGGGTGGCAAAGGCCAAAATAAGGGTGGCCGGCCACCCCCATTTGCCCAAAGAGGGTGGCTCAAGCCACCCTCATCTTTTTTTTTCTTTTTTTTTTTCAAATATTTTTTAAAGTTTTTTTTTTTAATATTTTAAGTTTTTAATTTTTTTTTCATTAAGGCAGAGCCACGTGTCCAAACAAATTTGACATATCAGATTTGAAGGCTCACAACACATAACCAGTGAGCTTTGCATATAGTATAATGATATATTTTTCCATCCAGCACTATATCAAATTGAACATATTTGTGTGACAAAGCATGTCTATACTATTGCCTAATAATAGGATGATTTAACCAGCAAATGGTGCCAATGAAACATTGCAAAGACTCAATTCTAGAGTAGCAAGTTTAAAAGAATAATACTCACAGACAATATCTTGTTACGAGTTCCATCTAGCTGCATAAAATAAGCTTCAAGCAACATCTCCAGATCCTCAACATCATTCTCACCCTGAAAGTTGCTAGTCACCAAACTTCCACTCCTGTTAGAACTAAGTCGATGAAGATGGGGAGAAGCAGTAACTATGCTATTTGCAGCAGCAGCAGCTCCCAGTAAAGCCTCAGATTGTTGATTCTGGATCCACTTCCTTGTCAGGTATAACTGTGCCATATCTTCATTGTCATCTAATAGGTGTTCAATTTCATCCCTTACCTGACATTAGACAGATAAGTTCTCGTCATTATAGATAATATAATACATAAATGATGGAAGATAGAAAAATAAACACCCGTATGGAGATATATACTAGTTTCAAGCATAAATACGATTCCTGGCAGAGAGAATAAATTTTATATAGAGAGAGAGAGAGAGAGGGGAGGGGGGGGGAGGGGGCATAACATTTTTTATTCTCACAGCAACTTTCAATAATTCGTTTATTCTCGTAAAAATTGAATGTTAATCAACAAACTAGACATCTTCCAGAAAAAAAATTGATAAGTAATTCAATTCAGTAAAAGAACAGATGGGCGTAACCCTAGTATACAAAATGTATTCAAAGATAGTCCCACTAAAGACTAAAAGCAGAACAAAAGTCCATAAATTCAGAAAAGGTAAAAAATAAGAAATATTATATGTCGCTGTCCAAGTAAAGATTGATTTGACCAAAATGTTGTTGAGCTCTTCCTTTGAATTTTCATAATCTTCAAAACATCTTGCATTCCGTTCTCCATATGCTCCACAATAAGCACAACGGAGCTATTCTCTCCACAGCTAGGGCTGAATGACTACTCACCTAACCTCTCCAAAAATTACCAAAATTAATATTAAATAATATTGTGCAGGCAAACTTTTTATTTCATTGTGCTAATGTTCTCCAAAGTCTTAAGCCTCCCTCCCTTCGCCCCTCAAAAAAAATATAAAATAAAAAATAAAATAAAATAAAACAGAGAAAGAAAAAGTTAAACATGTACTTATTTTTAAATCTACATATTTATAAAACTTGGGACCTTTTAGCTCCGTTTAAATCCCATCTCTGGTAACACAAATTCCACATTACCTAAGGTAAATCTTTATTTTTGTTTCCAATAAATGAAACAAGGAAACTTGTATTATATAGCATCCCTCTCTCTCTCTCTCTCTCTCTCTCTCTCACACACACACACTAATAATCTATAAGGGGAGGAGAATTATAACTAAAAACGCACAAAATACACAGGCCTAAGCAAAAGAAAGAAAAACCTCTCTCTCTCTCTCACACACACACACACTAATAATCTATAACGAGAAAGAAAGAGAGAAAAACCATTTATCTCGTCTCCTTATAGATTATTAGTGTGTGTGTGTGTGAGAGAGAGAGAGAGAGAGAGAGTGAATTATAACTAAAAACACACAAACTACACCGGCCTAAGCAAGAAAGAGAGAAAAACCATTTACCCAATAAACATATTCCTAAGAAACTACTTATTAAAAAAAAGTAGCATTGTTGCTCTGTGACGCTTCGCTGAGTTGGTGTTACTGGAGATGGACTTTCTAAGTTGGTTTTTCGTTGAGTCCAAAGTCTTTGAGCTCTCCGTGCCTACAAGGGGGGTTCAGTTCTGCGGTTGGTTGAGAGAAGACATGGACTTTCTCGTGTAATGCTGGAGGGGAAATATTGTGTTGCTTGGCTGAAGAAAGCGGTAGAGAAAATGGTGCGTCTAGAAGAGGACTTTGCCTTCATCAAGTCTTCTAGAGAGGGGAACAGGGCTTTCATTGCCCAAAAAGGCTCAAACAAAGCAAGTCGGTTCATGGAAGTGGTAGAGTACACTATGGGTGGTCATCTTGGGCTCATTATAGTTCTGGAGGGCCATGAAGAGCAGAGATGGAAGATTCTCGCAGATGAGTTGGGGAAGGTGATGGCCATGTTCGATTCCTCTCCTGGTAAGGTCCATGGCGTTCATTCGAAACTCCATCTCCCATCTTCCAAGGGCAAGGAGTTGGAGGTGCCGCCGGTAACAATGGTGGTGCAAAGGGTGCCTCAAGTCCTGACAATAATGGGCCCATCGTGGAAGTTTGTCGTCCTTCATTTGCAAAGGTGGTGCACTTGGCAAAGCCTAACCCAACACTGAGTAAGTCGGAGGCAATGCACTGCCCTGGACCGCTAGGTAAGGACCTCTCTGTGGCAAAAATCCCTCTAGGTCAAAAGTCAGGGTTAAAGGCTCGAGGTTCAGTGGTTTCTTCCCCATTTCGTGTTGTAGCGGGTGACGTGAAGGTGCAAGAAGAAAAAAGGAAGGAGACATGGCTAATTGTGGGTTGCTTTGGGAGTTGAGAGGTCAACTAGAAAATATTAAAGTGGAGGTTGACTGGGCTCTTTTGAATGTGATTGAACGGCTAGAGGCTTTTGGGCCGGGTTCTAAGGCTCAATCAAAGCCCAGTGGTTCTACTCTAAAGACCACTAAGTCTTACTGTGTACATAAAGGCGCCTTATGCTTTTAATAAATTTTTCAATTACTTATCAAAACAAAAAATCCTCATGAACTTATTAGAGCTTAAGGAGTGAAAGAGTCAACCAAAAGATGCATGCCTTGAATCCCGTCTAATGCCACTGAGCAGCTGTGCGAAATGAATGCATATTAGTGTAAGGGGGAAGAAAACAAGTGCCTCAAGTCCAAGAAATTAAGGAGCAAGACCGGCAGTTTTAGTGATCATGGTTAGTAATTCATTTTACAAGAGTATTCACAATAACGAAGAACAACTAAGTCTGACATTTTGAAGCCTCTAGGTCATTCCACTTCAAATCCATAAAAACCTAATCCAACATGCATCATCAAACACAAAATCCAAATGCCAGAATGAGGTCCAATCACTTTCATGCAAGAGCAATATGTTATAAAACAGGGGTCATTAGTTATCTTTATTTGTGCTCATACGAATGGTTAGACTAAAGTAAATTAAGAGCTATATACAATTGATTGATAGAAGTATTTAAGGCTTTTGCTCTTCCAATAGAGGTTATGGCAGCATTTCAAGAGAATCTTGACTTTTTATTATCAGGAATGGTTTGCTTAAGCTTTCAAGTTCACTTAAGAACTATAGGATTTTGTTGTTGCTTAACTCGGTATCCAAGAAACAGCATTCTAGGTTTGAGATCAAAGTATGATTCCACTTATCAGACTCCCTAATGGCATCAGTAAAGAAATCAAGGGGCAGAAGAAATCCCAATTCTCTTCTCCTCCTCAATATTCATTTTTATCATGAGGTGACAATACATATTACACACCCAAAAGAGGAGTCAAGTAAAAAGGTATGAGAAACAACAGAAGAATGATGCAACATTCATCAAGCATACCTTTTGCACACGTGCAAGCAGACGGGTAAGATTACTTTTCAGAGTCCTCACATGTTCAAGATTCTTGGTGCTAACATTCCTGGCGAGTTCATCCAACACAGGGTAAGCATTTCTCTCGAGGTCTGCCACACTGGAATCCAAATGTGTACATACAACCTCTAATGCAATCTCCAGGACCTGAAACTCAAAGGGAAGCTCATACTGCAAACCTTCTGTGGCTTCTGGAACAGGTAGCCATTGTCTCCCTATTGAAACATGCATTTCGTTATCTTGTTCATCCATGTGGCCTGCTCCCTGGAATGGGCTTTTATGAGGAAGTTGTTGCCTTAGCTGATCTACAAAAGGAAGAACCTCCTGGCAGAGAGGATCAAGCAACAGCACTTCTTCAGCTGTAACTATAGCCTTTATAAACTCTAAATTGACAACCATGGCTTTCTCCCTGGCTGCAACAAAGAGGGAAGAATTTAGTTTATTTTTTTCATCGGAATCAACCACTGAAAAGGTCCGCAGCAACCAGAAAAGCCGCAACTACTCCAATATAATTTTGACGTAAATAACAGAAGGGCTTGTCAGTTAAGTGGCACAAATTTTCGTTAAAAACATCTAAAAAGCAAAGAAGTTGCAACATTGCATCAGACATTCACATTGAGCAAGAAGATAGATGCTGATGATAAGTAATTTTTTTTATTTTTTATTTGTAAGTAATCAAAATATCATTAAAAGCATTAATGTTAAGTAATTGATTAAAGTTTGTTCTAGCATTCATCCTGGTAACACAACT
Organism: Betula pendula; assembly: GCA_900184695.1. Lineage (NCBI taxonomy): Eukaryota > Viridiplantae > Streptophyta > Magnoliopsida > Fagales > Betulaceae > Betula > Betula pendula. The sequence goes on from FXXK01000305.1 coordinate 332,556, forward strand.
GGTTGCATCATGGAAGTCATTCATCTGAACAAGGATATGTACATAACCAAAGCGTTCCTACACAGTATTGCCCATCCACGTAAGGAAACTTGTCTACACACTTGCACCAAGTTGTGGGTTATAAAATGGCAAGCAGACCCCTGCCAATATCCATCAAACAACATTGACAACTTCATCCAACATGCCCAGTGCATCTACCATGACGAACCAAATCAAATTTAAAAAAAAAAAACCACCATCATAGTCCTCAACCAACACCCCCCACCTAGGACTAAACGTGTAATTCTAGAAGTTTTTCTCGTGTTCCTAAAAAAATGAGGTGACTTTTAAAATCATTATTTGATCAAAATTTAATATTAATCAATTACAAGTTCAATGATAATTTTAAAAGCAACATCATTCTTGAAGGTACACTAGAGAGATACAAAAGGGACTTCTAGCATTACTTGGACTAAACGCAAAAGAACTTGAATAGAGAACCCAAACGCACTTCCAACACACATAACCAAAGTCCAAACATTAGACGACACTCGCAATTAAGATCCTCACCAAAAAGTCTAAATATTTGTTTGATGTTATCACAAGCCTCTCCATTTGCATTCAAAACGCTAATCAGCAATACCCAAAGACCAAGTCCCATAAATCCTTGTACACACAAAGCTACACTCTCAAATTTTATAAAAGATAAGAATTTAAAAAAGGTTAAATCTTAAACCACTATTCTTCCATTTTTTTGATGTTACCACAAGTATTTCTAGCTAGAATTATTTCAAACCCACAAATTAACATAAAACGTTAATAATAAAAAAACAAATAAAAAGATTTTTTTAAAAAAAAAAATCAGATTGGTAAAATTCTTACCAAGGATACTGGAGGATTGAGAGAAGACAGGGCCAAGAATCCTCAAATCCCTAGCGGGAATAGCTGCGCGCCGAACGATGGCGCTCTTGTCGCACTCCACCAGCTCCGACCGCCCCGACCGGTCGAACCTCATCCACAGCTTCGCCCCCCCAGTCTTCTTCTTCCCCTTCCCCACACCCCCTCCTCCTCCAACTGTCAAGCTGTTGTTGTTGTTGTTCTGAGGCGAGCTGGATCCTCCGATCATAGACGTTGGCGCGGGCGGCGAAGACCCAGCCGGCCTCCTCAAGCGAGGCCACCCGGTAGTCCGGGAAGAAGAGCCATGCTTTTTGCCCATAATTTGGTAAGACTATTTCTCTCTCTCCCTGCGTAATATGTATGATTTTTGCGGATTGGGTTTGTGGGGATTTAGGAAGTCATGGAGATGGCCGGGCAGGGCTGGGCTGAGACTCCGCCTCTGTTTCGTCTTCTTCTTCGTCGCCTTCTTCTTCTGCCATAAACGCCTGGCCTGGTTAGAAAGGCATAGAGAGAATAAAAGAGGTCGTAACTGCTCTGTTATTTTATTGAGTGATGAGTGAAGCAGTGTAATACAATTTTTATGCCGACAATTATTTTGAATAGAAAAAATAAAAATAAAAAATAAAAAAAAATAAGATGGTGATGTGAGAGCTTGTTTAGCGTTTACTATTTGCTTTAAAGAGAATAAAAAATGCTTTAAGTAAATTAAAAATGAGAGTAATGGTATTAGATTCATGTCATGTCCTCCATGTGTGCCTTCGAGATGAAGTGACTTTTAAAATTATTGATAATTTTAGAAGATATGTTATTTTTTTTTTAAATAAAAGAGAAACATAAGTCATACTTATGGGAGTAATGTTACTGGATTCATGTCCTCCGTTCATCTTTATAGATGATGTAACTTTTAAAATTATTTGTGATTTTAGAAGTTACATAACATTTGGATAATAAAAGAGAAACATGAGTCCTACTTATAGAATTACTCTAAAAATTGTGCTAAGCAAAAAGATTTGCCTAATAAAAAACTTAAAAATTACTTTTTTTTTTCTCTAAAAAAGGCCTAAAACTGCATTTTCGAAAAAGATTGAGAATAAGGTTTTTTTTTTTTCTAAAATACTTTTTCATGCCTTTCTTATAGACAAAAGCTTTATTTTCCAACACAATTCTAAACAGGTATTGAACTAACTTTTGATTTTTCTTTTTTTTTTTTTAACAATAACTAATCCAACGATTGGCTGTGATTGCCACGTCAACATTGTTTAATAATTGTAGGATAAAAATGTAGTTTCTAACATTACACTATTTTATTTTATATTACTTTATGTTGTTCTTTTTTTTAGAGTAAATTACACTTTGCTCACAAACTACCACTCTAATTGCACTTACACCTATAACTTTAACATATTGCAATTCACCCCTATGAATTACCATTTTGTTTCCAAGTGGTCCCTAAGTCGGTTCAATTTGTCAACTTTGGATGGAATCCATCAACACGTGCAAGTCAGGTGACATCGAGCCATATGAAATGACATAAATGTCCCCGATTTGAGACTGAAATTTCATAAATGATTATAATCACTGAAAATTTTTGACACGTCCTACAAACCCAATAAGAAATTAAAGGGTTAGGGTTTGGCATAAACAAATTCGAGTCATAAACAGTTCGACCTGTTTGACCTACAAGTTGACCAGTTTATGATATATATATATAATAGAGGTTGAAACGAGTTGAAATGGGTCGTGTTGATTTGGGTCAAACGAGTTAAATAGATTGAGTAGAGCTGGGCGTCCATCAATCATGAAAAAAAAATTCAAAAATTAAAAAAAAAAAA
>FXXK01000305.1:335682-397057 GCA_900184695.1 Betula pendula
CTGTTTTTTAATAGAAAAATGCATTTTTCTTGATTTTTTTCAAAGACGGACGCCTAGCACGACTCAAATAGATTACTTTTAGGTCTAAACAAGTCAAACAGGTCAACCATTTTGTGACATGTTTATTAAACGAGTTAAGCGGGTTGCGTTGAGTCACTAGCAGGGTGTGTCCCAGTTGAATGATTTGAACCATTTAACTGTACAAGTCGGGTTCGGATTGACTCTTAACGGGTTAGCAAATCAAGCGAATCAACCCAAACCCAACTTACCAACCCAATTTGCCAGCAATTATTCCAAATTTTTAAAATTTTTGTTCCTCACCGAAACTACCCCAATGTATGGGATGGGAAATATGAAAACACCCTGCATTATTATTTTGGGTTTTAAAAGTCAAGATTTTTTTAGGATAAAGTTTTCCTCCAAACTTGATTGGAGGAATTTCCTTCAACCTAATCTATAAAAATAATATGTGTCTATTTTTTTAATATCATGTGAAATGCAAATGTTGTTTTAATAAAAAATTTTCAACTTTGTCTCTACTATTAAAAAAAACATATGCTAAATGAACACATGTCATTTTTATATATTAGGTTGGAGGAATTTCCTCAAACCTAATTTGAAGGAAAACTATATCCTTTTTTTAGCACCGTTAATAAGAGCCACACAAAATGACCAAAAGAGCCCATCGTTTCATATGAAAGGATGCATGTAGCCTTAAATTTGTCTTGGTGGACTAAAATCCCGTGAATCTACACCCAAAATTATGGAAAAACCAATGTATTTTTCGTCTAAATTGAACCACTTCGACTGATACCTTCATTGAACCATTGTCTTTGTCCTTCTTTGCCTTAAAACTCTTATGATACATTTGATATGTGGAATGGTTATTCCTTGAAATAACAAGAAATAACCTTATTAATAATGAAATAAGTGAAATAAAATAACATTAATATTAAAGCATATATATCTATTTTAATATTTGAAATAACCATTCTTATAGCTATGAGGAAATAACCATTCTTTTAATTAAGGGAATAGTTATTTTTTTCAATTTTGAGAAGACTAACTATTCCCTCAATTTAAATTGAGATGAATAATTATTTCCTTAATTGAAGAGATAGTCATTCTCTTATGGACATGAAAATAGCTATTTTAAGGTTAATTTATTATACTTATTTCATTCTTAATAAAGACTATTCAAATAAATAGTCATTGCTCATACTAAATATAATCTTAGTCTTCGTTGAACCACTTTACATCTCCATTGTCAAAGCTCTATTGTTGATTTCCACTTTCATTTCGGATACCATCCTCTTGCATCCTTTTCTCAAGAGTATTGCATGGATTTTTGAAGGTGTAGATTTTTTTTCCTTTCTATTGCCAATCTCTCTAGTTTTTTTTTTTTTTTCAAAAAATATGGGGTTTCTTGAATGTTTTTGCATAGCCAACAATCACAAAATTCATCATTTTCACTCACCACAAGCTATGGGGACCATGCTACATTAGCTTTAGAGTGATACAAGGGTGATAACATGTATAACATTATTTAGGTATTGCCATATTAGTCAAATAAAATAAGTGTGATGAGAATATAGTATGTAACATTAATTTATAACTCATTTTTATTGTAATTTATTTGGACAAAATTTTCTCTAAACTAGATTATAGGAATTTCTTATAACACGGTTTATTAAATTGACATATGCCCTCATATCACACTATTTTTACATGCATTTCTAAAGATATATGTCAATTTAATAAACTGATAAAATTTTCCTCCGAGCCAATTCTTTTAAAAAAATTATTCGTCTAATCTACACTAAAGGAAAACTTGGTTCAATTTATAATACTTTTCTCACTATTTTTTTTTTTTTTGGTGATTTTCTCACTAAATGTTAAGATAACATGAAAAGTTGGGATCCATATATCATCGTTCTTCAGTTCTTAAGAGCCTGCTTGGGCTTCTTGTTAATTAATTAAGCCCATTTAAGTAGGGCCTAGATTAGAGCGACTGTCTAAGGCCCACAACAGCCCGAATAGATACGTGTGTTTTTTTATTGATTAGGGCAAAAGAAGGCATCTCTCTCTTTCTGCCTGCATCAAACAGAAACCAAGCCACCTACGACTGTCATCGATTCTTGTCAAGCTCTCAAAAAGCTATCAGCTACGCAGTCGTACGGAGGAGAAAAATTGTGAAATCATTCCGAAGCATCATCATACCCTTTCGCTCTCGATTTTCTGAAGGTGTGTCTATCAGCTAATTTCCTTTTTCCTTCTTCTTCTTCTTCTTCTTCTTCTTCTTTTTCTTTTTTTTTTTAAAAAAAGTTTTTTCAGTTATTCGAGTCCATGGACGGCGACCCATGTTTCATGCAAATTTTGATTACCAGAAAGACTGAATTTTTGTTCTATTTGAATACTGTAGGTGATTCTAAGTAGTTTGTATTTTGGGTTCAAAGTAGTCCAGATGAGCAATATGATCTTATAAGTGCACAGTAAATATATATTATCTGTTTGGATATTCATTAGTATTGTATTTGATTTCTGTGTAGTTAATTTTTGTTGGGTTTTCTTGATCTTGTGCTATATGTTAGGTTTTGAGCATTATTTTTCATACTTGTTAGAACCTTATGAGCTTACAATTCAACGATCCTAGGTAGAATCCCTTGATGTTTCAATGATTGTGCCATGTTTTACATGCGGCTCAACGACTTTGGCTCTCTGTGATTCGAGCCAACTGGCCAGGACTGTCCTTTTTGTGGGGTTTGTAACCTACTACTTACCCCCTCAAAGACATGCTTATGTTTTCCTGTTTTTATGCTCTAATATCATCTACGAAATTGCACGAGTATTGTTGTTTATGTATTATGGTAACTTGTGTGTGCTGTATTGTCTATACTTTCGTGCGAAATTGTTCTGATTGAAGGTTTCTTTCTATTGCAGTGGGGCATTATTACAGTTTGTAACGAACGTGGTATCGAACTGGGGTGAAGCTATTCCTAGATATTGATATTGGCATCCTTGACAGAGACATGGCTGTCCAGAAGAAGTTTCTGCAGATTTCCTACTCGGAAGAGATTAAAGATGGACTGCCAATCTATGTTTCTTCGAATTGCCTTCCCATCAAGGCTTCAAGATTTGAACCTGCTGGGCATGCTTTCAACACTGCTGCTCTTAGACTCCTTGGTTGGGAGGAGCAGAAAGCTGAAGATGGGGATGAGCAAAAGGTAGTTGACGATAAGGAACAGACGTATGTGCCATCGGCTGATTCCTATAGTAGCAAAGGTAAAAAGAAATCTGGTACAGGAGAAAAGCAACAAGATCACTATGCATTATTGGGTCTGAGCCATTTAAGATATCTTGCCACTGAGGAACAGATACGAAAAAGCTACCGGGAGACTGCCTTGAAGCATCATCCTGACAAACAGGCTGCCCTTCTTCTTGCTGAGGAAACAGAAGCTGCAAAACAAGCAAAGAAGGATGAAATAGAGAACCATTTTAAGTCTATCCAGGAAGCATATGAGTTGTTAATTGATCCGGTCAAGAGGAGAATTTATGACTCCACAGATGAGTTTGATGATGACATCCCCGTTGATTGTGCCCCACAGGACTTCTTCAAGGTGTTTGGTCCAGCTTTCTTGAGGAATGGGAGGTGGTCGGTTAACCAACCAGTCCCATTGTTAGGTGATGACAATACTCCAGTAAAAGACGTTGATAGTTTCTATAACTTTTGGTACGGCTTCAAAAGTTGGAGAGAATTCCCACATGATGATGAGTTTGATCTCGAGCAAGCTGAGTCTCGTGACCATAAGCGGTGGATGGAGAGGCAGAATGCAAAACTTACTGAAAAGAATAGGAAGGAAGAAACTGCACGGGTACGTACTCTTGTTGACAATGCCTATAAAAGAGACCCAAGAATACTGAGGAGAAAGGAAGAGGAGAGAGCTGAGAAGCAGAGGAAAAAGGAGGCTAAGTTTCTGGCAAAGAAGTTGCAGGAGGAAGAAGCTGCCAGGATTGCTGAAGAGGAGAAACGTCGGAAAGAGGAGGAGGAAAAACGGGCTGCGGAAGCAGCTTCACAGCAAAAGAAGGTCAAGGAGAAGGAGAAGAAACTCTTACGCAAAGAAAAGGCTCGTCTTAGAACACTTTCAGGCCCTCTTGTATCGCAACATTTGCTTGATCTTTCTGAGGATGATGTTGAAAGTCTTTGTACATCACTTGGTATCAATCAACTAAGGAATTTATGTGACAGGATGGAGGGGAAAGAGGCTCTAGAGCTAGCAAAAGTTCTCAAAGATGCACTTGGATATAATAATGATTCTGAGGCTAAGAAAGAAGATGAACAAACTTCACAGCTGAATGGTAGTGTAGAGGCTAACGGTAATGTCTCATTAGGCAGCTTTGAGAAGAAGGAGAAGCCTTTGACATTAGGCAGCTTTGAGAAGAAGGAGAAGCCTTGGAGCAAAGAAGAAATTGAGCTCTTGAGAAAAGGTGTGCAGAAGTATCCGAAAGGAACATCTCGGAGGTGGGAGGTTATTTCAGAATACATTGGTACAGGTAGATCTGTAGAAGAAATTCTGAAGGCAACAAAAACTGTTCTCCTGCAGAAGCCTGATTCTGCCAAAGCATTTGATTCATTTCTTGAGAAGAGAAAACCTGCACCGTCCATTGCATCTCCACTTACAACTAGAGAGGAAATGGAAGGGGAATCGATGACTAAGGGTTCTCAAAACAGTGCTTCAAAGATGGATAGTTCTGAAGAATCTTCAACCAGAAGCACAAACAACCAGAATTCTTCTGATTCGAGTGCTGCTAATGGGGTTTCTTCAAGTTCAGAGCAAGATGTGTGGTCTGCTGTACAAGAAAGAGCATTGGTTCAGGCTTTAAAAACCTTCCCAAAGGAAGCCAATCAGCGATGGGAGCGAGTTGCCGCAGCGGTTCCTGGGAAGACTGTGAATCAGTGCAAGAAGAAATTTTCAGTGCTGAAGGAGAGCTTTAGAAACAAGAAAAATGCTGTTTAGTGTTTTGGGCTTTGGTGTTGATGGGGCAGAAAAATTGACAAATGCATATGAGAAGACTGTTTTTGGGCATCTATCTTATATTCAGTTCCTTTAGGATAGCGGTCACTCAAGCGACATTGTAGTTGAGATAAATTTCTTGTTTGTGCTATCCAGATTTTGTTGCTATGCCATATAGGCTTTATAGTTAACATTTTTGAAGAGGGAAAGTCCTGAGATAGAAAGAGTATGGAGATCTATTTTGTGCTGATGTGTTTCAGAACACACTTTATGGTACTATTATATAGGCGGTTCATGATGTTGTACGGAGAGAGCAGGCGAGGTCTTTAGTTTGATATAAAGTAGGGAGAGATGGTAATTTATATGGAAATCAGTTGATGGTTTCTTATTGGGTGGGGTTATTTGGTTTTAAGCATTTTGATAATAGTTACACCAACTATTTTTTGTTTTTTTTTTAAAGTGTCTCGTTTCAGATTAAAAATTTATTATCTATTCAGTTAACTCTATTTATTATTTTGTTTTGTTTTATTTATTGATATTTTTCTTTCCAATGAAACAAAGAACTTCATCCTGTAAAACACCAGTGCTGGGAAGAAATTTATATGCTTCTTTCGACAGTGCTGTTGCCTTTGGTTCTTTTCATGCTTTTGCTAACTAATGCCTGCACCTGTTTGGGTATAAAAGTCCTAGTCGTCAAATCCTTCCTCTTCTCTTGTGCAATTCTGCATGCTGGCAAGTGCCCTAACTGGTGTGTCTTCTTCTTCGTCTTCTCTTTCTCTCTCTCGTGTGCTGTGTTTGGTGGGTTTATGTGCTCATTTTGGGGGTTGCAAATATATAGAAAGTGCTTAAAAAAGTTAATGCTTCATTGGTATGTTTGGACTTGCTGCAGCTCATTCCTTTGTGGAAATCCGGCATCATTTAACTATTCTTCAGCCAAAGATTTTGACAAAAAACATGTGGGTGTAAAAATCTATCTGAAACTTCAATGGTAAACGAAAACGTAACTAGTTTATGAAGTTTGAAGTTGTCAGATCTCTATACTTAAAAGAGACACATATCACAGATTCACAGTCGGAGCTGCAACTTTTCTTCACGTTGATTGTTCTACTTTGCAAACCACACATTTCAAATCAGCTATACCCAATGTTTGCTCCTATGAACATGTTGGGAGTATGCAGTGGTTCCAATTGCAAAAAGGGTTGCAGGCTTAATGATTGTGGCACCTATATATTATCACACTCATGCAGGTAATAAGATTCTTAATTAAAAGCTCAGAACAGGAAAAAGAGATTCTTAGCCATGCAGGTAATATTAATTAAAAGCTCAGAACAGGAAAAGAGATTCTTAGCCAAGCTTATTATGTGATTTGGCCCCCAAGTGCTGGGTTTAGATGTGTTGGCCATTGATATTGGGCTTAGGTAGCTTGGTTAGAATGGATCAAAGCCTCGTCATAATTTGTACATGGCACATTCAGAGAAAAAAAAAAAAACAAAAACAAAAAATTTGTACATGGCACATGACATATAGGGCATGTGATTAAAATTTCATGGTTTCAACTTAGCACAATTATTTTCATAATCGAATTTCATGCATGAAATAACTACGGTTGTTTAAATTTTAAAAGAAAGCTTTCAGTTATGAAGCTAATGCATACCCTAAGGTTAATGCCATTAATCCTTACATGGCATTAACCTTAGGGTTATGAAGCTAATGCATACCATTAACCTTTAGTTTATGAAATTAACCCTTGTATGGCTTAAACCATTGTTTAAGAGACTAAAACATGCCATTAACCTTTAGTTTTTGAAAGCAACCCATGATTGGCTTTTTTTTTTTAATTTTTTTTTATGAGCGTAGGAGGGGGGCGACTGGAGTAACCACCTTTGCATGGGTGTGACTATAATAGCACCCCTACCCATAAGAGCTCTTAGTGAAAAGTGAGCCATAGCTTAACTCCCATATTACCAGTATGCAAGTGGGGTTTGCAATAAATGGGCCTACTACAAGTGCGAGTAGGTGGTGCGAGGACACGCAAGCACCTGGGTCACACACCACATGAACAAGGCTCCTACTACTCGAACTTGAGATGCCACACCGTGCATCGTTTTAACCCTTGGTTTATGAGACTAAAACATGCCATTATCTTTTAGTTTTTGAAACCAACATTTGGATCTTGGAGTGAGTTAGTTTTATTGAGCCCCTTACCCTTTTTTTCAAGAGACATGCTAGATATCTAGCTCCATAGTCCTCTCCCCATTTAACTCTTGCAAATCCATCATTGGTTTTGGTTTTGTGAGACCCACATGGGTTGGAAAAGAATCATTTTTTTTTCAAGCCTTGGCAGCACCCCCATGTAGCATTCGACCATTCAATTTTTCTCCCCCCTTCGTCTCATCTTTTCACTTCTTCACAACTCTTTTCAAGCTTTCTTTCAACCCCTTCAAGCACCTTAACTTCTAAGAGCTCAAGACACCTACTACAATCCCTCCATAATATACCACACTATTTGACAAGGGAAAAGCTTCATCAAGTCCCCATCTTGCTTAAAATCACACCATTGTAAGTAGCCAAATCTTTTCTTCTTTCCAAGATATCATTTTATGTTTATTCTCAAACTTATTTGTGATAGTTTTGCTTAAATATTGAAAACCCGATTTGAACAAATGGAAGAGTGATTATACTGTTTTATTCAATGACCAAGTCCATAAAGTGTTAAAGCTTTTCATATTCATGAGATCACATGTCAGGCAATTTCATGAAAACATGTATGAGATGGTCAAACCGATGTAGTTTATACATCATCTTCTTTAACCATCTTCTTTTATTTATCCTACATGAATATGTATTTTGTTAAGTAGCCAATTGCATTTGTATATGAATATCACCATGTTTTAATGGGAAATTGTAATGCCATATAGTAGCCAAAATGCTTGATTTCATAAGGCGATAGTTTTATCAATTGGAATTCATTTAGATCTAGGTGACGCAGCACGGAGAAGAGTTTTTCCACAAAACATAAAATAAAGATAAATTCCATGTTGAACAGAGTCTCACCGTCCAACAATGGAGTTTGGTAGAGTCTCACTACCAAAGGGAAGGAAGATGAGTCACACCTCAAAAAGAGAAATCTCATCTCTAACAAAAGTATCTCACTCAAAAAATATAATTCTTCATTGATCTCTAAACTGTTACAAAAGAACACTTAAATAGATTTACAAAAACCCTAACCCTAATTTGACAAACTTTGGGCCAAGCCCATTATTGAATTACAAAATAACGTAAAATATAAAATAAAACTGATAACCTAAATAAAGACCTAATTATTTATTTTGCCTCCGGCATCATTCTCCCCTTCTTCGAAAAAAACTCGTCCTCGAGTTTAGAATGTGAGACATGAGTTGAAGACTTTCAAACCACCAAAGAAAACTCATTAACATAATAGGCAAATTGAGTCTCACAATCTTCCTATTATGACCACAACAGAGTCTCACCATTGTAAACGGGTTGTTCTGTGGTGCTTCGGGTCTTCTGCACATGCTCTAGGTTAACCTGTTGACCAAAGAAAAAAAAAAACAAAAACACGAACATATATAGAAAGGCCCAGGGGGTGCGGCTCAAGTCTGGGCTGCTGGTTGGTTGTATTGATGGGGGTTTTTTTTTTTTTTTTTTGCTGGATTTTCCTGAATACGTAGGTGTTGGGTGTTTTCTCAGTAGAGTAAAAGAACCAAGAAAAAAAAAACACTAAAGGAGATTTGTTGGTGTTGGGAGGATTGAACGAAGTTTGAGTTGGGATGGGGATGAAGACGAAAACATGGCTTTGGCGGCTAGGTGAAGAAGGAAAAAAAAAAAACTACAGTGATGGTGGGGCGTTTTGCATTGCTATGTGATAGATCGTCAATTGCTTGAGGAAACAATCGAGCCTTGAGCTCTGATACCAATTTGACGCAGCACGGAGAAGAGTTTTTCCACAAAACATAAAATAAAGATAAATTCCATGTTGAACAGAGTCTCACCATCCAACAATGGAGTTTGGTAGAGTCTCACTACCAAAGGGAAGAGGAGTCACACCTCAAAAAGAAAAATCTCATCTCTAACAAAAGTATCTCACTCAAAAAATATAATTCTTCATTAATCTCTAAACTGTTACAAAAGAACACTTAAATAGACTTACAAAAACCCTAACCCTAATTTGACTAACTTTGGGCCAAGCCCATTATTGAATTACAAAATAACGTAAAATAAAAAATAAAACTGATAACCTAAATAAAGACCCAATTATTTATTTTGCCTCCGGCATCACTAGGTTTACATGATGTTAAGAACATCATTGACATAGGGTGTATTGTAAGGCCTAGAGAGGAACACCCCTAGCCGAATCATAATGGTCCATTTAGTGATTTTTCATGAAATTGATTTAGGGTTTTATATCTAAGGTTTATAGATTGTAAAATGAAGTGAAAAAACAAATTAAAATCGGCCATGAACATGAATTTTGGGTTAAATCAGAAACTTTGAACGGACAAAAATCCCATGTTAAGTGATTCTTTTGAGTGTTAAAGCATTTTCAATCAATAGCCGTTTAGGTGGCGTTAGAACTATTTCCAAGAACTAAGTGATTTCTCACAAATTGTATCAAGAACAAGTGCATTAAACCGAGATTTTCTGTCCAAAGCACATTTAGAAGGGTATTTGATCCAATTTTATTAAATATTAAGTTTTAGTGATATTTTAAGTTTGTTGGGTCAAGTGGCTAAATGTAGTTACTGTAATATGCTATTTTAGGCTCATTTAGTAAGTTTTGGGTCTTAAATGATAAACCTAGTTAGGAGAAAGTCTAAATTGGCTATTTCTGACCTAAAATATTTTTGAGATTTTTATATAGAAAAGCTAAACCCTCTTCTAAGTAAAAATCCAAGTTTAACCTTACTTTAGTTACATCATTCTTAAAAAATTCGAAAAGTTGTAGTAAAATAGAATAAATTATAAGAAAACAAGATCATATTTTTTAGCTGAATTCCAAAAAGAAAAAAGAAAAAAAGAAACCCTAGGGTTAGGCCCTAAGCCTATTTTAAGAATGAAATGTCTTTACTAAAAAGGGGAAAGGTCAAAAAGGTCAAGGTAAGTTAGGACAGACTTCTAATTAGGGTATACGTGCTTAGCATATGACTAACATGGTTGGACCTTATTGTTAAGGTATTAGAAATCCCAGCCAACTTTCATAATTGCAGTATCGATGTAGTAATCTCTATCTTTTTGAAATTCATTCGATTTTTATACTTATCTTATAATGTTTTATTTCTTAAATGTTCTCAATGCATGTAATGTTCTATGTTGCAGAATAGAAAAAAAAAATGCTTTATGTTGCAATTATTTATACATTGATAAATGCTTTCATATGTTTTAAATGCACAAAGTATCAAATTTTTTTTTACAACTAAATTTGTCACTCAAACGTGGGTACAAATGCTCAATTATGAAGAAAGGTTTCTAAATTAGGAAAGTATTAGTCAAATGAAGTTTTACTCAAAGGAAGGGTACCCTCTATACATGCAAAGTATTACATGATTAAAGAAAGTTTTAAGAAATAAAGGATAAGCATGCATTGAGGTGAAACCTTACTTATTTTAAGTAACTATTTGACCAAGAGAAAAAGATAGTAGCATGGTACCGAGGCTAAGATGGAGTGCACCACATTGAAGTTACGTTTGCATAAAGGTGTGGTGCACTCCAATGTTGGTTTTTCTTTTCATCGTTAATGCTCTCGTATGAAGTTAACTCACCTTTGTTTTGTTGATGATTTGCTCATCTTTTCAGAGGCAAGTTTGAATTCTGTTTATGTTATAAAACAAGCTATGCAGGACTTTCAAGATATCTTTGGCTTAGAAGTCAATCCCTTGAAGAGTTTCATTTTTTGTGCTGGGATTTTAGATAAAGTGAAGCTTCAATTGTTAGACACCTTACATATGCAGGAAGGTCATCTCCCCATTCGTTATCTTGGCGTGCCTCTTATCTCTTCCACGCTTTCTTCTACTGATTGTCAAGTCCTTTTGTAAGGAGATTGCAGCTCTTGTCTTTATTCTTTATAGTCTTTCAGTTTATTGGGCAAGGATTTACATCCTCCCTGTGAATATTATTAAGGATATTGCACATAAATTGAATAGGTTCATTTGGAATGGTAAAGACAATGCTGCTGCGAGAGCTAAAGTAGCGTGGGTTGACTTGTGCTTTCCAAAAAAAAGAGGGAGGGTATTGAAGGACTTGAAGGTTTGGAATAAAGCTTCTATGATGCGGCATATATGGAGTTTGTTTGCCCGGTCTGGTTCAATCTAGGTTACATGGGTTAAGGAGAACATTCTTAAGGTGAGAAGCTTTTGGAGTATTGGGGTTTCTCCTAAGAGTTCTTGGGGTTGGCATAAGCTTTTAAAGCTCCATGATCTGGCCAGAAATTTTCTTTCTTTTGAGGTTGGGGATGAAAAATTCATTCACATGTGGCTGGACAATTAACATCCTGCTGGTATATTGTTTGAGAAATATGGGTATCGGGTTATATATGATGCTCAAAGTAGGATTGATACTCTCTTGTCAACTATGATCTCTAATGGAGGTTGGTGTTGGCAACTTGCAAGATCTAATGATCTTGTGGAGATCCAAGGGAGACTCTCGGAGGTTAGAATTGTAGAAAGAGATACGGCTATTTGGGTCCCTTCTAAGAAAAATATTTATTCTTGTTCTGATGCTTGGGAAATGATTAAGAGGAAGAATCAAGTTGTAGACTAGGGGAAGATTGTTTGGTTTCCTTATGTTATTCCCAATCATGCCTTTATTTTGTGGTTGGTAATGAAAGATTGATTATATACTAGAGATCGTTTGGTTAAGAATGGATATAATGGGATGCTCAATGGTTTTTTTTTTTTTTTAAAAGATTTTATTTTTTATTGTGTAGCTTCAATCTTTGAATTTGGAGAGAATGTATGAGGCGTTACAATGTTGCTTATCCTCCTTATCTATGAGAAAATGTCATGAAGATGGGAGCTAGTAAATGTGGTAAGAAGTCTCTACTAGCTTGTCTTAGTAGGCTGGTTTTAAGCTGTACAATGTATAATCTTTGGAGTAATAGGAATGAGATCAAACATGATGGCACCCCAAAAACAAAGGAACAACTTCTAAAAATGATATTTTGGGAACTTTGATCTAGAATTTTGGGGAAGGGCAGATTCTAGTTGAGTTTGAAAAATGTTGCTCTATGTAAACAATGAAATCTTCCTATGGATTTGCCAGGTTGATTTCTTGCTAATTATGGCTTGTACTTCTGTAGATGTAGTTTACTAGGTTTGAGCTTCTTCTCTTTGTTGAGGTGCTCTCGTTTAGTTTGATGTATGGGTTGTAAGGAGTCTAGATTGTAGTCTCCTTTTTGTGTTGTCAATTTTTACTAGTTTTCTTGTAGTTTGTTCAGTTGTTGAATGAAATAGTATCTAATTCATAAAAAAAAAATAAAAAAAGGTGTGTCCATCACTATTTTTGTCATGCTTAAGTACACCTAGTAGTTAACCAACTAGCCAGGGGGCGCATCTACAACAATGAGTATTGCTAGATCCTCAAAATTTGGATCGCAAAATGCCATGCATAATAGGCTTAATTGTATGCAAGACCATTTTATAAAAGTTACAAAGGATATGATTTTAAGTTAGTAAGAAAGTTTACGTTTATTCGACGTTACACGTATCATGACAATCGATCTTTTTTTTATCTTGTTAAATATTTTTCTAAACCAACCGTTTTATTATTAGTTGGGAATCTTACTTGTTGAGCCTTTCGCTCACATTGTTTCTTTCTCCTGTTAAGAATTTGAGACGAACAAAGTAGGAGGTCGGGATGTTTAGGCTCTTGGAGAAAATTTGCATTGGCATATTTCTTTTGTTGCGATATCTTATGTTACATTATGTTTTAATAAGTGCCTTGGGGCATAGAAGTAAAAACCACTTGACTATTTAAGTTTTATTATGACTAATTTAATATGTTTTGACCTTATGTTTTTGTAAAATATTTGTCTCATGTCATACATTATAGTGGTTTACGTGTACTCTACGCTTTCTAATAGGTAACCTTTGCGCTTCTAAATCTAAGGTTAACAAACTTGGCCTTCTTGGGGGAGGGGTGTTACAAAAGTAAAATTAGAAGATGAAAAAGAAAATTTTGGTAATATATTTGCTCCATCAAACGCATCTCGAGAAATGTTTGAAATGTAATATTCGAAAGAGTTATAAACTGTCGTGGTTGTTGAAATTGTCAAGTTACACACATTATACGGATCACCTTGTGAATTTAGAGCACATAATCAATGCATTGTGATCGTTAATTCATATTTGATTGGTAGTAATATTTATAGTGTACCTAGTATAATTTATACAACTTGTGCTTTGTATGTAATACTAGGGATTGAATTCAATTCAAAATAGTTTGTTTCTAAAAAATATAAGAATAAAATTTTTATGGATTGGTTTATTCGGTTTTACAGGTCTCTTTTTTTACCCTTTTTTTAATAGTGAATTTGATTAACCTACCTCAATACAATTAACTAATTTCTCAAACTCTTTAAAACATATTTCTATACCTAGTGTTAAAAACAATACATTATTATCTTATTTTGTTATAGCATATAGTATTAAAGAAAAATTACTTACATAATCCTTAGAGTTCGCATTTGTACCAAACTAACTTCCGGTATATCAAAAGTATCCTTAAAATCACTAGGATAAGCTAAGTGTCCAAAATGGTTCTTGTCGGCTAGTCATTTGGTAAAAACCATTAGATGCACATATGGATCCATGTCATAACCAATTATCCATTGACACGTGGCATAACTGATGACTCGCATTTTCTATCAATTTAAAATTATAGTTCTACCCCCAATAAAAAAAAAAAAATCACTATTCAAAGTCGCCCCTCACCTAGCCCTCACAAGGGGATGGTTGGCCACCTTTCGTTGAGGGGAGGCCCCCCTTACCTACAAAAAGGTAGCTGCCCTTCATATGGTGAGAGGCTATTAGCTACCCCTCATCAAGTAAGAGGCGGCCCTTTTTTTCATTATTATTTTTTCCTTTTTCTTTTTGTTTTGTTTTGTTTTTTTTTTTATTTGGGGTAAATTTTAATTTTACAATAATGGCAAGTGAGTCATTAGCTATGTCACGTGTCAATAGTTGATTGATTGTGACATAAATCTACATGTTCACCTAATGGTTTCCATCAAAGGTTGACAGTAAAAATCATTTTAGACACTTAGCTTATCCTAGTGATCTTTATGATAGTTTTGGTACTCCAGGGATTAGTTTGGTAAACTACAAACCTCATGGATCAAATAAGTAATTTTTTGGAATATTAAAAGATATGGACTCATGATTAATATCAACCACTTATTAAATATATAATTCGATTTTTTACACTTCAAATAAACCATTCCTCTAACCCAAGTATCAGACCAAACTATTTGGGTCCTTAACTCTAAGCCTTTGAAGCAAACTAACATTTTAAAAAACTAAATCAAACTAAACCAAATTAGTTGGTTTCATTCAGGTTTTTTGGTCCTAAGATAATATGAACCATGTTTACAACCCTAGTATAGAATCTTCGTATCTGGTTCGATATGCAATTACGGCTATTGGTAGTCATTAAACCACTTGTTGTATCGTATCATAGAGAATTGCGACATACTATTGTATTCTATAGCCGACGAATGTATTCAAGAAAGCATTGTCGTTGGTATTGATCTCATTCCCTCGAGGATCCTTTAGTAGGTGAGGCCAGGGCTGCTTTACTTGCCATTACATACGCTGTGGTGGAGATCTCAACAACATTATAGTTTAGGGTGATTCGCAAGTTGTATTTGCAATTGGACCCCTTCATCTTCGAAGCTTGTCATTTCTTGAACAATATCCAAGTTTGGTCTTTTCAAAAAGTTCATCGCAGCGCTAATTGGCCCACACATAATCTTACTAGATAGGCTGCTTCTGCTTAATAAATTAAGAGTATTCTCATTATCGCTTTGCCTTATGTTATTGTTGTACCTATTAGTGATATCAACCCTCCTAGATAGTCTCTACCTCCCCCACGTTTGCTTTTTTGTCTTCTCTTCTTGTTTTAGTGTTTTTGTTTTTGTTTTCTCTTAGTCTATTTGTTCAAAAAAATAAAACATAGTTATTGTCAGGTGTAGCTGATACAAACCTTAGGTAGAACTTGCTTTTGAAAACTGATTACAAAGGGAGATACCCAGGAGCTTATATACACATAGTTAAGATTCAATTATCCGATGTGGGATACTTAGGATCGTAATATTCCACCACTTGCAATTGACATCTATGATGACCCATTCTATCAATATTAACTTGATGATAGCAATTTCTCTTTTGGAGGCTTCACTCACCTATCAGTATTCAATGACTTAAAACTATACCTATATATATAAAACCAAGCTATTTTAATCTAGCTTATAGGTCGTGTAACGCCCCGACTTTTGAACAAGTCGCAAGTGAAAAATATCTTGATTTTACACGTAACACTACTACTTGATATAACATCAGAATTATCGTTGCCGAAAATAATGACTAATAAATTTTTCTTTTTCTTTTAATACCACAAACTCATCTCAATAAACATACTAGAACTTCTATGTAACTTTATACATTAACACAATTATTACAAACTTAGTATACATATTTATGAATTGTTCTCAAAAGGTGCCACAGCCAACACATCAAAAGGGTAGTACAACTGGCTATAGAAAGTCGGCCTATCTCAAAAGATTGAGGCCCAGTCAACCTCAAGCACAAAACCCAAGACATGCATATGGGTCTTCATCCTCCTTTTCACATGCAGCGTTTGTAAAATTACCACAATTTTACTAGTGGATGTGTGAGTACATGACTTAGTAAATTTAATCAAACTGACCATTTATAATAAGAGCCCCTTTTAGAAAATACCTTTAACGGGTGTTTCTAATAACACCTATTCCAGTGTTTTTTCAAAACCAGAGTTTGTTATCACATGTCATAGCTGATAAAATAACCATTAGAGAAGTTTATAGATATATATACAAAATACTCTTATTTATCTTTTGCATTTTCTTTCCAATATACATATAACTCCACATCTCATAATATGAAGCAATAAAACATTTCATGATAACTACATATAAACCTTTATATAAATATGCAAATGCAACATCATTTACTCATTCTTTTCATTTTTCATATTCCTTTCATTTTCTCATACCTTTTATTTTCTCATTGACAAGTGTATTTACACTCTCACTTGGCCAATTGAGTTCTGCTAAGCGTATACCTCTACTTAACGTGCTAGGTTGCTATAAGTTTATCCATCCTATAGCTTAGAGATGTTATATGTATAATCCTATTTAACCGTCGGGTCTATTCGGTAACTTTATTTTCTCTTTTCTAACATCGAAGTGTGAAGTGTATAACCCCACTTAACCGCCGAGTACTCATATGCATCATTTCATCACATTATTCTTTTCACATAACTTTATCTTTTATTTCATATGCAGTATCATGACATTTCCGCAAATTTGATTTTCCTTCCAAGCCTCAACTTTTCATAAAACATTTTATTTTGAAAACATCTTTTCCTTTAACATACATGAAAATCATCGAAACTATAATCATATTTATATACAAAAAATCATGGCTCAATAAAATCATATATCACATGCTTTTGAAAAATAGTGTAGGGTCAATAAGTATTATACTTACAGCTTGGGCTTAAACTCCTAAAATAAATTTCTTGATTATGTACTCTCTCTGCATTGATATTGTATCTATACACTAGTATATATACTCTTCTTGACTCTTAGAACACTTTTCAAACCTATCTTTCTATTTAAAGTTTGTTTATAATATTTTTATTGACAGCTTGTCTGGAAGGAACACCAAACAAGACTTTCTGACCTCAGCCCGATTGGATGGACTATTACCAGGTTCGGACGGACATCTAGTAGTCCTTTATAATGTTTATGAAACATCCATGCACATAAAAATACATACTTTCTATGTGAAATTTTCCTCATTTGTAGAAAAACCCTAGTTTCTTTATTACTCTCTTCTTCTCTGTATTTATGTTTCAAAAGACTTGGGCAGCACATCGACGTGTTTACTTTTGCAACCAAATTGCATGTGTGCCCATTTTTTCATGATTTTATGAAAATAACATTTTAAAGACTATCCTACCACAATTCAAGATAATAATATAACCACCTATGTGGTTATCATAATATTGGCATTACAACTATACAATACTCATAATTAATGTATTATAATGCTACCTGAGCATTATAACGGCAATGTAGCTTTTCCACGTATAACTTTATACGTGCATTACTACAACACTATTATAATATTTAACTATTGCTCTAAAAATATATGGGCATTATAATTGGGCTATAAATATATTTTCTAACTATTTTAACTTATTTGGGCATTACAACAGAGTATATAAAACTCAAAATAATAAAAGCCAAAATTTAGAGATTATACCCAACAACTTCGCTTTTGAATACACCGAGCTTCCAACACCGAGATTTCCTTCTTGTAGCACTTTGATACCCAAAACTATTCTAAGAACTATCTAAAATTGAAAGAGAGAGTGATACTTTTGATTTTGGGGTGAAAAATTCCCTCCACGTTTGGCCTCTATTTATAGCTAATGGGGTGGCCATTGCTCACTTGTCCAAACGAAAGCCAAGCGCATCCGAACGTGTTTCTAACACGCCACTCCACAACTGTTTTACACGTGTTTGTTCGAAAGGAAATACCACAGGTCTAGATAGGAGTCGAGTCAACACGCACTATCTCCCTTCTGCCACTAGTCACATCGCCACTTGGCACATTTGAGTTAATGAAATCCCATTGTGTCCGAAAGGAACCCTATTGGGTCTGGACATGACTCACTGGTCAAACTTGGTTTTCAAGTTTTGACTTTGCATTAAACGTAGTCCCCAAGTTTTGACTTTGCGTCAGGACGGAACCTATTCAGGTCCATACGGCCTTAACTGATACATGTTTCCCCTGTGCTCCCTTTGCGAGTTTGGACGGGCCCTTCACCCGTTCGGACAATATGTTTTCATTTTCTAATCATTTCTTCTAAGTCTGCACACTCCTCATTAATTTGCTCATAACTTTTGCTACAAGTGTCATAATTGCGCAAAAGACAATAATCTGAATAGCTCTTTTCGAGCTCCAAATCCTTAGTTTTAACCTTCAAAAACCCCCATTTTGAGTTATCCTATGCCATTTTCTGGAAACATTTATTTATTTTAAGGGTAGCTATAGTTCCTCTTCTCTAGGGTACTACCGTATCTTATAACCAAGCATTTCAATAAGCTATCCCATGCATTTTGAGAATGTTTTGTCATTATTTTATGTGATTCAATTTTTCAAGCATTACAGGTCGCTCCCTCCAGGACTTGACCACAAAGCCGTAATTCATTTTATCCCATACTCGACGAGTTGCGTCTAATCCCATAGTCGGCGTGATGGTTACTCTGATATTAAATAATATAAACCTCAGGTAAAATTTGCCCTTGAAAACTGGCTTGTAAAGGGAGAGTGTTCACGAGCTTATATACACGTAGTTAATATTACATATATCCAATGTGAGATACTTAGGGTCGTAATAATAGTTGTATGCTATAAATATGTTGAAATCACAAAGACTTTTCCTGTTGGAGAATGATATGTGCTTCACATAGTTGTTGTTTGCCAAGGACTGTTAGTCTATGAAACTGCAAATAGACATGTGAATTCTGATAAATTGTAATGAAGTGTTCGACATAGGAATAATTGACAACTCCAGAAAACAACATTGTCAACAAATTTTGTACATAGAATCTACTACGAAGTGGGCTAGTATCAAGGTTAAATTCTTCTCGTTAAAATGATTACCATATTAACATTGATCATTAGTAAAACATTCGAACCTACATTTATTTTGGTATTTTGTTTTTTACAAACACTTTGATGGATTATGTTCAAGAGAAATTTTTGTAAAAAGTGACATTCTAGTCCCTTATTTTTGTTTGCTCATTGGATATCATTAGATTTTACTCCTTACACCGCGACCCAATAAGCAGAGGCCCTCTTCACTCAACCATAAAAATAATATAAAAAAAAAAAAATAGCACAGTCCTGTTCAAGGGCAGTTACAATGCCTTGTATTTCTTTCAACCCCAACTGTATTAGTTCTACCAAGGGCTATTGAAAGAGAAGAGAGGATTAGCCTTATGAGCTTAGGTACTAAACCTTCCCCAAAGAGTACTCTAACTTGCAGGATAACCTAAGGCTCGTTACAGAACTTTTTAGGATTTTTTTCCCCCTTTTTGGGGATAAAAAACAAAAGCATTAACAAACAAATCTAAATACAAAACACTCAAAACTATTTTTACCTTTATGTCACATCACAACTAGAAAGAACAAAACTCTAAAAAGGTTTGCCAAACAAACCCTTATCAACCATCATCATCCACACTTCTTAGAGCATCTCTAACAGATTAGTTAAATGTTCTATATTAACTAAGTATCCTCTCTTTTTTTTTTTTTTTTTTTTTCCCTCCAGCAGATTAGCTAAAGACTTTGTAAAATGGACAAAGTGATCCAGTGAATAGCAACTTCTTGCTACTCACTGTAGCACACTATAGCATTATTTTTTTGTTTCTCACCATCCCCTCTCTCTCTCCCTGCACCGTTCTCTCTCTTCTCACCTATTCTTCAACGCTCAGTTGAAAAACAACCATCTGCATCTCACTGATTCTTCATCTCTCACTGCAAAACAATCAAACCCACTGCCATACCTCTGTAATTGAAGACCCACCTTTCTTTCACACAAACACTATCCTTGCAAATACATGAAACAGAGCAACACAAAGTGGGAGATTCGGTGGTTGTTCTTCATGCTGGCCTTTTTCAATCTTTTGTATTTTGTGGTCTCTTACTGCAGTTTCAGCAAAAGGTTTCTATCACCGAAAGTGATGCCTCTCTGGTTTGGGTAATTTGGTGGTGATTTGTGGGTGAAAATCTTACAGTGAGAAAATGGGTTTAGAGAGAGAAATGGGCTGAGTGGGAGACTGAGTTTGAGAGTAGAAGAAAATTTCAGGAAAAAGAAATCGTGGGTGAGGGAGAAGAAGAGAAAGGAAGGAAAAAAAAGAAAGAACGAATAGGAAGAAGTGGGATCTCTGTACGTTGGTGAGAGGGGGGAAAGAAGTGAGGAGAAGAGAAAGAAAAAGATAAAGATAAAGAAATAAAAATATATTAAAAAAATATTTGAAAAATAGTATTTAAATAAAATAAAGAGTATAATAGAAAATCTGTTGGATTATATATAAAAAAATAGTAGCTAAAATAAAATTTGCACTTTTTTTACTAGCTATTTTAGATAGTATTACTAAAGATGCTCTTAGGCATGTGAGAGACCCACGGGCCCAAAGTTTTTATCTTTTTTGGTTCTTCTATTGCTAAGAAAAACTAGTACATGTGAGTGGGCGCTAAACACCATACTATATACAAAAAGATATATGCTATGGGTACTAAATCTTTTATCAAACAATGCCGTCAGAATATTTAATAAAATTAAAAATGGACCAAAAGCCCAATCCCTATTGCAGATTTGTTGTGAAACAATAGCCCGAGATAGTTAAACCAACCTCAAGATGCTCCTAAATAATACATTGATTACCTCGCCATTAGCTAAAATGGGAAAGACCATCTAGCTCTTGCGACTCCACCCAAGATCACAATATAAACCAAATCCACCATAAAACAACAAAAATTTTTACAGACTAAACAGAAATCCACGTAGGTACTCGGCCAAAATTCAGTAGTCATCACCTCTGGATATGACCTCTTTGCAGGTTGGCCGGAGTAAGATGGTATGCTCGAACTGAGATACATAGCTGCCCTTAACGTCACAGAGAGGAGGATAAGGCTGCCAAAATAAAAAACAAAGAGGAGAAAACAATTATTATGTAGTATCCACAAAACTTATATTATGATGTAGCTTCAGTACAAACTATATATGAGTTTCAATTTAATTATGAAATAAAAAAATCTGTGTTTTTCTTTCTTCCTCAATTATTTGAAATAAGACTTAGGTTATCTTTAATACGCGGAATAGTTATTCCTTGGAATAGCCTTCATTAAGAATTGAAGAGTAGAATGAATTAGCTTTGTAATAGTCATTCTCATGGTCATGAAGGAATGTATATTCTTTCAATTGAGAGAATAGCCATTCATCTCAAATTCTATCCCTCAATTAAAGGAATATTCATTCCCTCATGGCTATTGGAATGGCTATTTCAATGCTAATCAATTATACTCATTTCATTCTTAATAAAGGTTATTCCGTGGAATGGCTATTCCACGTACCAAACGTGTCCTTAGATTATGTTTGGTACGCAGAATGACTATTCTTTGGAATAACCTTTATTAAGAATAGAAGAAGTAAAATAAAATAACATTGATGTTAAAGTATACAAATACTTTAATAGTTGAAATAGCCATCATCATAGCCATGAGAGAATAACTATTTTTTAAGTTGAGGGAATATCTCTATTCCCTCAACTTAAGGAATAATTATTTTCTCATAACCATGAGAATAACTATTCCAAGACTAATTCATTACAATTTTTCTATTCTTAATAAAAGCTATTCCAAAGAATAGTTATTCCAAAGAATAGTTATTCCAAAGAATAGTTATTCCACGTACTAAACATAACCTTAATGGAATTGATCTTATAAGATAGGGTTAAGAGAATGAAATGGACCAAGGATGTCAAGTAAATGGCATCCTTGCCCCTTCCAACCCAATCAGCAATCTCTCCCTCTCACCCCAAAACAAGAGAGAGACTACAAAGCTAAGAAGCAGCATCCAACACTGAAGTCTCTTAAACAGATGTTATTCATGAGGGATATCTGAATGTGTCCTACTGTGAGAGAGAGAGATCCAAATTCTTATTTCTTGATGAAGCCATATTAGCATCTTGATTAACACCATTATTGAAGAGTAGGTCTTCAATCTGCAATGTTCCCTTCCTCTCTCTTTGTATCAGTTCATTAAAACACTGCATTCTAACCCATCAGTTAATATCTTTCCTTTTTTAGGCCAGCTCCAACATCAAATTAGTGAAATGGTCCCAATTTCTCTCAATTTATGACTTGTTCAACAACAAGAAGCTTCTGTAACTAGAATTTCTATTAAATAGCAGACATATTACATGCGAGTGGTAGACAAAGAAACAATATTTAAAACATTCATTCCGAAGAAATCCGGTGCTGGTGATGTTAAAGATTTTTGACCTATCAATCTAGTAAATGGAGTTTGTAAGATTATTGCCAAAGTCCTAACCAATCTAGTAAATGGAGTTTGTAAGATTATTGCCAAAGTCCTAACCAATAGGTTGAGAAGGGTTGTAGAGAAGATTATTTGGAAGCCCTTAAATGAGTTTGTCAAAAGTAGGCAAATCCTAGGCTCTGTTCTTATGGCTAATGAATGCCTAGATAGTGGGATCAAATCTGGTGAGCCAGGTATGCTTTGCAAATTGGAAGGTTTGGCTGATATTATGGGTTGCAGGGTTTCCTCTTTGCCGCTAAAGTATCTTGGTCTTCCTCTAGGGGCTTGCTACAAGGCCAAGTCTATCTGGAATGGGGTTGTTGAAAAGATTGAGCGAAGGCTGGCCGGTTGGAAACGGATGTATTTGTCTAAAGGTGGTAGGCTTACTCTCATAAAAAGCACTCTCTCCAGTCTACCTACGTACTTTTCATCTTTGTTCCTCATTCCTGCAAGTGTGGCCAACCAGATTGAGAAGCTGTTTTGTGACTTCTTGTGGGGTGGGCTAGGTGATGAGTTCAAATATCACCTAGTCAACTGGTCTACGATGTGCTCTCCTGTTTCTGAGGGAGGTTTGGGGATCCGGAATTTGAGGACCTTTAATAGGGCCCTTCTAGGGAAGCGGTTGTGGCGTTATGCGGTAGAGAGAGAGGCGTGGTGGAGATTAGTTGTGGAGGCAAAATTTGGCAGTGTGAGGGGCGGGTGGTGCACTCTTACTCCCACGGGGCCGCATGGGGTGGGTTTGTGGAAGAACATTAGGCGGGGTTGGAACTTGTTTTGTAACCACGTCAAATTTGAGTTGGGCGACGGTTCCAGAATCAGATTCTGGTTTGACGTGTGGTGTGGTGAATTGCCGCTTAAAGATGCCTTCCCGGTTTTATTCGGCCTTGCTCGTGAGAAAAATGCGCTTGTTGCAGATCATATGGACTTCTCTAGTGGTTCCCTTCAATGGGAGATCAGCTTTGTTCGAGCAGCTCACGATTGGGAGTTGGACTCCATTGCTTCCTTCTTTACTCTTTTATATTCTATCAGCGAGAGAAGGGAAGGGGTTGATCGGCTATGGTGGATCCCCTTGCGTAAGGGGAAGTTTGATGTTAGATCTTTCTACAGTGTTCTAACTAACAACGTTGTTCAGCCTTTTCCGTGGAAGAGTATATGGAGGACCAAAGCTCCTGTGAAAGTGGCTTTCTTCGCTTGGTCTGCGGCTCTTGGAAAGATTCTTACCTTTAACAACCTTAGAAAGAGACACATCATCGTAATTAATAGATGCTGTATGTGCAAAAAGCAAGGGGAGTCGGTGGATCATCTTCTTCTTCATTGTGAGACTGCTTGTGCCTTATGGGATACCATCCTTAGTCGCTTTGGGTTGTCTTGGGTTATGCCTTTGCGGGTTATTGAGTTGTTCGAGTGCTGGTGGACTGGGGGTCGCTCCAATAGTGCGGTTGTGTGGAAGATGGTGCCTCTTTGCCTAATGTGGTGCCTTTGGAGAGAGCGAAACGATAGATCTTTTGAGGATCAAGAAAGGACGCTTGAGGAGCTCAAGTCCTTCTTTTTCCATTCTCTTTTCTCTTGGACTGTTGCTTATTTAGCTCCCTTAGCGATTAGCTATTCGGAGTTCCTTGTACTTTTTTCTTCCCCCACTTAGGTGGCCTTTTGTATACTTCCTGTGTATCAGGGCTACGCTTTTGCGTTTTAATAAAAGTTCTCTTATTTATCAAAAAAAAGAATTGGTTCCTGTGGATAATGTCAATGATGTTGATGGATTGGCCAGTATTCTAGGCTGCTGAGTTTCTTTGTTGCCTTTGAAGTATCTTAACCTTCCGTTTGGAGCTTCTTTTAAGGCCAAATCTATTTGGAATGGTGTTATTGAGAAGATCGAGCGTTGTTTGGCTAGTTGGAAGAGGATGTACTTGTCTAAGGGCAGAAAGATTACCTTAATCAAGAGCACCCTATCCAATTTGCCTACGTATTTTATGTTTCTTTTTCCCCTACTTGTTGGTGTTGCCAATCGTATAGAGAAGTCACAACGGGACTTCTTATAGGGTGAGCTAGGTGAAGAGTTAAATTTCACATGATAAGCTAATCCATGGTTTGTTCTCCAATTTTTGGAGGGTTGGGGTCCGAACTTGCTTTTTTTCAATCGTGCTCTTTTGGAGAAGTGGCTTTGGCGCTATTTCATGAAAGAAAGGCCTTATGGAGAGTCATAGACTCGTAGTGAATATGGCAGCTTGTAGGGTGGGTGGTGTTCAAATGAGGTTCATGGGTCATATGTGATGGGGTTATTAAAAAATATCATGAGAAATTGGGATAAGTTTTCTAGTCATACCAGAATTAAGATGGGAAACGGTTTCAAGATTAAATTTTGGTATGAGATGTGGTGTAGGGATAATCCCCTTAAGGAAGCTTTCTCATATTTGTATAATATTGTTAGCGTTAAGGATGCTTCCGTGGCAAATTGTTTAGAGCTATTAGTGATTCCCATCAGTGAAATGTAAGCTTTAATAGAACGGCTCACGATTGAAAAGTGAATGTCTTTACTTCATTTCTTAATTTGTTATACTTCGTTAGATTGAAATAAGGAGGTGAAGAGAAGCTTCGTTGGGCCCCTTTCAAAAGAGGGATGTTCAATGTTCAATATTTCTATAACGTTCTTGTACCTCATGATAGCACTCTCTGTTGGGGAGAGAAACAATTAAAGAATCATTTAGTGAGCCCATAATTAGCATGTTAAGACACCATACAACCCAAAAGCTTAAGCCTATGGGTTTAGGCCCAACTATGCTATATAAATCACTCGCTTTTCTTACATCTTAGTAATGTAGGATACAAAACTCACAAGTGCATTTATAACAATCTCCCCCTCACTTGTGAGTCTATTCGACATTTATCTAAACTTCCCTATGTGTGTGAGTACTTACAAACCAAGACTGTCACGCGTACTCCAAGAGTTGGGCTCACTCTTTTTACCAGAGTCAAACCAAGACACTCATATGAGCAACAGTGGAAACTAAACTTGGCTCTGATACCAATTGTTGGGAAGAGAAACACCTAGGGAGTCATTTAGTGAGCTCAGAATATAGCATATTGAAACACCACACAATCCAAAAGCTTAAACTTATAGGTTTAGGCCCAACTATGCTATATAAATCACTCTTTTTACATTTTAACAATGTAGAATACAAAGTTCACAAGTGTACTCACAACACTCTTTTCCCTTGAAAGAGTATGCGGCGAACTAAAATCCCCATAAGAGCGACGTTTTTTGCTTGGAAAGGCGCTCTAGGGAAGATCTCCACCATGGATAACTTAAGAAAATAGCATGTCAAGGTGATTAGTATGGTATGTGTAAGAAAAGTGGGGAGTCTGTGGATCATCTTCTACTCTATTGTTAGATTGCCAGTGCCTTGGGGAGTGATATTTCAGTCGTATTAGGTTAGCTTGGGTTATTCCTAGAATAGTAGGCCTTTTTGCTTGTTGGAGAGGGTTGTGTGGTAGTCCTCACAGTGAAATAGTGTGGAATATGGTTTTGTCCTATCTTTTGTGGTGTCTTTGAAAGAACAGGAAAATAAATGATAAAAGTTTTGAAGATCGCGAAAGGATAGTAGTGGAACTAAAATCTCTATTTTTCAAAACTTTTTACCACTAGACAATCGCTTTAAATCTTAATTTGCTTAGTTTTCATGATTTTTTCTTTCTAACTAGCTATATCTCTTGTATTCTAGAGTAGCGCATTTCACGCTTATCAATGATATTTCGATTACATATTAAAAAAATAATTTTAAGTACATGAATATAGCATATACAAGTCAATTGGTGAGAAATACCTGAACAATGCCAGCATCACATAAATTCTTTAGTGCCATAAGGTATTTAGTTTCCCCTAGGCGGTCTAAATACCGTCTACAGAAGGCCAATGTGGAGAAGTTCTTGTTAATTGTAGCTAACAGTTGCTTTGCCCTGGGCATCCTCAATGGGATATGACCAACTTCAAAATTTTTCATGTAATGACTGCACTCTAGATCTTCTCTGACATATCCTTTCCCTGAACATAACAACAAACCATCAATTGCACAGCAGGTCATGATATGAATTAACTGCTAGCCATTTTGTGTCAGATATCAATCACTACCAAATGCAAAAACTATTACCAGTTGATCCAAACGTTTCGATTGCGAAAAGTTCACCCTCTTCCATTTTTGTCTGCTCCCCTCCTTTCACTATAGGGACAGATTTTCCAGCATGGATCTGATAGCGCCCAATGCTATGTCCATTCAAGTTTCGAATGCTCTTAACTGCCAACAATAGCCAAAGTCCGTTTACTTGTCCACATATATCAACATGACATGTTATATATAATTTTTAACATATAGGATAAGAGTAAGAAATTTACTGTCCAAAGAATAATACAACATTGAACCAAGCCAAAAAAGTACTGATTTCCAAAAGGTCACAGGATATACAGGGGAAACATAGTTAGGGTGAAAGCTTTAACATGACCTGCTCAAATTGAAGAAGTCATTATTTTGAGTCTATTTAGTGTCACTGGTCAAGGGTCTGTTACTGTTAGGCCCCATTTAGTGGGACTTCTCCAAAGGTATAAGCTTTTAAAAAGCATGAGTTACTTGCATGCTGTTTACCAACCTTCTTTCGCTTGATGGATGGTTGTGTGTTAACCCATGAATGTTATCTCCCCTTGGGGCCACACCCCTGGTGAAAAAGCCAGTGACTTACCCTGTTCCATATAGGGAAATTTTCATGGGTGCGGTACACGGGACTGAGGTTTACTCTGCAGGGGTGAGTCCGAAGGGCTCTGCCTTGTAGAGGTTCCCCAATATCAAAAAAAAAAAAAAATGGAGAAGGGAAAAGAAAAAGAAAATATTTTCTGGCTATTTGGTACTCCAATGGTGCTTCAGCTTTTTGCCGATTTTGTTAAGTGACTCGGGCTTTTCAGGCAGCTTTTGCGAAGCAGCCTAACTGCTAGGCTGCTTCTCAAAGCAGTTGCAGCTTCTCAGGAAAGCCATAGCTTCTAAAAAGCTCAAGCCCTCCTGAACTGGCCCTTAGTATGCTTGTGATCAAGACATACATTTCTTATCTACTTCCTAATAAACTTGAGCTCTAGGATTGATGCTTCACTAACATGGTATCAGCAGATGTGTGCCGGTTAGGTCTTTGAGTCTTGGTAACTCCCTATTCTGAAAAGTTCTTCTCTCAATTTTTTTTAATGAATAATAATTTATTGGGTAAATGTATAATAAATCCCTGAGTAAAAGCGTTTTTTGTGATCACTTCCTCAGTTTTTAAAAATTGATTTAACAACTTAGATTTGTGCGGATTTGATATAGGTCTTCCCTGTATGTTTTCCGTCCAATAAAGTGACGACCGTTAAGCTACGTCAACATTTTTTGCCACATCATATTAAAATAATAATAATAATTTATTTTATTAAATATTAAAAAATTAAAATCTAAGAAAAAGAAAAAAGGGGGGTGGCTCAGCCACAAAGGGGTGGATGACTGACTACCCTGAGGAAGTGATCATAGAAGGTATTTTTACTTGGGGATTTATTATACAGCTATCCCAATTTATTAAAGAAAAAAGACAAAGCCCTTGTACCCGAAAAGTATACAAGAGAAACTACTACCCTAAGGCCCCGTTTGGTTTGCGGAATAAACCCATAGAATGGAATGATATTCCTATGGAATCCTATTCTTTTATTTGATAAGGACTTATTCTAAGGAATAGCTATTCCGTTGGAATACTTATTCCCTTACGAAGAAGAATACCTATTCCCTCTTCAAAATGAGAGGAATAGCCATTCCTTGTGGTATTAAAACATTTTCCAAAAAAATACTCATTTATTTTATTTTTTTCTAAAAAATATAATAATTAAAAAAAAAAAAAAAACCGTGGTTTTAGTGGGTGGCCGACCACCGACTGTAGGGCATAGGGGTGGTGCGACCACTCCTGGTACAATTGGGGGTGGCCAGGACCACCCCCAGAGCACCCCGGGGTGGTCGCGGCCACCCCAAGCATCGCCGGGGTGGCCACGGCCACCCCCAGTGCGCATCGGGGTGGCCAAGGCCACTCCAGATGATACCGACGGTGGGTGCGGCCACCCCCGGCTTCTACGTGGGGTGGCCGACCACCCATTAAGGTGGTGCGACCACCCACAGTTGTCTTACCTTCTATCTTTTTTTAAAAAAAAAATAAGAATTAAAGTGAGGGATTTTTAGTAATTTTGGTTCAATTCCCATTACAGTATATATATTGTTACCAAACCAAAGGAATAAGAATAACTATTTCATTCCATCATCTTCTATTCCGCATACCAAACGAGGCTTAAAGGTGTCTGAAATCTAAAAAGTTAACAAGATCTAAAAATATTCAAAGAGAAGTTAGATACATAAACAACAGCCAAATCCAAAGGAAATTTAAAAAGGAAAAAATCCACTTACCCCGTCAAATTACCACTCAATTGACAATGTTTCTCCCAAATTTTTAATTGTGACAATGTCCCCCCAAACTACCAAACGATTGTCAATGCCCCACAAGGACGAAAATACCCTTAACAAAATAAAATAAAAAAATCTAAAAAAAAAAACTCAAACTAATTTTAAAAAAATATATATTATTATTATTATTATTTAAAAAAAAAAAAAACCAATTCATAAGGTCTAGAAAAAACTAAAGCTACAAAAAAATAAATAAAAAAACAAAAAAAAACAAAATTAATTTTTAAAAAACACTTCAAACCAATTGGAAAATTCAAGAATAAAAAAAAATTATAAACATTTTCTTTAAAAAAATTATTTTTAAAAAAAATAAAAATAAAAATTGTGATTATTATTATTTTTTTCGAATTCATAAGGGCTAAAAAAAAAAAAAAAATAACAATTTTTTTTTTTTATATATATATATAAAAAAACACACTCCAACCCAATTGGCTAAATTCAAAATTTTAAGAAAATTATACAGATTTCGTTTAAAAAAAGAGTATTTGGTTTTATTAAAAAATCTGTATGGTCATTTTTGTCTTTTGTTAGCCTTGGGGGGACATTGTCATAATTAAAAGTTTAGGAGGACATTCTCAATTAGGTGGTAATTTGAGAGGGGTATGTGGACTTTTCCCAATTTAAAAAAATAGGCTTTTAAACAGAGCACATTGGACGCTGCAATAATTTCACTTTGTTGGTGCTTAACTTTCATGATTTTCTCGTTCTATTTTCTTCTTCTAGTTAGGTATTTATTTTATATACCTCCTGTGAACCCAGATTGCGCCTTTTCCTTTTTAATCATATTTCGATTCCTTATAAAAAAAAATAATAATAATTTAGTTTCAAATAAGTATTCTTTCTGTTTCAAGTGTTTCAAAAATATCCTTATTAATACAACGTGAAGGAAAAAATCTAACAATGTTAGAACAATGCTAGGCCATTTGACTTGCGTAAGCTCAAGCATGAATCTCAAGGGAAAGTTTGAGCCCACACATGAAAGGGACTAAGGGAGTGTGTTAAACAATTTAATTATATGATTAAATTTACCATTTTCTTATCAACTTAAGCTTTTAGGATAAGTGGGTATTTAACAGAAATAATATAAGCCCCACACACAAACCAATCAAAACACAAACTGAATTTTACTAGAAAAAATTGCCACAAATGTCATACCTTGAAACACCTTTCCATTAATTTCAACCTCATATGACTCCATGACCTCTTGAATTGCAGCACCAACGTCACAAAGTCGTACATCAATTCCAGATTCCTAGAAAATTAGATCACCATCAGTAACACGATATTCTGTACGGTTGGGGATTCATGACTTCCCGAATTGGTAAGGTATAAAGCAGTGAGCAGATACAATACAATCCAAAAGAAAAGTCGGCAATATGCTATTTCCAATATCCAAACAAAAACTAACATAAATCTATGAAGATATTAAAACCAAACAAAATAAAGAAATAAATGTAGCAAGAATAGACAGTGACCATAGAGAGAGAGAAGACAAAGATCAGAGAGCCATAAACACAATACTTGAAGGTCCAAGTATCTGAATGTCATTCTCAAGAAATTGAAACGGAAAAGGTTAAAAGGAGGAGAAATAAGGAAAAGAAGTTCCAATATTTCTCGTCCATTGGTTAAGGTTGACATAAAGAGCAAAACATGTAGGACCATTGCCAATCCTAGTCACAATATAATATGGTCCGCTCCACAAATGTCCAAACCACAAAACAAATCATACTAGTTTCAAGAAGTAAGCAAGATGAATGTAACTCTAAAATTAGATTGAATGACTTTTTAGAACAGACACTAGTTCAAAAAGTTATCCTAGGTTTCCATTCAGTTGTTGCTGCTGTTTTTTCATTCACTAATGCAGCAGTCATAAAAGAATGAACCACAGTGCCATAAGCCATTCCAGGGAGAACAAAAAGAAAATGAAAAAAAAATGATCATATGAAACCCAAGAGCAAGTTTAACAATATCCAATCCCACAGTCATTTGCCAGTGGTATTCATCGCTGAAGGTACAGTACCTTGATACCTGTATTGGTTGCTTCACGAGAGGCTTCAAGTAGTGGATCGAACATAGGATTGAATGCAACTGTAAAAGCACAGTCGACTATATTTCCTGCATATCAAACAATAAACCATAACTGATAACAACAGCCTAGAAAAACAGAAGTTTACTGCAACAAAGTAGAATCTACCAGCAATATAGACAATTAAAACAAACTGAATAAATCAGAGATGCATGGAATATAGATGGTATACCATCAACATGAGTTCCAAAATCCAGCTTCATCACATCATCATACTGAAGCACAGTCTTATCTCCTGTATTGGGGGTCCAATGAGCAGCAACCCTGACAGTGTCAGAGAGGTCAGAGCACAAATCAAATTTTATGAATAAATTGAAACTAAAAAACTTTGCTCAAGTACCAGACTTAAAATGTCTACCAGTTCAGAGAGCACCCTGTAGGGAATGCAATGCCTGCTTCTAGACCATTCTCTGATATCAGCTTACGGACTGTGTTCTCCAATGTCTCACATAGGTCAGTCATCAACATCCCAGGCTTCAGAATACCTTTGATGTACTTTCGAACCTAATCACAAGTAAACAAGCTCCACTGAATGCAATGTTTTACAAAAGGAACCAGTAGGTGAACCATAACAGTAATTGATTCACCAGTTCAACCTATTTGATCATAAACACAATTTTTTACAGTTAAATTCAATAAAAAAAATTAACTTGCTATAGGTATTAAATAATCTAAATCTTATATTTAGAATGAAAAATAAGATTTATTGAGCATTTGAATATAAAAAATCAAGTACTTGAAATTAAAGAATGTGAATTTTATGACCAATTTCATAAAATTGGGCTGCTTTACTGGTTCGTTATTCGGTTCAATCCAAATTAATTGATAGAACAGTTCAATCCAACCAGAAATGAGACTGGTTCACAATTCAACCGCTTGAACCAGCCGGTTTTATCCGGTTTTTAGAATCCTTGTTGAATTCCAATAACAAAAAAAATTTCTAAGTTTTCCTATGCCCAACAGAAGAAAGATACTTTTCTTTCTTAACTTTCACCAGTAACATGTGTATATATTTAAGAAGAAATTGCAACCTGACGATGAACTTCAGCAGCTCGGCGAAGAGAATCATATTTTGGTTTTTCGAGGCGCTCCAACTCCCTCTTCTCTTCAGATGTAGTCCTCCATAGGTTACTGACACACAAGCACCAACTTTAAATACCAAGTTCTTGAGGAAAGACAAAAGAAACCAAGACACATGAAGTATCGATTCCAGTTTATTATGAATGAAATTTGGGACAAAGATAATTGATGATCCCATAGCCACCCAATATGCGTGTGCACGCACACACACACGTGCGTACATAGAATCCTAACTTAAGCAACAAAAATCAAGCTAAACTTTCTTTAAATTGCAAAAACGGCATATATTTTTTTTTTTGATAAGTAAGTAGAAATTTTATAAAAAGCGCAAAGCGCAGCCCTGGTACACAGGAAGTATACAAGGGTCAAGACTCATTACAAGAAGAGAAAAGAACAAGGAAGTCAGAAAAGCTTATTGCTAAAGGAGCTAGATAGCGGCATATATTTAGTCTAATAGAAATATACAAACCCCAATTTAGTTGGGATTACAACTTGGTTGCATTGAGTTGACTTAGTAGAAATAACATATACTCACTCATCTTTGTACTGCTGAATCTCACCCTCAGGAAACTCGCCAGAAGGGAAAAGGTCAGTAACAGGAATGGATGGTGGATCAGTCTGCTCTGGTACTTCTTTCTTTTTCCTGTGCATCAGAAGAAAAATTATCTACTTTCAAGTGAAAATGTTTAACCAGAAAGAGAGCAATCAAAGCTAGAGTAAGGTCCTCACTTGCTTTTACTTTTCTTCTTTTTTTTCTTGGTAACTTCTGTAAACAAATGGTTTTCAAATGCAAACAAGTTCATACATTAGCACTACATCTACAAATTCCAAGTACCAAATTATTAAATCACTCTAGAAAGAAAATACAACAAAAAAAAAAAAATCATCAAATTCACAAACTCTAATCACAAAAATACACCACAAAAGTTAATGCCCAGGGAAGAAAACTAGTTGTTTGTCACAATTAAGATTCTTCACATGAAAGAAGAGGGGCAGAAAAAAACATGGCTATCAGCTCTAATTAGCAAAAATATATTCAGTCTGCACATAATGGTTTCCAACAGAATAAACTCAAACATAAACCGAAAATGCCAAAGATAAGGCATTTTTCTTTCGAATAACAAAAGGCAGGTCCATATAAAGGTTGGTTTAATCGATTACTACTAAGCTTTTTTATTACATATGCTCTAAGATTGCTTCTTTTATTTTTATACATTTTCTCTTCTTTTTTTTCCTTGAAAATATAATAAAAGCATAAATGCAACTCTGATTGTACATACATATCCATATATGCTTATGCAAATCGTTTTTAATTTCGGAAGTTTTAAAGTCAAGATCGGTATTTAAAACAAAGAGAAGAATAAAAAAGAACTTGATCGTACAAAATTGTGTATTTCACTCCTAAATACAAACAAAATATATCTAGCTTGTCACTATTCTCTCATTTTCCAAAAAATTATCCAATACTACAGAAGTAATACTCCCTCCTCTCACATGAATAGTGGACCTCACCATGAATCTTGCCAGTCCAATCCACTTTTATGTGAGAGGAAAGAGCAACGCTATTAGAGCACTGAACAATTACTCCTTATTTTATAATTGTCCTTCATCAAATCCATATAATATAAATTCTATTCAAAAACAATATTTTTTTGCTTTTAACTACTGGTTGAACTAGTGACCCACAGACCACTCACTCACACAGTTCAATTCACTGGCAACACAAAAAACAACTAAAATATAATACAAGCTGCAACAAGCATACGAAGAAGAAAGCCAATAAATCATCTAACAAGAAACCATCACCTTTTCCCTCGTCTTCCTCTTTTTTCCCCTCATCTTCATCTTTTTCCAAGGTCGAAGAAGGCTCAGAGGCCTCCTCATTTCCATTCACAGGCTCCGCAGTCCCATTTTCTTCAACAGGAACTTCTGTATTCCGCTTTTCCTCCGCCATTGATCAAAGCCTGTAAACATTCACCAAGCCTTGTAAACACAGCTTCAATAACTTTCCAACTAAACTAACATGATTATATGATGAATCTTGAGAACTAATCTATTAAGATCAGAACTTCAGTTTTCTCTTTTAAAAAAAAAAAAAAAAACCCTTTGATTTTCGTCAAATTTCTTAGAAATCAAAGGGAAAATGCGATTTTTGAGGGAAGGAGCTCGGTAGTGGTGGCTGCGATTGGGAATTAAACAGATTAAAAGATGTTGAAAGTTGGAACCCTAGTTAGCGAAAAAAGTAAAGAAATTGTGAAAAAGAAAAATTACCTCTTGGAGAAAGATTGGGCGGTGGGTTGGTGGAGATTGAGGTAGAACCTGTTTAGAACTCTGGGTTCCGGTAATCGTAGAGGATCGCGACTGGGAATGCGACGACATATATAGACGGGCGTTCAAGTAATTTGAAAAACAAATTAGGGGTATTTCGGAACATTTTAACGACTTAGTATCAGTGATTTGTCTTGGGTCGTTAATATGGATATTGTTTTTTTTTTTTTTTTTTTGTAATATTTATTGATCTACTCTATGCCTTTCTAATATACATAAAATTGTTTTTTCATTTTTTGAAAAAAGTAAGTGAATCACATTTTTTGTTCATAAAATGAAAAACTCGATATATATTAGAAGAATGTTGAGAAGAATATGAAGTAAATGTACAAGTATTTTTAAAAAAAAAAATAAAAAAGCTAATTCACTATATCAAAATATTATTAAAAATGACATAAAATAAATGTACTAGAATTACTCTTTGTTTTTTTTGAAAAAAAAAAAGAAAAGTAATTGCATCCTCGATTCCCATCCAATTGAATTGATGTGCTTATTGGCTTTAAATCGATCTCTAATTAAAAATAAAAAATAGAAAAAATCCAAGACCTAGATTGAGCATTTAAAATTACTTTCTTTTTATTTAACGGATCCCAACTACCTTACAAATTGTCAAAAAAACATTGATATTATAATGGGCCTAAGCCCATTGCAACAAGCTTGGCCCAATGGTCGAAGGAGAGGGTCATGACAAGTAGTGTTGGGAATAGAGTTTTTTGAGAAATCCTAAGGGGTTGACTCAAGTGGTAAGGGTCTTGGTCTTTGTGGTAGTCCCATGAGATCTAAAGTTCGAATCTTCTTGGGTGCAAACAATTTTTTGGGACCAGTCTGCCGGCGAAGCCAGAGTATTATCCGATCTGTGTAGATGAGGCGCTTTACACGGGTCCGAGATTTACCTGATAAGAGTGGATTCACGAAGTTACTCTGCTTTGTAGGGATTCCTTGTCATCAAAAAAAAAAAAAAAGTTCTTTAGAAATTTTCTACCTAATAATCCAGGACACATGTGAGCGAGTCTACGTAAAACTCACATGCCCAAATAAATGGTTAAACAGTGTGAAATTTATTTTAAACAGATAAATTTTATATGTTCTCTCTAATAATATCTTACCCAAATTACTAACAATTTAAATAAAAAAATTATTAAAAATCCCGATCCAATGCGGGGCCAAGCAAACCTCGTTAAACATGAAACAGAAGTGAGTCAAAGCAGATAGCGTGAAAGAAACTTGAGCATCCCTGTTTGGTAGGCAGCACAATGTCTGACTTTAGGGACCACTGAAGAGACCAACAAGAACGATGTTGGCAGTAAGATCCCACTCAAAACAAATTGTATAGAGCTGAAGCCCAAATCAGTGCCAACTTGAATGCATCTTACGTAAGATTCTCGAGCATCTATATGACTGTTGCTTGGCTGTGGATGGATTGCTTCAACCTAAACTTGTCATTTTTTAAACTTTAGTGATAAAAATGCTAAAAAAGATGAAATTTTGAGAGAGGAGCATTCATAGCGGTTTAAACAAATTTTACTAGTCATTTCAACTAAAAATCACTTTTATCTATTTTAGTTATCCACTTTTTTAAAGCACCTCCTAGTAGTCTCATTGTTTTCACTATTCATTTAAATATTATTTTTCAAATATTTCTTGAAAAAAAAAAAGTGGATGGCGGTTGTAATAAATTATATACGCACCATTGTTGGTGAGTAGTGTTTACTCATCAACACTTATTGGTTAGAATAATGAAGCTGATAGCGGTTGTTTTTGTGTCTTTGTTAAATTTACTCACCAAAATAACTAAAAAGTTATTTTGGTGAGCCTGTTAGAAATGCTATAAGAACACAAAATAATTGAAAGAGATGAAAGTATAAGGTGGTTCGATTTATAATCTACGTCTACACGTCAAATAATCGAAAGAGATGAAAGTATAAGGTGATTCGATTTATAATCTATGTCTACACATCAAAGCTTTTTCTTAACTACATTTTTCTTTAATCATTTGATTGTCTACAATATTCTATTTATAGATAAATAGTTTGAACGTTACACGTCTCTTCAATTTCTACATTAACAATAAATTTAAGGAAAAAATCATACTTAGCCCCTAATTTTTTATCTGATTTGAATTTAATCCTTATGTTTCTAATTTCAAGAGTATGATCCTCAGGTTTTACCTATATTTTAAATAGGTCCCTCTATCACTTTTTCATCAAAATGAATAGTTTATCATATGCCACATGTGTCTCAATTGACACACGAGCGTTTATATCAACACCTTATATTAATATCATATCATTAAGCGCCAAATTATCCATTAAAAACAAAAACAAAAAAGACCAAACTCAAAAAACAAAAACAATTTTATTTGTTATCATAATTTTTTAGATTTGTAGCGTTAGAGAAAAAAACCAGTAATTTTGATGTTAAAATAGACTTTGGTGTATCAAATGAGGCACACCTAAAAAATATAAATTGTTAATTTTGACTGTAAAGTAATAGAGGGGTCAATTTAAAACTTGATTAAAACTTAAGGACTAAATTATTAAAATTGAAAACTTAATAACTAAATTCAACTCAAATAAAAACTTAAAAATTAAATATAATTTTACCCTCAATTTAATTAACTATCTACCCATGTTACTCATATCTTCTGCTTCATGTCTTATTTATGGTGATTTATTGTTAACTCTTGTCTTAATAAGAGTAAAGTGTATTTTCTCAATAATTATATGTGGATTATGTAATTGATCATGCTGACATCTATTCCCATATGTTGAACACATTGACGGCCTTAAGAGTCAATGCACTAATAATGCAAACGATTTAACAAATATTGTTACATTGTTATTTTTTTGTTTTTGCACGTATAATGAATGTCTTTCATGGAATAAATAAATGATTAGTGTAGTAGAGTCCATCCAGGTGTTTGAGAAATTGTATATATTAACATATAGTCCTGATGTACGAGTTACATATAATGTATTGGTTGTCTTGTAAATAAGAATAGGTTTTATATAATGGAAGGTGAATATTATTGTAGAAAATTTTATGCCTCGTTTAATATGCGGAATGAGTATTCCATTAAAAAATAAATAGTTATTATTGAGAATAAAGGAGGATGTAATCAAATAATTATTCATTCTCTTGAATTTGGTGACAACACATATGTTATAATTAGAATTGAACCAAAATTAGCAGACACGTAACCAACTCAAAGAGAAAAAAAAACCCTAGTCGCTCAAAGGAGATAAACAAAAAAAAACGACGGCCGAGGGAGAAGGAATCTCTTTCATCTTTCCTCCTCCCTCTCATCTTTCTCACGTGCTGTAACTATAACTTTTTGCCACCTTCCGCTACCTCTTCGATTGTCGGTGCTGCTGTGTTTTAGAGTTTTTTTGCTGTTTTTATTTTATTATTTTTTTTCTTATTGTCCTGACTCTTGGGTCGATAACGGTTTTGTTTCCTGACCTTTAGGGTCGGAGAAGAGTAGATCAGTGTGGAAAGCTATCTCTTATGATTGGATAAATAAAGTTGATGCGATTTTGGGCTATTCATATCTTAGATCTAGTCTACTTTGAGCAGATCTGTTTTTTAATCCGTGTTCTACATAAGTGAGCGAAAAATGATGTCATAGATAGGTTTTTTTTTTTTTCTATGACTGTGTAAATTTATAACGTTGTGTTATGGTTATCTGCACTTTATGCTACTGATAGTAATTTTTTGCTTATAATTTGTTATCAATGGATTATGAAAAATTCACACTAAAAAAAAATAAAATAAAGAATTGAACCAAAATTTCTTAAAAACTGATAATTGCTTAAATGTACACAATTTATTTAATTAAAATAAGCACAATGCAGGTAATTAATCTTTTTGTAGGAATTTGTATAATTTGTAAGCAAGAATGAAGAAATTGGTCTTTTTTTTTAAAAAAAAAAAAGAGAAATAATGTATGAGACATCTCATCCATCACGTGGGAAAGACAAAAGTTGAAATCCAAGTGGGGGGCATTTTAGGTGTTTAGTTCTCTAGGAACCTAGGATTGGTCTCCTAAAAGAAAGCCAAAAGAAGGCAAAAGTCTTCTTCGTTGAAAGAAGGATGAAGCAAAAACAAGAAGAAGAAAAAAAAAACAAAAAGCAAAAGAAAAGATGCCCAGCGGTTCACGTGAAAGATATAAACTGATCTTTTGATTTGACAGATCGGTGCTTTGAACTGCAGCAACGGGAAAGAGAGCTGAACACTTGCAGAAAAATGAATAAAAAAAAACATAAAAAGAGATTTTTTTTTGTAAGTTAAAAAAAAAAAAAGAAAGATATTGAAACAAAGTAGGGGGGTCCGAAAAATCTTTGGGAGTCCAGAGTTGGGTTTCGTTTTCTTTTTCTCTCTATTTGGTCAGTAGCAAATTTTTATTTTTTATTTTATTTTGCTGTGTTTAATTTTTAGGACTTTAATTATAAAATTTATTTTCATGATTATAAGTGGCTAATCTTTTAGCTAGAGCTTTGGGTGAAGCTTAGCATTTTTTATTATTGGTTCTTCAGACTATTTTAAAATATTTTTCATAGATTAATGATTGAATATTGAGAATGATTTTAATTTGAGAAAAATTTCATGTTAACAAGCTGTATGCTATAAATATGTTGAAATCACAAAGACTTTTCCTGGTGGAGAATTTTATGTGCTTCACATAGTTGTTTGCCAAGGACTGTTAGTCAATGGAGCTGCAAATAGACAGGAATTCGATCAATTGTGATGAAGTGTTCGCCATATGAATAATTGACACTTCCAGAAAACAATATTGTCAACAAATTTTGTATATAGAGTCCACTACGAAGTGGGCAAGTATCAAGGTTAAATTCTTCTCGTTAAAATGATTACCAATATTAACATTGCTCATTAGTAAAATATTCGAACCTACATTTATTTTGGTATTTTTTTTTTTGGCAAAATACTTCGATGGATTATGTTCAAGAGAAATTTTTGTAAAAAGTGGCATTCCAGTCCCTTATTTTTGTTTGCTCTTTTTGGATATCATTAGATTTTACTCCTTAATTTTGTTTGCACAGTTCTGTTCATGGGCAGTTACAATGGCTTGTATTTCTTTCAACCCCAACTGTATTAGCTCTACCAAGGGCTATTGAAAGAGGAGAGGATTAGCCTCATGAGCTTAGGTACTAAAACTTCCTCAAAGAGTACTCCAACTTGCAGGATAACCTAGGGGCCGTTACAGAACTTTTTAGGATTTTTTTTCCTTCCTTTTTAGGGATAAAAAAACAAAAGCATTAACAAACAAAACCAAACACAACACTCAAAACTACTTTTACCTTTATGTCACATCACAACTAGAAAAAAAAAAAAAAAAAAAAACTCTAAAAAGTCTTGCCAAACAATCCCATCAACCATCATTCATCCTCACTCCTTAGGCATGTGAGAGATCCCACGGGCCCAAAGTTTATCTTTTTTGGTTCTTCTATTGCTAAGAATAACTAGTACATGTGAGTGGGCGCTAAACACCTTACTATATAAAAAGATATATGCTATGGGTACTAAATTTTTTATCAAACAATGCCGTCAGAATATTTAATAAAATTAAAAATGGACTAAAAGCCCAATCCCTATTGCAGATTTGTTGTAAAGCAATAGCCCGAGATAGTTAAACCAACCTCAAGATGCTCCTAAATAATACATTGATTACCTCGCCATTAGCTAAAATGGGAAAGACCATCTAGCTCTTGCGCCTCCACCCAAGATCGCAATATAAACCAAATCCACCATAAAACAACAACAAATTTTACAGACTAAACAGAAATCCACGTAGGTACTCAGCCAAAATTCAGTAGTCATCACCTCTGGATATGACCTCTTTGCAGGTTGGCCGGAGTAAGATGGTATGCTCAAACTGAGATACATAGCTGCCCTTAACGTCACAGAGAGGAGGAAGAGGCTGCCAAAATAAAAAAACAAAGAGGAGAAAACAATTATTATGTAGTCTCCACACAACTTATATTATGATATAGCTCAAGTACAAACTATATACGAGTTTCAATTTAATTATGAAATAAAAAATCTGTGTTTTTCTTTCTTCCTCAATTATTCGGAATAAAACTTAAGTTATGTTTAGTACGCGAAATAGTTATTCTTTGGAATAGCCTTTATTAAAAATGAAAGGAGTAGAATGAATTAGCATTGTAATAGTCTTTCTCATGGCCATAAGAAAATGACTATTTCCTCAATTGAAAGAAT
This sequence comes from Betula pendula, assembly GCA_900184695.1. Taxonomy (NCBI): domain Eukaryota; kingdom Viridiplantae; phylum Streptophyta; class Magnoliopsida; order Fagales; family Betulaceae; genus Betula; species Betula pendula. The sequence continues at coordinate 376,323 of FXXK01000305.1, forward strand.
ATTCATTCTTTCATGACTATCGGAATAGCTATTCCAATGCTAATCAATTATACTCATTCAATTCTTAATAAAGGTTATTCCTTGAAATGACTATTTCGCGTACCAAATATGTCTTTAAGTTATATTTGGTACGCGGAATGACTATTCCTTATAATAATCTTTATTAAAAATAGAATAAGTGAAATAAAATAGCATTAGTGTTAAAGTATACATATACTTTAATAGTTGAAATAGCCATTATCATAACCATGAGAGAGACTATTCCTTAATTTGAGTGGAATATCATGAAATTGGCTATTCCAAGGCTAATCCATTACACTTCTTCCATTCATAATAAATGTTATTCTAAAGAATAGTTATTCCTCGTACCAAACTTAATCTTAGTTGAATTATCTTATAAGATAGGGTTAAGAGAATGAAAAGGACCAAGGATGTCAAGTAAATGGCATCCTTGCCCCTTCCAACCCAATCAGCAATTCTCTCCCTCTCACCCCAAAACGAGAGAGAGACTACAAAACTAAGAAGCAGCATCCAACACCGAAGTCTCTTAAACAGATGTTATTCATGAGGGATATCTGAATGTGTCCTATAATGAAACGAGAGAGAGAGAGAGGGAGATCCAAAATCTTATTTCTTGATGAGCCATATTAGCATCTTGATGAGCCCATTATTGAAGAGTAGGTCTTCAATCTGCAATGTTCCCTTCCTCTCTCTTTGTATCAGTTCATTAAAACACTGCATTCTAACCCATCAGTTAATATCTTTCCTTTTTTAGGCCAGCTCCAACATCAAATTAGTGCAATGGTCCCAATTTCTCTCAATTTATGACTTGTTCAACAACAAGAAGCTTTTGTAACTAAAATTTCTATTAAATAGCAGACATATTAACTGCGAGTGGTAGACAAAGAAAAAATATTTAAAACATTCATTCCGAAGAAATCTGGGGCTGGCAATGTTAAAGATTTTTGACCTATTAGTCTAGTGAATGGAGTTTGTAAGATTATTGCCAAAGTCTTAGCCAATAGGTTGAGAAGAGTTGTAGAGAAAATTATTTGGAAGCCCTGAAATGAGTTTGTCAAAAGTAGGCAAATCCTAGGATCTGTTCTTATGGCTAATGAATGCCTGGATAGTGAGATGAGATCTAGTGAGCCAGGTATGCTTTGCAAATTGGATATTAGGAAGGCCTACGATCATGTCAATTGGGAGTCTTGTTATACTCGCTGGGAGGTGTGGTTTTGGGGAGAAATGGCATACTTGAATAGGGCATTCTATTTCTTTGGTATGCTTTTCTGTTTTGGTAAATGGCACTACATCTGGATTCTTCAGTAGCTCCCGTGGTCTAAGACAAGAAAATCTTTTATCCTTTGTTGTTTGTCATCGTCATGGAGGTTCTAAGTAAAACGTATCTACTACTGTAGATGGGGGTTTTCTTTTAGGCTTTTTGTGAGGTTTAGGAACATTGGTGCTCTTAACATCTCTCACCTTTTGTTTGCAGATGACACCTTCATATTTTGTGGGGCAAACGCAAACCACCTCCACAATCTCCATGCCTTATTCTTATGCTTTGAAGTACTATCCAATTTGAAAATTGATTTGGCCAAGTCAGAACTGTTTCTTGTGGATAATGTCAATGATGTTGATGGTCTGACCAGTATTCTAGGCTGCTGAGTTTTCATGATTTTCATGATTTTTTCTCTTTCTAGCTAGGTGTATCTCCTATAAACTTGAGTAGCGCATTTCACGCTTATCAATAATATTTCGATTACTTATTAAAAAAATAATTTTAAGTACATGAATATAGCATATACGAGTCAATTGGTGAGAAATACCTGAACAATGCCAGCATCACATAAATTCTTTAGTGCCATAAGGTATTTAGTCTCCCCCAGGCGGTCTAAATACCGTCTACAGAAGGCCAATGTGGAGAAGTTCTTGTTAATTGTAGCTAACAGTTGCTTTGCCCTGGGCATCCTCAATGGGATATGACCAACTTCAAAATTTTTCATGTAATGACTGCACTCTAGATCTTCTCTGACATATCCTTTCCCTGAACATAACAACAAACCATCAATTGCACTGCAGGTCATGATATGAATTAACTGCTAGCCATTTTATGTCAGATATTAATCACTACCAAATGCAAAAACTATTACCAGTTGATCCAAACGTTTCGATTGCGAAAAGTTCACCCTCTTCCATTTTTGTCTGCTCCCCTCCTTTCACTATAGGGACAGATTTTCCAGCATGGATCTGATGGCGCCCAATGCTATGTCCATTCAAGTTTCGAATGCTCTTAACTGCCAACAATACCCAAAGTCCGTTTACTTGTCCACATATATCAACATGACATGTTATATATAATTTTTAACATATAGGATAAGAGTAAGAAATTTACCGTCCAAAGAACAAATACAACATTGAACCAAGCCAAAAAAGTATTGATTTCCAAAAGGTCACAGGATATACAAGGGAAACATAGTTAGGGTGAAAGCTTTAACATGACCTGCTCAAATATGAAGATGTCATTATTTTGAGTCTATTTAGTGTTACTGGTCAAGGGACTTCTCTTAGTTTCAGTGATTTTCTTGTTTATTTTGCTCCCTTAGTTAGAGGTTCCTTTTGTATACTTCCTGTGTACTTAGGGGCACCTTACGCTTTTATAAAATTGACTTTTACTTATAAAAAAAAAAAAAGAAAAAAGCTTTTAAAAAGCATGAGTTACTTGCATGCTGTTTACCAACCTTCTTTTGCTTGATGGATGGTTGTGTTAACCCATGAAGAGTTATCTCCCCTTGGGGCCACACCCCCCAGTGAAAAAGCCCATGACTTACCCTATTCCATGTAGGGAAATTTCCGTGGGTGCGATGCACGGGACCGAGGTTTACTCTGCAGGAGTGGGTCAGAAGTGCCTTGCCTTGTAGAGGTTCCCCGATATCAAAAAAAAATTGGAGGGAAAAGAAAAAGAAAATATTTTCTGGCTATTTGGTACTCCAATGGTGCTTCAGCTTTTTGCCGATTTTGTTAAGTGACTTGGGCTTTTCAGGCAGCTTTTGCGAAGCAGCCTAACTGCTAGGCTGCTTCTCAAAGTAGTTGCAGCTTCTCAGGAAAGCTATAGCTTCTAAAAAGCTCAAGCCCTCCTGAACTAGCCCTTAGTATGCTTGTGATCAAGACATACATTTCTTATCTACTTCCTAATAAACTTCAGCTCTAGGATTGATGCTTCACTAACATGGTATTAGCAGATGACTGCCAATTAGGTCTTTGAGTCTTGGTAACTCCCTATTTTGAAAAGTTCTTCTCTCAATTTGTTTGAATGAATAATAGTTTATTGGGTAAATGTATAATAAATCCCCAAGTAAAAGCGTCTTTTGTGATCACTTAGTTTTTAAAAATTGATTTTAACAACTTAGATTTGCGCAGATTTGATATAGGTCTTCCTAATTGTTTTCCGTCCAATAAAGTGACGACCGTTAAGCTACGTCAACATTTTTTGCCACATCATATTAAAATAATAATAATTATTTATTTTATTAAATATTAAAAAATTAAAATCTAAGTAAAAAAAAATGGAGGTAGCTCAGCCACAGAGGGGTGGGTGGCTAACTACCCCTGAGGAAGTGATCATAGAAGGCACTTTTACTTAGGGATTTATTATACAGTTGCCCTAATTTATTAAAGAGAAAAGACAAAGCCTTTGTAAACGAAAAGTATACAAGAGAAGCTACTACCCTAAAGGTGTCTGAAATCTAAAAAATTAACAAGATCTAAAATATTCAAAGAGAAGTTAGGTACATAGACAACAGCCAAATCCAAAAGAAATCTAAAAAAATAGGCTTTTAAACAGAGCACATTGGACGATGCATTTATAATTTAGCTTTGTTTGTGCTTAACTTTCATGATTTATTCGTTCTATTTTCTTCTTCTAGTTAGGTATTTCTTTTATATACCTCATGTGAACCCAAATTGCGCCTTTTCCTTTTTAATCATATTTCAATTCCTTATCAAAAAAATAATAATAATTTAGTTTCAAATAAGCATTCTTTTTGTTTCAAGTGTTTCCAAAATATCCTTATTAATACAATGTGGAGGAAAAAATCTAACAATGTTAGAACAATGCTAGGTCATCTGACTTGCGTAACCTCAAGCATGAATCTTAAGGGGAAGTTTGAGCCCACACATGAAAGAGACTAAGGGAGTGTGTTAAACAATTTAATTATATGATTAAATTTACCATTTTCCTATCAACTTAAACTTTTAAAATAAGTGGGTATTTAATAGAAATAATATAAGCCCCCACACACAAACCAATCAAAACACAAACTGAATTTTACTAGAAAAAATTGCCACAAATGTCATACCTTGATACACCTTTCCATTAATTTCAACCTCATATGACTCCATGACCTCTTGAATTGCAGCACCAACATCACAAAGTCGTACATCAATTCCAGATTCCTAGAAAATTAGATGACCATCAGTAACACGATATTCTGTACGGTTGGGGATTCATGACTTCCCAGAATTGGTAAGGTATAAAGCAGTCAGCAGATACAATACAATCCAAAAGAAAAGCCGGCAATATGCTATTTCCAATATCCAAACAAAAACTAACATAAATATATGAAGATATTAAAACCAAAAAAAAAAAAAAAATTAAATGTAGCAAGAATAGACAGTGACCATAGAGAGAGAAAAGACAAAGATCAGAGAGCCAGAAACACAATACTTGAAGGTCCAAGTATCTTTTTTTTTTTGATGAGTAAGAGAAAATATGATAGTGCGGGTTAACCATGTTTTTAGAGAGGGTAATCAAGCTGCGGACTGGCTTAGTAAATGTGGTAGTGCAAGGATTACGCAGGCCTATAATTCGACAAATCTTCCTAAGGATCTCAAAGGGATTTTACGGGTAGATAAATGTGGTTTACCTTGTTTTAGAATAAGATAAGTATTGGTCTTTTCTTCATGGGATAGTTCTTTGTAAATCCTGTGGAATTTGATTGTTACCACGGTATTCCTCCGCCAAAAGTGAGGGTTTTTCTAATAAAGATGGGCCGGGATCACTATTGGACATGTGATCTCGTCTCTTTTAAAAAAATAAATAAATAAATAAATAAATAAAAGAGTAAGAGAAAATATATTAAAAGCGCAAAAAGAGCGCAGCCCTAGCACACAGGAAGATCTGTATCTCATTCTGAAGAAATTGAAACGGAAAAGGTTAAAAGGAGGGGAAATAAGGAAAAGAAGTTCCAATATTTCTCCTCCATTGGTTAAGGTTGACATAAAGAGCAAAACATGTAGGACCATTGCCAATCCTAGTCACAATATAATATGGTCCGCTCCACAAATGTCCAAACCAAGAAACAAATCACTAGTCTCAAGAAGTAAGCAAGATGAATGTAACTATACAATTAGATTGAACAACTTTTTAGAACAGACACTAGTTCAAAAAGTTATCCTAGGTTTCCATTCAGTTGTTGCTGCCGTTTTTTCATTCATTAATGCAGCAGTCATAAAAGAATGAACCACAGTGCCATAAAAGAATGAACCACAGTGCCAGAGCAAGTTTAACAATATCCAATCCCAGAGTCATTTGCCAATGGTATTCATCGCTGAAGGTACGGTACCTTGATACCTGTATTGGTTGCTTCAAGACAGGCTTCAAGTAGTGGATTGAACATAGGATTGAATGCAACTGTAAAAGCACAGTCGACTATATTTCCTGCATATCAAACAATAAACCATAACTGATAACAACAGCCTAGAAAAACAGAAGTGTACTGCACCAAAGTAGAATCTACCAACAATATAGACAATTAAAACAAACAGAACAAATCAGAGATGCATGGAATATAGGTGATATACCGTCAACATGAGTTCCAAAATCCAACTTCATCACATCATCATACTGAAGCACAGTCTTATCTCCTGTATTGGGGGTCCAATGAGCAGCAACCCTGACAGTGTCAGAGAGGTCAGAGCACAAATCAAATTTTATGAATAAATTGAAACTAATAAACTTTGCTCTCAATTAACAGACTTAAAATGTTTACCAGTTCAGAGAGCACCCTGTAGGGAATGCAATGCCTGCTTCTAGACCATTCTCCGATATCAGCTTACGAACTGTGTTCTCCAATGTCTCACATAGGTCAGTCATCAACATCCCAGGCTTCAGAATACCTTTGATGTACTTTCGAACCTAATCACAAGTAAACAAGCTCCACTGAATGCAATGTTTTACAAAAGGAACCAGTAGGTGAACCATAACAGTAATCGATTCACCAGTTCAACCTATTTGATCATAAATACAATTTTTTACAGTTAAATTAAATAAAAAAAATATTAACTTGCTATAGGTATTAAATAATCTAAATCTTATATTTAGATTGAAAATTAAGATTTATTGAGCATTTGAATATAAAAAATCGAGTACTTGAAATTACAGAATGTGAATTTTTATCTTTAAAAAAATGACCAATTTTGTAAAATTGGACTGCTTCACTGGTTTGTTATTCGGTTCAATCCAAATCAATTGATAGAACGGTTCAATCCAACCAGAAATGAGACTGGTTCACAATTCAACCGCTTGAACCAGCCGGTTTTATCTGGTTTTTAGAATTTTTGTTGAATTCCAATAACAAAAAAAATTTCTAAGTTTTCCTATGCTCAACAGAAGAAAGATACTTTTCTTTCTTAACTTTCAGCAGTAACATGTGTATATATTTAAGAAGAAATTGCAACCTGACGATGAACTTCAGCAGCTCGGCGAAGTGAATCATATTTTGGTTTTTCGAGGCGCTCCAACTCCCTCTTCTCTTCAGATGTAGTCCTCCATAGGTTACTGACACACAAGCACCAACTTTAAATACCAAGTTCTTGAGGAAATACAAAAGAAACCAAGACACATGAAGTATCGATTCCAGTTTATTATGAATGAAATTTGGGACAAAGATAATTGATGATCCCATAGCTACCCAATATGCGCGCGCGCGCACACGTGTATACATAGAATCCTAACTTAAGCAACAAAAATCAAGCTAAACTTTCTTTAAATTGCAAAAAAGGCATATATTTAGTCGAATAGAAATACACAAACCCCAATTTAGTTGGGATTACAACTTGGTTGCATTGAGTTGACTTAGTAGAAATAACATATACTCACTCATCTTTGTACTGCTGAATCTCACCCTCAGGAAACTCGCCAGAAGGGAAAAGGTCAATAACAGGAATGGATGGTGGATCAGTCTGCTCTGGTACTTCTTTCTTTTTCCTGCGCATCAGAAGAAAAATTATCTACTTTCAAGTGAAAATGTTTAACCAGAAAGAGAGCAATCAAAGCTAGAGTAAGGTCCTCACTTGCTTTTACTTTTCTTCTTTTTTTTCTTGGTAACTTCTGTAAACAAATGATTTTCAAATGCAAACAAGTTCATACATTAGCACTACATCCACAAATTCCAAGTACCAAATTATTAAATCACCCTAGAAAGAACATACAACAAAAAAAATCATATCACGTTATTGAATAACCTCAAATTCACAAACTCTAATCAGAAAAATACACCACAGAAGTTAATGCCCAGTGAAGAAAACTAGTTGTTTGTCACAATTAAGATTCTTCATATGAAAGAAGAGGAGGGCAGGAAAAAACATGGCTATCAGCTCTAATTAGCAAAAATATATTTAGTCTGCGCATAATGGTTTCAATAGAATAAACTCAAACATAAACCGAAAATGCCAAAGATAAGGCATTTTCTTTCTTAAACAAAAGCCAGGTCCATATAAAGGTTGGTTTAATCGATTACTACTAAGCTTTTTTATTACATATGCTCTAAGATTGCTTCTTTTATTTTTATACATTTTCTCTTCTTTTTTTTCCTTGAAAATATAATAAAAGCATAAATGCAACTCTGATTGTACATACATATCCATATATGCTTATGCAAATCGTTTTTAATTTCGGAAGTTTTAAAGTCAAGATCGGTATTTAAAACAAAGAGAAGAATAAAAAAGAACTTGATCGTACGAAATTGTGTATTTGACTCCTAAATACAAACAAAATATATCTAGCTTGTCACTATTCTCTCATTTTCCAAAAAATTATCCAATACTACAGAAGTAATACTCCCTCCCCTCACATGAATAGTGGACCTCACCATGAATCTTGCCAGTCCGATCCACTTTTATGTGAGAGGAAAGAGCAATATTTTTTTGCTTTTAACTACTGGTTGAACTAGTGACCCACAGACCACTCACTCACACAGTTCAATTCCACTGGCAACACAAAAAACAACTAAAATATAATACAAGCAGCAACAAGCATACGAAGAAGAAAGCCAATAAATCATCTAACAAGAAACCATCACCTTTTCCCTCGTCTTCCTCTTTTTTCCCCTCATCTTCATCTTTTTCCAAGGTCGAAGAAGGCTCAGAGGCCTCCTCATTGCCATTCACAGGCTCCGCAGTCCCATTTTCATCAACAGGAACTTCTGTATTCAGCTTTTCCTCCGCCATTGATCAAACCCTGTAAACATTCACCAAGCCTAGTAAACACAGCTTCAATAACTTTCCAACTAAACTAACATGATGATATGATGAATCTTGAGAACTTAAGTTTTCTCTATCAAAAAAATAAAAAATAAAAAACTTTACTTTTCGTCAAATTTCTTAGAAATCAAAGGGAAAATGCGATTTTTGAGGGAAGAAGCTCGGGAGTGGCGGCTGCGATTGGGAGGGATAAAGAGTGAAATTGAGAGAATTAAACAAAGTAAAATATGTCGAAAGTTGGAACCCTCATTAAACATGAAACAGAGGTGAGTCAAAGCAGACAGCATGAAAGAAACTTGAGCATTCCTGTTTGGTAGGCAGCACAATATCTGACTTTAGGGACCACTGAAGAGACCAACAAAAACGATGTTGGTAGTAAGATCCCACTCAAAACAAATTGTATAGAGCTGAAGCCCAAATCAGTGCCAACTTGAATGCATCTTACGTAAGGTTCTCGAGCATCTATATGACTGTTGCTTGGCTGTGGATGGACTGCTTCAATCTAAACTTGTCATTTTTTAAACTTTAGTGATAAAAATGCTAAAAATGATGAAATTTTGGGAGAGGAGCATTCATAATTGTCTAAGCAAGTTTTACTAGTCATTTTAATCAAAAATTATTTTTTTCTATTTTAATTATTCACTTTTTTAAAGCACCTCTTAGCAATCTCACTATTTTTACTATTTTATTTAAATATTATTTTTCAAATATTTCTTAAAAAAAAAAAAAGTGGATGGCAGTTGTAATAAATGATATTTTAATCATTTGGTGAGTGACAGTACGCATTATTGTTGGTGAATAGTGTTCACTCATCAACACTTATTGGTTAGAATAATGAACCTTCCTGCGGTCGTTTTTGTATGTCTTTGTTAAATTTACTCACCAAAATAATTAAAAAGTTATTTAAGTGAGCTTGTTAGAAATGTTATAAGAATACAAAATAATTGAAAGAGATGAGAGAATAAGGTGGTTCGATTTATAATCTACATCTACAAGTCAAAATTTTTTCTTAGCTACATTTTTCTTTAATCATTTGATTGTGTATAATATTCTATTTATAGATAAATAGTTTGAATGTTACACGTCTCTTCAATTTCTACATTAACAATAAATTTAAGGGAAAAATCATATTTAACCCCTAATTTTTTATATGATTTGAATTCAATCCTTAGGTTTTCAATTTCAAGAATATAGTTCTTAGATTTTTCCTATATTTTAAATAGATCCATCTATCACTTTTTCATCAAAATAAATAATTTGTCATATGTCACGTGTGTCTCAATTGACACACGACCGTTTATATCAACACTTTATATTAATATCCTATCTTTAAGCACCAAATTATTCATTAAAAAAACAAAAAACAAAAAAGATCCAACTCAAAAAACAAAAACAAACTTATTTGTCATCATAATCTTTTGGATTTGTAACGTTAGAGAAAAAACCATTAACTTTGATGTTAAGATAGACCTTGGTATGTCAAATGAAATACACCTAACAAATATAAATAAATTTAACTGTAAAATAATAGATGAACCAATTTAAAACTTAATCTGATAAAAACTTAAAGAGTTAAATATAATTTTACCCTCAATTTAATTCACACACAACCAACTATGTACCCATGTTACTCATATCTTCTACTTCACGTCTTATTTATGGTGATTTATTGTTAACTCTTGTCTTAATAAGAGTAAAGTGTATTTTCTCAATAATTATATGTGGATTGTGTAATTGATCATGCTGACATCTATTCCCATATGTTGAACACATTGACGGCCTCAAGAGTCAATGCACTAATAATGCAAACGATTTAACAAATATTGTTACATTGTTATTTATTTGTTTTTCATATATAATGAATGCCTTTCATGGAATAAATAAATTATTAGTGTAGTAGAGTCCATCCAGGTGTTTGAGAAATTGCATATATTAACATATAGTCCTGATATACGAGTTACATATAGAGTATTGGTTGTGTTGTGTATAAGAATAGGTTTTATGTAATGGAAGGTGAATATTATTGTAGAAAATTTTAGGCCTCGTTTAATATGCGGAATGAGCATTTTATTAAAAAATGAATAGTTATTATTGAGAATGGAGGAGAGTGTAATCAAATAATTATTCATTCTCTTAAATTTGATGACAACTCATATGTTATAATTAGAATTGAACCAAAATTAACGGACACGTAACCAACTCAAAGAGATAAAAAATCCTAATCACTCAAAAGAAAGAAACAAAAAAAAAAAATTGCCGGTCGGAAAAGGAGGAATCTCTTTCATCTTTCCTCCTCCCCCTTGTTTTTCTCACGTGCTGTGACTATGACTTTTTGCTGCCTTCCGCTGCCTCCTCGACCTTCAGCACTGCTATGTTTTCAGGTTTTTTTGCTGCTTTTTATTTATTTTATTTTTTCTTATTGTCCTGTTCCTTGAGTCGATGACGTTTTTGTTATAGATAAGTGTGAAATACTATCTCTCACGACCGGATAAATAAAATTAATGTGATTTTGGGCTACCCATGTTTTAGATCTAGTTTACTTTAAACAGATATGTTATTTAACCAGTGTTCTCATGGATGAGTGATGATGTCATAGATAAGTTTTTTTTTTTTATGACTATGTAAGTTTATAGCATTGTGCTATGGTTATCTACACTTTATTTTACTGATGATAATTTTTTACTCATGATTTGTTATCAATGGATTATAGAAGATTCACACAAAAAAAAAAAAAAATTGAACCAAAATTATTTAAAAACTAGATAATTGCTTCAATGTACACAATTTATTTAATTAAAATAAGCACAATGAAGAAATAGGTCTTTAAAAAAAAAAAAAAAAAAAAAAAGGAGAAACAATGTATGAGACATCTCATCCATCACGTGGGAAAGACAAAAAAGTTGAAATCCAAGTGGGGGGCATTTTATTTTTTATTTTTTGCGAGTAAGTGGGGGGCATTTTAGGTGTTTTGTTCTCTAGGATTGGTCTCCTAAAAGAAAGCCAAAAGAAGCAAAAACAAGAAGAAAAAAAAAACAAAAAGCAAAATAAAAGATGCCCAGCGGTTCACGTGAAAGATATAAACTGATCTTTTGATTTGACAGATTGGTGCTTTGAATTGCAGCAACGGGAAAGAGAGCTGAACACTTGCAGACAAATGAATAAAAAAAAAAAAATAGAGATTTTTTTGTTTTTTTTGTAAGTTAAATTAAAAAAAAAAGATATTGAAACAAAGTAGGGGGGTCCGAATTTTTCTTGTGGTTTTAGGGGGTCCGAAAATCTTTGGGAGTCCAGAGTTAGGTGTCGTTTTCTTTTTCTCTCTATTTGGTCAGGAGCAAATTTTTATTTTTTTTAAAATATTTTATTTTATTTTGCTGTGTTTAATGTTTAACACTTTGATTATGAAATTTATTTTCATGATTATAAGTGGCTAATCTTTTAGCTAGAGCTTTGAGTGAAGCTTAGCATTTTTTATTATGTGTTCTTAAGACTATTTTTGAATGTTTTTCATAGATTAATGATTGAATGTTATGAATAATTTTAATTTGAGAAAAATTTCATGTTAACAAGTTTATTTTTGTAGATTTATTACATGTAGTTTCTTGATCGTTGGAAGTAAATCGTATAATCCTATCAAGGATAAAGAGAAAAAGTCATAAAGATAAAATATAAACAACTGAAATTACCTCTCTGACTATCACTTTATTTATAGAGTGCAATGCAACTCTTGATGAAGAGTTTTATTGTTTCACTTTTACATCCTCCATGAAAGTTATCACCTTCCATGAAAATTATCTGGTGTATGGATGAACACACTTGTTATGGTGTGATCATCCATAAACCATCAATTTTGATTCATTCTTATTATTGTTTATATCAAATGCTTATCTTGTTTGATTTGTTATGATTCTAATTTATAGTGGATGCTTAATCTCTTTTAATATATCATTAAAATGAAATTTTCAATTAAATCCATGCCCAATCGACTTTATTTTTAATTAATGTTTTATTGTTAAATATTCCGATTAAAAGAGTTAATTTTCTCTTTAATTGAGTTATAATTATACGTCTAAATAATACATAATAGAATGCTAGGTAGATTCTTAAAGTCTTAGTGTTTTTCTCATTCATTTTTCCTAAGCTCTATTTTACTTGATTTAATCACTTCATTGCTCCACTTTTTAGTGGAAAACAAAAACTGATCATTTTATTTTTTTTATACGATAATAGAAATTTTACTTGAGTGTCTATTATTTCCTGTGGATCGACTTTGGTCTTATCAATAATTTATTACTTATGATAGCATGCACTTGGTTGGGGTCATTAGCCACCCACGGCTTCAACTTTTTTTTTTTATTTTTATTTTTTTAAAATGTTGTCTATTCCTTCATAAGTAGTTATTTCTCTCTTTTTTTTTTTTTTTTAGAGGAATATGTATTTATCTTCGTAAATGAATAATTATTTATATGGGAATAGCTATTCCTAAAAATAGGTCTCTACCAAATAAAATAATAGCTATTGTACATGAATAGTCAGACTATTCCATTAGTTTATTCTTCAAGAGCCTTCACCCCAAGCTGAGGTTGAACTTACTGTTAAAAAATACAATAGGGTAGAAACTTCACCCAAAACGAGGGCAATATGCTTGTGTCAGCATGGATTTATGTTAGCATAGATGCGGTACAAGGAAATGAGCAAAAACACAAGACATATTGAAAAAGAATTTGTGACTACTTTCACGAGCACAAGACCTTTCTATCTAACTGTAATGAGGCCTCTTTAATGCATCGGTGGTGTGTGATTCAACTTGTAGTAAATAAATTATGTGGTTTCCTAGCCCAAGTTGAAAAGAGGCAACCAAGTGGTTTAATTGAAATAGACAAGGTATGTTCTAACTATGGTTTTTCATCAATTTATTTAAACTATGTTATATTTAATCCAAAAGATTTTAATTCTGTTGTATTTGCTAATTTTTAAGATTGCTCAGGCAAAACAAATGTTCCATGAAGTTTGAAAATTACCATTTCAATTTGAACATGCTTGAATTATACTAAGGTTTCATCCTAAATGGGTGCACGGTTCATATGGAAAGTGTAAAACCGAAAAAAAAAAATAAATAAATAATCACCTATGATAAGTCTAGGAGATGATGTGGCCTCACAATAAACTTTTGTAAACTTGGAGCGACCATTAGGTCGAAAAGCCAAAAATTACAAACGAAAGTCTGAAAAAAAAAAAAAACGAATTCAGGTATTATTGTGATACTAAATGACATGAATAAAGACAAGAAGAATAAAACAAAACTACTTGAGGAAGCACGTGAACAAGACAAAGCAATGTTTCTTCTTAAGCAAGATGAAATGCGCCTTAAGCAAAAGGAAATGTGCCTTAGAAGTTCCTGTAATTTTTATCCCCAACAAATGGTGTTGAGCAAATTGACACATTGTTTGACAAAATAATTAAATGAAAAAAGTTTACAAAAAAATAGCAGATTTGAGCCAGATAGTCATAATGGAGAGAGAAGTCCCTGTAATTTTTATTCCCAACAAATGGTGTTGAGCAAGTGATGGAGGAGATCACACGAGGAACGTATATGATATTCCAACTATACATAGTAGAGGTCCCCCTTTCCCCCCTTCCATCCTCTTGAATAGAAAAAAAAAATAAATAAAAAATAAAAAACCAAATATAGTAGAGGAAAATAATAATAGATGATGAAAGAATATCTGCTTAGGAAAAAAGAAAGAAAGAGAGTAATGATGCATATCAAGAAAATAAATCATATGGGGTAGATATAAATGTTGAAATGAATGATGAGGAATAAAGTGTCGTGCGTTATTAGCATGTAAAAAAATACATATTTTTTTATTAATATAACTAAAAAAATAAATGATATATTATTAAAAAAAAGTAAATATTTCTTACATATTAATGACACATATCATTTTTAAAGGTTAATTTTTTGAAAATTTATATATGCTATTGCAATCTAGTTTTTTTTTTTTTTTGTTAAAAAAAAAAGAAAAAAAGAAATTGACCAAGAATAGGAGCAATTGGATATAATTCTACGCGTAAGACTAAAATGTAGAATGAGATACCATTCATTTAAGTATAATATTTCACTTTATCTATCTAACAGATCTAAACATAAATTTTATAATAAATATAAAATTATCAAAAAAAAATCTCTCTTTTTTGATATACAAAATGAGACTTTTTTTCCTTTGTAAAAGACGAAAACTCGTACAATTAAAATGGGATACTATTTCCTATTTTTAAACAAAGAAAATCCGTACAAATCAAAATGCATTATCTTATGTGAGATATGTTTAGTATATTCTTTTGCACATTTTTTTTATCAATTTCTTTTGTAAATTAATTATTGAATTTATAAAACTTATGTTTAGGTCTCATAAATTTAATAATAAATTTGTATATTTTTAGTACGAAATAAACAAAAAATATATAAAATAATGAAAACAAACATTTATATATCATATACAAATATTAATTAATTTTTTTTAACCGAATAATAATATAACACTTGTTGAAATTATGGGTGTGCAAGTTCACCTCCTTCTGCCTATTGACTGTGTACCGACTGAGTTTCAATCGACTCCGATCGCTTACCGCCCACTGACGGTCAGTAGGCGGAAGAAAAAAATTTCTTCTGACATTTGTCGGTCAGTAGGCGAAAATGGTTTTGTACCGACCGCCTACCGACTTTAACTGACATTCACATTCTCATAATCAATATAATTGGGAATGAGAAAAATTCAAATTTTAATAAATCCAATCATGTTGTGCCACATCACTTTGTAAGAGTTTTTTTGTAAAATTTTTTGAAAGTGTTTTATGATGTCACCATGATAATGTGAATGACTGACCTAATAGGTTTGTGAATGTTAATTATGAGAATGTGAATTTGAAACAGGTTTTTATATTATTGGGCTATATTACATTTTGAAAATATCAACATTTTTTGAAAATATCCATATTAGAAAACCTATTTTTCGACCCAAAAAACGCAAAGGTTTTAACGTTATAACCTGAAATTTGGCAAAAAAAGCACATGAGTCAACCCAACCGAACTGAAAACTTGACCCGGTTCAACCGAATTTCCGACCGTCAATTATCGACAAAGTCGGTAATGTTGGTAGGCGAAATAAGCTTACATGTGGTAAAGTCGGTACAATTTTCGACATTACTAACTGTAATTTGGCGAAATGCGAAAATGCTATTTTCGACACTAATTTAACCGACGAACACCCATAGTTGAAATAATTTCTTATTAGGTTCCACAAACATTTTAATTTCTTACACATTACACATCTAAGAAGTTGATCGTTTTGGTGTCTCATTTAATTCGATTTTGTTCAAGTTTTTGTTAACTTTACGAATATCAAAAAAAAAATTGAATTATGTTTAGATGGTTTAAAAAAAAAAAATTGTATAGATGAATATATTTAAGATTTGTAAAATTAAAAAAAAAAGATTTAAATTAAAAAAAAAAAAAACTTTGGGGTGGTTTTGAGCCATCCCGAATCAGGCCACCCAAAAAAGTTGCTTAAGGGTGGCCGAGCCACTCCTCTATATAATTTTTCTTTGATCAATTATTTTTAATATATATATAATTTTTTATATAATTTTTTGAGTTAAATTGAATAAATTTTAAGTTGAGTTATATAAATTTAAATCGTTAAAAAAAAGAATTAAGTTAAATAAATAAAAAATTGGTCCCAAACAGGCGCCGACTGTCAATCATATACGGACCGTGTCTGTAAATTTTTTTTTTTGGTAAACCGTGTCCGTAAATTATATAAAAAATTGTAGCATTATTTCATTAGCCGTACATGTGTCAGGGCTTTGAATAGTCAGTTTGGTCTAAGCTAGAAAAACTGCTAAACACAGGGACTACACTAACAAATAACCCAAAATAAAAGGATCATTTTGCAACCTAATTTGCTTTAGTCTATAAAACGGCCAAGATTTAGGGATTAAGCAGAGGCTAAGGAGGCGAAGATGAAGATGAAGACGAAAGTGAGAAGAGGGAAAGGGAGATTGGAGCTACCGGGAGTTGTAGGAATGGGCTATTTGGGACGAACGAAAGTTCAAGTCAAATTCTTAGATTTACAACAATAGTTCTTCCCAAACCTGCCAATTCCTGTGATTTCCGGTTGTTCCTCCCTTTCCCTTCCATCTCTCCAGATTTTACCCATCTGATTCTGTTCTCCCGCCTTGATTCTATAAATTCTAAGGGTTTTTTTTTTTTTGCAGAAATTTATTGGATCCCTTTTTGTTTCGTTTCTGTTTTTTCCCCTCTCTTTTAAACGTTTTTCCTGGATCAACTTTTGAATTTTGACTCTCTCACTACTTTTTTTCCCCCTTTTTGCTATGTTACTGCTAAATTAAACACATTTCAGCAATAGATCTGAATAAGATTTAGTGTTTGAAGCGTATTATGTTACATTGGTAGTTTTAACAAAACGCCTAAGAATGAAAGATCTGGGGTTCTTGTTTGTGCACCATCCCGTAGTTGATCTTGTTTGGATCTTGGTTTCAAGGAATCAAGGGCCTTGATTTGTGGCTTTTGAATTCGTTTGATTACACTTTTAAGATGGTGTTTTTGTTTTTATTTTTTTGCCTTTGTTTATGTTTTTTATTTTTTGTCTCTAGCCCTTCTCTCTCCCTCAACGCACTGCCTCTCTCTCACTGCAAGCCTCCGTATTTATCTGTTCTTCCATTCTTCCTAATTATTTTTTTTTTCGATTTACTTCTTCTTTTCTCCATTTCTTCATTTATGGGAGAGAGATTTGGGAGCGATTTGGTTCATGTTTGTTAAAGCTTTTTTTTTTTTTTTTTTTTTTAAATTTTATTTAATTGTGTGTTTTGAATAATGATGGATGGAAGGAAGTTATAAAATTTTTGGTACGAAAGAGTGGAAAAGGTTTTTTTTAGTGAGTTTTTTTTTGAATAATAATAAAAAAATAAGTGATGTGAAAATAAAAAAAATTGTTAAAAAATGATTGATGAAAATTAAAAGTGGTGTTAATTTTAAGAAAAAAAAATTTAACAAATATAGACTCTGTTATTTTTTTGCCAAAAAAAGCTCTTTTAATAAGAGTCAAAATAATTTTTTAAGCTTTTATATTCATTCCTTTCTTTTTCATCTATAAAAACAAAGAAATAAATTTAAAAGAATATTTAATTAAAGTTAGGGAAAGGGGTGTGGAATATGATGTCTAATTTATTTAAAAAATGTTTCTTTAAATTAGAAGAAATGTATTTTTCTTTTTAAAATTTAACCGTCACACTTTCCTAAACACAGTGGATGTGTTTGGCAAAGGAGGGGATGAGGTTAGGAGATTGTGGATGTGTTTGGTAAAGGAGGGGATAAGGTTTAAGAGATTGTTAATTTTTAATGTGATATAAAATAGAAAAAATGTTGTAAAATTTTTGTATTGAAAATTAAAAATTTTTGTATTTTAGTTAGTATTTTATTTGAATGATAATAAAAAATGTTTAATGTGATATAAAAAGTAAAAAAAAATTGTTAAAAAGTAGTTGTGATATAAAAAGTAGAAATATTTTTATTAAAAAAAATTTTAAATCTAGCTATGTCAAACGTCCCAGTACGTTTGGCAAAGGAGAGGATTATCCTGTAGCAAGGTTTTGATTTTTTCAAAAAGAAAAATATTTTCACTTTTTATATTACAACAATTACTATTAATAATTTTTTTTTTATTTTTTATATCACATCAAACATTTTTTATTACTATTTAAATAAAATATTTATTAAAAAATAAAAATTTTCAATTTTCAATAAAAAAATTTACAACATTCTTTTTACTTTATATTACATAACTAGTGGAGACAGCACGTGCATTGCACGTGCTTGGTTCTCGGTGTTATATATATATTTTTATAATTGTTTATATCATAATTTTTAATAACATATATTTATTATATTATATTATAGAGTATATTCAATATCTAGATTATACTAAAAAAAATTAAAAAGAATTAATTTAGATAGTAAACATATGCTTCAAATTAAAAGGTATTGAAAAATATATAGCATATTCATGTTTGTGGTGTTTATCTCAACCATCTTATAGGAACGTAAGATTGTAATTTTAGCAAATGTTTTTTCATTATAATGCATCATGGACCTTGAAAAACTATGAAGTTTAAAGTAAACCAAGTTGCCATGAATAACAAAACTTTATAAACATACACATATGGATTATCACCATAACATATCTATTTTTAAATTTCTCTTCAATAAGTCCTAATAACCTGAACATAAACACTAACAAGAATGTAGAGTCATTTACCACATAGAAGTCATCCACCACATAGAAGTCATCCAATAATTATATTCACTCAATAATATCATCTTACAAGATAAAGTTAAACATTCAGATAAAAGATAACATTGAAGTTGTATTGAATTTCAATCTCTTTGTATTTATCCGTATCAATAAGGTGTACACATATGTCTTTCGTTTCTTTTAATATATTATATTTACTCAATTATAGTTTAACTTTATTTGTTTTAAAAATTAATATATACTTGTTCAATAATCTAGATATTAAATCTATTCTATAATATAATATATTATGATAATCAAATTATAATATTAACAATTATAGTGCTATATAGCACAAGAAAATTCATTCAAAACTACTGGACATCAATCTTTTAAACAAGAGACTTGTGCATGCATGCAACCATATTTAAAATTAAATAATAATAATAATAAAAAACTATAACTACACATACATGTACGATTAAGGAAGATAATAATATATATATATATATATTATATAATATAATATATATATATATATATATATATATATATATAATATATTATTAGTGTTCAAATTATTAGCTATTATAGAATTTTCAATCACTATCATGCAAATCACACGGATAATATAGGTCAATTTTATCTCTTATCTGTTAAACTTATCTTTATAAGATGATGTTATTGAATGAAGATAATTCTTGGATGTAGAAAACTCCTATGTGGTGGGAATCTACATCTGCAAGATTTTCTGGCGTAGAATATTGCATCCTGAAATTGTTTTTTTTTTTTTTTTTTTTTTTTTTTTTTTTTTTTTTAAATGTTAACGTGATACAAACAATTATTACAACATACTGGGTAGTCTAACATTGAAGACGACAATGGACTGGGTCTAACATTGATTTACAATTCAATTACTCTCAGCAAACAATTATTAATAGTTATAACTAAAACCTCAAATTCTTCAAAAATAATAACAACAAAATCAACCCTTAATCAGCCATCAAACCAATTGATAGTCACAAAATTATAATTTAAAAATTTTGCTCATCAAGAGCACCAAAAATATTTTCAAACAAATTAACCACATCAGTTCTTCCCTGTAATTTAAGGCCGCCTAACAAACTTGTTTCAAATCAGTTGAAATCGAAATACAAGGAGATAGATTACAGGATTCTCTAAAATTTTCTGAAGGTTATGACTAAATTCTCAAACAAGAGGAAAAAAAAATTGCATCTCAATTACTCATGAACTCTACACGTAACCACTCATATGATTTTCTTCAACCCAATATCAATTTCACAGAGAATAAGAAAAATATCAAAGAGGGGTGTTCGTATTTATTCTCCATGAAGAAACTTATTACCATATCACAAAACGTATTTGACAAATAAATTTAAAACACACAGAACTTACTTGGGATTGAAATTTTATGAGCAGTACTTGTGAATTCCAATGAAGAAGAAAATAAAGATGTTTATTTTTGTTTATAGCTTTTGAAGAAAATAACTGAATATATGGTTAGTTTTTATTCGTAACTCTTGAAGAAGATAACTATTTTTGTTCGTAACTATTGAAGAAGATAATTGAATGTACAGTTATCTAGATTTAACTGATGGTTTTTTAAATGTAAGAGCAAATTATGAAAGACAAAAATAACCCTGTTTGATTTAACAATGAAGAAGAAAGAAAAATGATAAAAGCGTAAAACTACATTATCAAATAAAATGTACTATTTACGAGACATTCACACTTTTTATATACCTTTATGTAAGGATAATTTCTTCATTTGCGACACACACCCAAAGATGAAAGGACTTGAATAGAAAAAAGTGCAATTTTCTCTTGGGAAGAGTAGAACTGTCTAGTGTTACAGAAAAAAGA
>FXXK01000305.1:398960-431460 GCA_900184695.1 Betula pendula
TTTTTTTTTAAAACGTTTCTTTAGTTATAATTTTTTTTAAAAACATTGTGGAAAATATAAAAATGCTCCATCGACTAACAATCGTTTTTAATAAAGCCTAATGAAGTGTCAAGTGATACATTTTTACCCATCAAACTATTAATATGTGACAAAAATGCTACTTTTTGAATTTTCTTCCTATAATACCCTTAGTTTCCTAAAAAATTAAAATTAAAAAAAAAAAAAAACTAAAAACAACCTTGGGGGTCGTGTGGTGGATCGGCCACCCCCAAGGTTTTGTTTTGTTTTGTTTTTTAAAGTAAAATTTGTTAAGTTTAATTAATTTATTTTTTAAAGAAACTAAGAGTATTATAGAAATAAAATCTTAAAAGTGACATGTTTTTGTTACATATTGGTAGTTTGATGGGTCAAATTGTATCACTAGATACTTCATAGGGCTTTATTAAAAACAACTGTTAGTTGATGGGGCTTTTTTATAGTTTCCGTAAAAAAAATTTATGAAATGTATTTTTGTCACTGGGGATACATTGACATTGTTTTGATAGTTTATGACAGACATTGAGCTCAATTCGTAATTTAGGGGGCACATTAACAATGGATGGTAGTTTGAAAAGGTATGTGTACTTTTCGTTTTTTAAACAAGTAAACTAAGACATAGCAGACCTATTGGCAAAGGTTTTAGGGTTTGGGTTTTTAAAATTCCAAAAAAAATCATATCAAACAATCAAATTTTTTATATTTCATAAATAACTTTTTAACAATTTTTTCTACTTTTTATATCACATCAAACACTGTTTATTATTATTCAAATAAAAAACTCACTAAAAAACAAAACTTTTGACTTTTCTTACAAAAAATTTACATTATTTCTACTTTATATCACATCAAAACTCAAAAACCCCCAACCCCAACCCAACCCTTTGCCAAACATACATAGCATTACAAAAGTGAATAGATATGCCGACGATGCCGTAGTAAAAAAAAAAAGAAAAAAAGAAGAAGAGTTAATCTAAATGATACACACATCTTGTTACAAAAGAGAGCGTAGGTTTTTGTTTTTAATCTACTAACATAGGAAGACAAACTAATATATTCTAAAGTAAAAATGTATTTGTTTGTCTTCCTTTTGCGCCATTGGTTGATACCAAAATTTGTTTAAAAATAATCAGTTTTCAATCTATTCCTAGTCAGAAGAGAAATTGAGCCATGACTTTTTAGATTGTGGAAATTCATTCATCTTCATTTGGTGACTCATGAAGAGAAGTAATATTGAATCTATGACGTGGTCCTCGACGGGCAACAAGTAGCGTAGCTCATAGTCAAATAATGAAGCTTGCTCTGAAGAAAACTTTGCATGCTTTTTAAATTTTTGATGCCATCCTATTTCAGTAGAGTAAAAGCATGAGTGATTTGATCAACCACAAAAACAAAAAAAAAACATAATTTAATTTTTTGTTTAGCTTATACTAGAACTAACATTATGTAAAGGAAAAAAAATTTAAGATACACATTCACAGAGATCCAATTAAACTTATATAATTGAACAATGCCCTTCATATCTTCATATACACTTGCTTCTACATAAGATGAAGAGGAGCAAGCACAAGGCAAAGAAGCAGAATAAAAGAAAATATAAAAGAAAAATGTGTAGGCAAGAAGATGACACATCAAAGAAGTTAAGATAGGCCTCCTTCATTTCAAAACAAACTTAAAAAGTAATGATTTGTCATTTGTGAACTTCATTTATCAATTTATTTTTCCTTAGTTTCCCTTAATTCATTTATATTTATTTTTCTCAATCCAAATAATATAATTGGTTTATTTTTTAATGCTCTTATATAGTAGCCTGAACTCGATTGCCTTATATATATATATAGATAAAGGTATTTCGGTAAATGAATGAGATAATGTTTAAACCTATATTGACTTATACACAGATAAAAGCGTCTTAGTCAAAGCAGTGGATAATGTTCATGCATTTTTTTAAAACTTGTACATGATTTTTATTTGTTGTTTATAATGAAATGGTAATGAGGAGAATACAACATAGTAAACATGTTACAAGAAAGATAACAACACAAACTATAACAAACTACATTCCATATTAAACACGACTTACTTAAGATGGAAAAAAGTTTTTTTAGTGGAAAGAAGACAATGGTCTAAGGAAATATTATAGTTTTTTTAGATGTTGGCAATTCTTAACTAAAGTGAATCTGAGGTTAAAATCAAAGAACTTTGAAGGAGCAAAGGGCAATTGATGGCCCACGTTTACCCAATCCACCATTGATATTACCAAGTGTTCTACAGTCAACAACAGAGTCAGACACACACAAGTGCGTATGAGTCCCACATTTCTCCCCAAGTCGTATAGTGATGAAGACAGGTGAGGCAGACTCCACGCGCCGAGCACCCGCGTGTCTAGAATCACGCGCAAGACCAAGATATTTGCTAGTGATACTGTTCCTATGACGCACTTTTAGAGAGCGGGGGTTAAGCATCGGCCATATAAAATGTTTTTTGTGCTCGAGTTTGACCCGTTAATTAAACGCAACACGATTCAAATTCGACAGAGTTTTTCTTTAAACTGGATTGAAATAAGTTTTTTTAATATAGCCTATAAGAATGTTATGTGTCATTTTATATGTGAGAATCACATGTTTTTTAAATAGCATGTGAGAAACACATGCATTTTTAATAAAATTTGTTACAACTTTGTCATTCCAATAAAAAAAGCATGTAAGAACAACTTTGTCCTTACAATTAAAAAAGTATGTGCTTCTCACATGAAAAAAGACACGTGCCATTTTTATAGGCTATGTTAGAGGAACTTCTTCCAACTCAATTTAAAAAAAAACTCAGTCTATTTAAACCTGACATGCGATATTTATAAATAGATGTATATAATTCAATACATATTCAACCCAAAATTAACGAATTAAAGTTTGAATTTGACACATTTAATTAAATGAGTTAAGTAATGATTTTTTATACTCATATCTCAATATGATCCAAACTCACATCTCATTTGATTTTTGTATCACATCAATCACTTTTTATTTTTATTTAAAAAAAAATTTGTAACAAAACTCTTTATGAGACACCTTTTATAATAGCCATGATGAAGACATTCCAAGTCAATGTCAACCTGTGATGTCGTCCATTCATTCATCCAACGCTTCAGGTTCATTTCACTTAATCGAGGAAAATGATATTCTCCACCACTTAATAGAGGAAAATCCAACTTAACTAGTTTCCAGGTGTAGAGTCAATACGAATAAATAAGAGAGTCAAGGAAGAAAAAAAAAAAATGCAAGGGAGCTTTGGTTTTAAAGAGAATTGAGAAAGCTCTATAAAGAAAACATTCTTAAAGAAATTACCTAACCACAAAAGACCAAAATATGATAAAGTAATCACTAGCTGTATTCATAACATAATATCTCAGTGCCAGTAAATACAAACTACAATTGGTGTTTACTGATCAGTATTACTGTGTAGCATACAAAATACACTAATACAGAAGTTAAACCTCAAAATACACAAAAAAAAGAAGAAGCCGGGGAAGTAGCTACGATGCAGATAGAGGGATTGGCTTCACAGCACTTTGAATTCGCTGGAAAGCCGTCCTTACTCTTTCTTTTAGACCTTCATTTTCGCTCACAACATCCCCGGTCTGTTTGTCAAGCTCTGCCACATTCCCATCAACGCTAATCACCAGCTTTCCATTTTCTCCGGTCTTCACGTCTCCAAAGAGCGAAACGAGGAGCGCATAAATAACTTTTTCTACTTTCTTCCCATTCTCTTCCTCGGTTTTTATAGCCTCTGCTTCAACAACTATCTTGGGGATCTCCCGGTTGATATTTAGAACCAGAGCCACAATGGAATCCGAAACCATGTCACTTACAGGATCTGATGTCCAATGCAAAGAGATGTGTTTCTCAGAATCCTGCTTAACTGTTAATCGTTCATGCACTCGCAACGTTGGGATTCCAGACTCCTCATCCGTTGAAGACTCTACACTCTCAAATATCTGCTTGAGCCGGTGATTTAATACGCTAAAGGCACCGGCATATGGGATAGTAATCCTTTGAGTAATGTTTGCAGTCGATAGCTGAGAGAAGATATGGAGATCATCGGGTGCCATTATCTGATAGGTGAATCCTTTCTTGACCAGTAAACCGCTGATAGTTTCCCCTACTTCTGGTGTCCTTTCACCCAGCCTTCCTATAGTTTTTGCCATTTTCTGAGAGTTGAAGTACATTTCAACAGACTGACAATTCTTAGGGTTGAAGATTTTGACGTTGCGATCAGCAAACTGGCCAATGAGTTTCTGTTTGAGCCTCCCCATCTCATTAGCTTCTCCATGAACAAGAATTATGTTATTAGGCAGGAGCTCTTCCAAGAATGCACTTGTCTGAACAGAGTCTGCATGGGCAGAGAAGGATATGTAATGGACCTGCATGTTGAGAGGAGCAGTGAGTCCATTCATGAGAGTAACCTCCTTGGGTTCATTAAGAATAGTTTTAGCTAGTGTCCCTTCAACCACATACCCTGGTAGAACACAAGCATTTTTCCGATCAGAGCACCACAAGTCAAATAGTTGTCGTGACAACCCGCTTTGAAGCCCTCCGGGACTTGCCATCACCACCGCTGGGCCAACATCTTTGAAATTCTCAATGCTCTTTATTGGTGATATGTACTTGAAGATAAAGGGGTTTGACTTTGCTGCATGTTGGCTGCGTATCCTGTCATTCATTGAATGGATGTATGTCTCATAAACACTCAAACACCTTTTTGCAAGGGGAGAAGCATAATAAATGGGAATGTTGTGGAGCTCCGGATGGGTTGACCAATACTCATCAAGAATCAAAAGCAGTTCTTGGGCACGACCAAGGGCAAAAACTGGAATAAGGACACGACCTCCTTCAGAAATGGTTGAATGAATAACATCAGTGAAGCGCTTCTCTCGGACGTGCCGAGGTTGATGTTGCTGGACACCATAAGTGGATTCAATTATGCATACATCAGGGGAGAACTGTGGGGTCTCAGCAGCACGGAGATGCCGGTCTTCTTCACGTGAATAGTCTCCAGTGTAGAGTACTCGAACACCAGCAATATCAACCATAAACATAGCAGCACCAAGGACATGGCCGGCAGTATAGCACCAAAATCGAATGCCAGCCACCTCTACTGTTTGGTGGAAATCGATAACCTGCAGTTACTATACTCCGTCAGAAGACAAATATGGAAGAATGCTTAATGTTGACCACAGACTTGTAGGTTAACAAAATGAATAACAATGTGAGGATACATACATGCCTGGATATGGAATTTTATCAACAAAAAAAAAAAAAATTCAAAGATCTAGGTAGCCAAATGATCTGCATCTAAGTAAAATACCTCTATACTTCAATATCTCACTCAAATACTATTTTGGAGTATAATTTTGAACTGTTGTTCAACAAATACACTTTTCTGGACACATTGTATTGCATTAGTTTATAATTGGATCAAGAAGGTGAATCCATGCCGAAAGGTTTTAACCCGTCCAAATTATCTGGACCAAAAATAGCCTTCAATCTCA
Organism: Betula pendula; assembly: GCA_900184695.1. Classification (NCBI taxonomy): domain Eukaryota; kingdom Viridiplantae; phylum Streptophyta; class Magnoliopsida; order Fagales; family Betulaceae; genus Betula; species Betula pendula. The sequence continues at coordinate 404,545 of FXXK01000305.1, forward strand.
ATAAAAAAAATGGCAACTTTTAGTTAAAACTAAGAATCATGAGAGCACTCACCATGGACAACAATAGCATAAACCATATGTGCATATAATTTCTCTCTATAAATACAAGTATTTTAATGATGTTGCAGATCCAGTGTCAATGCTCTCTCCAGGAACTCTTTTAAACTTCATTGTTGGGGGGGGGAGAGAGAGAGAGAGAGAGAGAGAGCCATTTTGGAAGAAACAAGCGTCACTGATACTAGAAGAAAAAAAGAACAACTTTCTACAAACAAATACACGAATATGAAGGTATCACCAAGATCAAGTTTGGAGCTCCTTCTAAAAGAAGATCAAAGCCCCTTAGTACAATGCCCATTGGAATGTTAGAAGTATTGATTTTTAAGTAGTCATTTTGGGTTTAAATAATTCTTTTGTCAGGTACAATACACTGCCTCCTTGGATTCGATGTTTCAAAACCACAAGTAGATCCAACAGTAGAACATATAAAGATAGCTCTCCTGCATTTGGTCACATAATATCATATAAACCAAATATGATAATTTTTTTTTTTGAGAAACTTTCAATATTTAATGGGAGGTTTAAATCTAATACAATTGAAAAATCATGATATTGGAGCTCATATGGGAGTGAGAAAATTCACAAACACCAAACTCCTAGAACCCAATATTAACACCGTTTTCTTCAGAGGAATCAATGCAACATGGACAGAAAACACCATAAGAAACTAGATAGAATGATCAGAATAAAAAAAAAAAAAAATCAAATGTAGAAACCTGAAAACTTCAAAGTTTCCCACAATGTAGAACAAGGTGTGCATGGGAAATAACTTCACAGTCAATCTAAAATTACAGGATCAATTTTGGGAAGAATACAAACCTAGAGACAAATAGGAATTGAAAAGTGCATTAATGAAAAAGTGCAGACCTCAATTTTATCCATGGAACGATTGATGTCTTGCTCATTGTATAACATATCTTCAACTGAAACTTTGCTGACTTTTACATAATCAGTCAAAAGCAGCTTGTAGATAGCCTTTGTTGGATAAGTCATGAAAACTCGACCTTTGAAGGTGGTCTAAACAAAATTTCGATATATTAGTTTTCAGTGGGGAAAAGAATAACAGACATAATAACACTTATGTTAATTCAGAAGAACGCAAAATACCTTCTCCAAAAAGTATGGTAGGGATGCAGCATGATCCAAGTGAAAACTGCAAGCCAAAAGCATCATGTTAAACAGAGTGGCGAAACTGTACAAGGAAAATGAAGCGAAAACTAGGACAATTTGGAATAAGGAAGTGATGGGAAGCGGTGGAAAAATATATATACATCACTGTGTTACATTACTAAGAGGTAAAAATTTAAGAATGCTACTGTTAATTCATAAAACCTGCCATGCTGACAAGTCACCACAAGATATATGCACGGGCTTTTCATATAGCGGTGGTGCATGACTTTTAACACATGAAACAGTTTCTCTATGCAAGTACAATTGAAATTTCAACATAATCATAGCATGGATAGTCCTAAGTAGAAAAGCTCTATTTTTTTCCATCATTTAATAGTAAGCAGAGAATTAGGGACACCCAACAAAGAAAACTCCTTTCTAGCGTCAAAAGTTAAGAAAGAATTGAGGACCAGTAAAATAGCACTGGAAAACAGAACATCTGAAGACTTCAGAGTGCTAGAGGCCTAGAAAAATGATAAGCTATCATCTTCTTTGATAAGATGCATAATTGTCATCCTGTCCAGCAACAGCCAAAGGAAACTCCACACCCATGCAGAAACCCACTTTTTACTCATGAAATATCATATAAGAGGAATTCAATTGCTTGAACTATGATGCTTTATGCTTTATCAATAACCATGACAAGAGTTGCATTCCACCTGAAGAAAGCTGCATTACATAAAACATGGGAGCCATCCACATTACCTTAAACATGAAACCTATCAAGTCTAGAAAGAAGAAGATAGGGAAAGGAAAGCATCCAATCTCAAGCTGTAATGGTTTACTATTAGAATCATCTTAATAGTTATAAGTGAGAATCATTACATAACATTGAAGAGCTATCACCCTCCCTCTTAGAACAAGGGCAAGCAGCTAGTAGCTCAGTAGCACCCAGAGGATCCTCCACAACTCATAATCCTCAATTTCTTAGTCTCAGGTTAGACACGGAAATCGCTTGATTTTCTATGAGCTGCGCAACATTCAACTCTTTTCCTAATACTACATTTGATATACACAACTATTAGCTCTTTCATTCTAGTATAGAGACTCCAGACTTGGCTGCAATAATCAACCTCTATGCAATATCGAGGTGGTCCTTGAAGCACTAGAACAAAATACCAGGCGCATAACTAAGGAACATGAGATTTGCCTACTTTCAAGTCCCTCGTATCCTTTTCTTTCATAACATGATTGCATGCAACTAAGGTTGTAAATGAACCAATCTCTTCATGGACAGCTTGAGCTCGACTAGTATAAGCTCGGCTCAAGCTCGAATTGCTTAATAAATGAGTCCAATTTGAACAATAATTTTATTAAATGAGCCAAACTTGAATAAACTCGACTAAGCTCAGCATAGGCTTGTGAACAAAACTCGTATTAACTCAACTCTCCTCGCCTTCTTCTTCTTCTTCCATGAATAGTCTTAGTGGGTTTTTTTTTTTTTTCTTTACCATCAAGCTTGAGCTCGATCCAAACTCGAGCTCGACTCTCATTTGATTTATTTGTGTCGAGCTCGAGCCGAGTTTGAGCTTGGTTAATTTTTTTTTTAGCCAAGTTCAAACACCCTCCTAGAGCTCGAGTCGAGCTTGAGCCGAATTTTGAGCCCATGTAAAATTTTGTCAAGCCGAGTTTAAACAGGCAATACTCGGCTAAGCTTTGCTTGGTTATAGCCCTATATGCAACTAAATAGTATCAAAGTCAATTGACCCTCTAATAATGAGTATTCTATTACCTAATAGTCAACTCCAATGGTTAACAATTTTCCCTAGACCCAAACTTGGTTCCAAAATGGACAATTAATCAGTCTATTACTTAATAGACTGATTAGAATGGAAGCATAAATATGCCCACAAATATAAATACGGAATTTATCTCTGTACACTTACATCATCCCAAATATACCAATTTTGCCTGAAGAAGTTTACTATTTAATCAAATTTTCCATGAATATATTTTGGGTGAAGCATGTTACGAACATTTAAGCTAATTGTATATAACTATGCTACATCGCCCCACAAATCATTGCTTATTCAAATTTTACAAGTAGAGGAAAAATAGTTGGTTACCTGTATATAAAGTTTTTATTTGAGGTCAAATACGAAGTTTTTAGTTTCATAATGCTAATAACAGATAGATTTGGTGTATCATGCCATCATTAGTTATTAGATGGTCAACTCTATAGCCATTACATCAACATTGTTGAAAAAGAGCAAATACAACTTTATCCAATTGATAAAGTGAAGGGAAATTGCAGAAAGAGAAAACCAGTTGATATATAAAGAGGGAACCATGGAAACCAATTGATTTTTTTTTTTAGTAAGTAAAAGGAGTACACAAAAAAAAAAGTTGAAATATAAAGAGGGAAGGAACTATTGGATAAATTTTTCCACCTGGTGATTCCTTAACTCCATAAAATGGGGACAAGAAAGGAACAGGGTGGTAAAGTACCACGATTTCACTCAACCGAATTATTAGTAGTAAAAGAGATCCTCATTGCTAATAAACAATTCAAATATGATATTTGACAATACCATGCATCTTGTCTAAGAAGCACCCACTTGCAGATAAAACTCCAAACTTTGCAAAGTTAGAATCTTGAACTTAATACAAAAGAGCTACACCGAGCTGGGGAAACAAAGGAATATAAAGCATTTCAGTAAGGTATAAAATGGAACTTTAATAACATCAAAAAGAGCAGATATACATACTGCGTAATGAGAAGGACGTCAATCGTTGAAGGATCAATCTCATCAAAGTATGGCAAAGCAGCCATGCCCGAGTAAGCAGGATGAATTCCACAGTCAAACTATCGTCCACGAAAAAGTAGCAAAAAATAAAGAAAAATTAAATTTACAATTATAAAAACTAACATAAATTGTGCCTTTTTTTACAAAAAAACGAAAAAGAAAAAGAAAATCCAGAGTACTTGGTGTTAATGACTCACAAGAACAGTTTTCCCCTTGTAGGACATGTACACACAAGACCGACCCACTTCATTACCCGCCCCTAAAGGGATTATAATAAGTTGATCATCTTCTCTAGTTGCAGATGAATCCCGTTTCTTGAGAGACTGTTGTGGCCCTGTTGAAGCCATTATCTATTCTTGACCAAGAATGCACCACAAGCACTTCAATCAAACTGCAAAATTAAGCATCAACAAAAGTATAAATTCCAATAGGGGTGTGCAAGTTCACCGCGTACCGCATACCGACCGTGTACCGACCGAGTTTCGACCGTCTTCGACCGCCTACCGTCCACTGGCGGTCGGTAGGCGGAAGAAAAAAATTTCTTCCGACAATTGTCGGTCGGTAGGCGAAAATGGTTTTGTACCGACCGCCTACCGATTTTAACCGACATTCACATTCTCATAATCAATATAATTGGAAATGAAAAAAATTCACATTTTGAGAAATCTAATCAGATTTGCCACATCACTTTGTAAGAGTTTTTTTGTAAAATTTTTTAAAGTATTTTATGATGTCACTATGAGAATGTAAATGACCGACCTAATAGGTTTGTGAATGTTGATTATGAGAATGTAAATTTAAAACAGGTTTTATATTATTGGGTCATATTATATTTTAAAAATATTCATAATTTTTGAAAATGACCATATTAGAAACCTATTTTTCGACCCAAAAACGAATAGGCTGCAAGGCCATAACCTAAAAATTGGCTCAAAAAGTGCATGGGCCACCCCAGCCGAACCAGAAACTTGACCCGATTTAACCGACATTTCCGACCGTCATTACCGACAAAAGTCGGTAATGTCGGTAGGCGAAACAAGCCACATGCGGTAAAGTCGGTACAATTTTCGACTTTACCGACTGTGATTTGGCGAAAGGCGAAAATGCTATTTTCGACACCGACTTAACGCGAACACCCCTAAATTCCAATTTTAAATAATTATCTAACCTATTCAACTAAACACTAATACTCAGCTTCCCACTGAACTCTTAATTGAAAAGGCAATATTTTCTACCTTTGGCTGCCAAAAAGTTCAAGTGAATCATGAAGAGAGAATTTTCATACAAAATGAAAAAAAAAACCAAAAAACAAAAACCAAAAAAAAAAAAAAAAATTCAACAAATTGAGCCTATCAAAGCACTATGGCTTAGATGGCTCGAATCTTTGATAACACCAGAATAAAATAAAATAAAAACCCACAAATTAAAAAAATAAAAATAAAAATAAAAGAGGGAAGAATATACGTATTTGAAATCTATTAATGTGTATAGAATATGGATGCCTTAATAAGCTTCCCACTCTCTCTCTCTCTCTCTCTCTCTCGTTTCATTTGTTTTCTTCTCTTCTTCTCAGCTTTTCATTTCTATAATTTTCTTTGCGATTTCCGTTATTTTCTCGCGGTTTCTCGGAAATCAAAGAGAGTAAAGTAAACTGAATCTTAACTCAGAAGAAAAAAATAAGATTACTAAATATAATGAAATTCAGCAAACACACACACACACACACACAACAGGAGTTAACGCAAATCAAGGAGAGTGAGAAATTACAGTGCCGTAAGATTTCTTGTATTGCATTAAGAAAAGTAAGAGAGAGAGAGAGAGATTACACTGTTCAAAGATTTCAGAGAATGCAGAAAATGGGAGAGCGCTAAACCCTAATTTGAAGTACGACTCAGTTTTGCGGTTTAACAAAAATGGTTTCCTAAAGTGGACCGGGTTGAGTAGGTGGACTGCTTCAGCATAACCCGGAGTCAGCATGGGTTGGATTTTATAATTACTTTGGGAACGCTTTAGATAACTCCAGAATTTTCGGCCCTTTTGAGTCACATGTTTCTTAATCTTTAAAAATTATTATTTTGATACTTTAAATTTTTAATGTCTATCATTTATTCTTTCCGTTAAAATTTTTTGTTAAATTATAACGGAAGAGTTTCAAAAGTTCTAAAATACCCTCATTTTATTTATTTTTAATAATTTTTTTTTAAAAAAAATACAAAGGTATTTTAAAAATTTTGACAAGATTTAACGATTAATTCTAACAAAGGGGGGTTAAGTGATAAACATTAAAAGTTCATGGTACCAAAGTGAGAGTTTTTAAAGATTAGTGTCAAAAGGGCTGAAAATTCAGGAGGTTATCAAAAGTTTTCCCTAATTACTTTTTGTTTTGTTTTTTTTTGAAAACTTCACTCAATTCCCTACACTTCAATTACTTTTGATGTCCTCTTCAAAGTTCAAGAATTCTCAATTTAGTGTATTAAACTTTCAATTTTTTTTAATCTCACCCATCTCGTTAAGGTTTGGGGTTAAATCAGATTGTCAATGATAAAATGATTCTTATACTCCTGTAAAATTTATAAAATTACAAAATTACCCTTAAATTATAATTCAAATTTTTATTTTAAAATAAGAGTATTTTAATAGCTTCCGTTTGAATTTAACAGAAAATCTTAATGGAGGGGAGATATTAAAATTTTTTTAAAGTTCGATACACTAAATTGATAGTTTTTTAACTTTAAGGAGACATTGCAAGAATGATGGATGTTCGGGGGGTTAAGTGAAGTTTTTCATTTTTTTTTTAAAAAAATTAGTGTAGTATATAGCATTTTTTTTTTTTTAAAAAATGATTATGGGAGAGTTTTCATTTTCAATTTTTATTTTCGGTACTAAGGTTATTTTCATAGCTTTTTGGCCGTGTGTATAACCTAATTTGATTGCCTTTGTATTTCTAAATTTAATAAAAAAATAAATAAAAATCAAAGTATTTGCTACTTAAGTAAAATTGCCGTCCCTTATTTGGATGTCTAATTTTCATTTTGCACTTGGGTAGGTACTCAGGCGATGAGAGCATATTATAAAACAATCTTCTACAATAACTACATTTCAAGTAACAGTTTTGGATGTCTTTTACCAGAATAACCAATTTTGGATCAGTCTTTTATATAAAATAAATAAATAATAAATAACAAATTCAAAGGTTGATTGAGATTGTCACGTTAGTATTATGTGATAGTTGTTTGATAAAAATATGATATATAACATTACTCATAATCTTTATATTTAATTACACATTTAAGCACCAACAAAATATAAGCTATGCTTTGTTTTTCTTATATTGGCGTATTAAGGCAATTTGTTAAGATTTCTATCTTGACGGAGAGATTGGGTTTTATAGTAGTGGTAGGTCACTTTTAATTGTTCCTATGTTGAAAGTTGAAGAATAGAAAACAATTGAGGATTAATTTAGTCTCCTATTTACCCATAATTTTTACGCTTTTCTTTAGGCTTCGTTTGGTTCCAAAAATGAATATTGCATTAGGAAAATGAATAGTTATTATTGAAAATGTAGGATGATGGAATATAATAGCTATTCATATTCCTTAATTTAATGACAACACATATGCTTTTATTGGAATTGAACTAAAATTACTAACAAAAACCCTACTTTATTTCTTATTTTTTTAAACTCAAATTAAAAAAAAAAAAAAATTGAATCGTTAGAATCCAATGAGTGGCCGAACACCCCATTGGGTGGTCGGCCACCCCCAAATCCACTGGGGGTGGTGCGGCCACCCCTGTGATCTGTCATTGGATTGTGGTAGTCAACCATCCACATAGATTCAACGTAATCTTCTTTCTTTCTTTTTATTTTTTATTTTTTATTTTTATTTTTTTATTTTTTTAAAAAAAAGTTAAAAAGAAAATGCTTAAGAATAAGTGTAATACCTCAATCCTAACCCTAGTTAAGAAATGAAGTATTTTAGACCATATGGTTACTTGGAGTTGAGTCGGAGAGGGTCAGGGTGGATTCTGGAGCTTGGAAGGACCTCCAGATCAGATTCTAACCTAGGGGATCGATTTTGCACAGGAGAGGATGATCCTAGCCCTTTGAGGATCGATCCTCAAGGCCTAGAAACCCTAAGGATCGATCCTCATGTGATAGAATGCAATTTTAGGGTTTTCTAAAGCCATATTGTAGTCATCAACTCTTTATATGCACCCTTAACCTTCGCCAAACATTGTTGCATGAATCCTAATGTGCGGAGACGCTGTCGGATTGCCGTTGTGAGGTTGGAGAGTTGTTTCTTCAGTTTAAGGTGGTTTTTGGGAGTTTTTAAGCCCTGCAAGGTAAGTAAGATGATTGATTTCACCAATTGTTGTCGTTTGTTATATGTTCCCATAGGTGATTAGGGTTATTGTCCTTTTTGATTGCCTGTGTTATTTTATTGTCTAGAGACTGTAGCGGTTTTGTTTGACCGTTTGTTTTATGTTTTAGATCGTAGAATTCGATTAGGTTGAACCCTAAATCATTCTAGTGACCTTTTGAGTCGTTCTATGGTTTGATTGAGTCGTTTTGGTGTTCGGGAGCATTATAGATACGTCGGGAAGCATTTTTGCTAGTCCAAGATCGATCCTACCTAGCCAAGATCGATCCTCACCTGCCACAATTGATCCTCCCCTTGCTAGGATCGATCCTAGCCTTTCCAGGATCCACCTTACCCCTTTCCATAACCCTGTTTGGTCAGTTTTTAAGTCCTAGGCCAGTGTTTTTAGTTTGGGAGAGTTGTCTAACATTAGAATTTTTGCAGAGTATCAACTTAGTGAGTACAAGGTCGGTCTTGAGGAGTATTCCATGACTAAGGTGAGTGAATCTCACATGGATACTGTTATGTTATTAGTATGGTTATAACATACTATTTTGATATGAATGAGGAAACATGCATGACTTTTATTGCACGAACTATATTTTATAAACATGTAAACTATTTTATTTGTGCATCTGATATAATTGAGATTATGATGAACTTAAGTTCGTGTAAGCATTTTATGTTATGCATGCATATAAAATACAGTGAAGATAAAGTGCATTTAGTTGACATTATGTCATGGGCTTCCATTATATGGGCAAAGCCTTATGGTCTAGTTTAGTTATGTTTTGTAATTGGATCCAAGAGGTCAGCTGAGTAACCAGTGCGGCTATATTCGCATGGTGGTCATGACATACGGCATTGTCTAGCAACATGGGCCACCCGGGGTCGAACCCAGTTGGGCTGTTGTATGGTGACCGCTAGTTTGTGTACATTGGAGCACCAGTGTGTATCAGGGGTTCTTTCGAGAACACGCAAATCCGAATGGGAATGGATAAAGGCCCGAATAGACTATATGGAGTTGAGCTATGACGGTATGATCAAAATGATCATATATTCTTTTATCCTTATTGCATTGCATACTTTTCAACTAATATCAATTGCTTGACATGATGGAGTAGTGCTACACGTCCGCCTAGGCAGACGTGTAGCATCAGAACATTTGTGAGGATGTTCTAACGCTACATGACGATATGTTTTAATGAAGATGAAACCTTTTGCAAAACTATCAGTTCACATATTATATAATTTTTTCTATGTGATTCTTTTTCACTAAGTGGTAGACTTACGCTTGATTTTTCTTTCTACCTGTGAAACACTTTGGTGTTTCATAGTTAACCAGCAACCAGATGCTAATGCCATGGAGATAGTTTATACTTGTGGATGATATAGTCAAGATTATCTTTGAGAATTTACATCCAGTATCACTGCTAGAGATGTGAGATAGCAATGTGGAGACGCGATGAAAGCTGATTGATGTTATTTACTTAGTTTATATGATTAAGATTCGTCGTTAAGTTTTAATAGTTCGTGAGACTTTGTTTTATTTGGGAGTAAGATTTTTATTGATATTTTAGGAATTGTAATGTTTGGTTTAAGTTATACTATGGAGAAATTTAGCTTTGCTCCATATAGTTTATGAATAATGATTTGATTATGGGATTTAATAGTATGTTATCTTGCTTCATGTTTTTGATTCTTCCGCTGTGTTTATAAGATAAATTCCTTGAGACTTGTTTGTTTAGTGAATGAGTCTCGAGAGGCGCTTCGGGTCAACTATAGTTTGTTTAGTATTCGACGGGGTGTTACAAGTAGTATAAGAGAAATGGTTCTTGGTACCATGGCTCTTGGATGCGATATTTGGTTATACCATAGACACCATTGAGGGTTTCGATGGATTAGCCAAGATAACATTAGGAATGATCTAATCCGAAGCATAGGATAGATAATTAGTTAAGTCTGGGCTTCTATAAATAGGGTTGTGTGTTGTTACCCTTTTGCCTGAGTTGGTTCTGATTCAGCTATCCTTGCAGAAAGATGCCTCCAAGGAAGAATGTCACTATTGGTTCGAACGCGATCAAGTTGGGGAATGTTGAGAACAATCATACGGAGAATAAGATGAATGAGGTTCCAGTTCAAGGAGCAGTCAACCTTGACACGGCATAGCTCTAAGCCGCAGCTTGTGACGCCCGAGGAATTCTAATCTCTTAAACATATTATTAAACTAAATGATATATGTTGAGGAGACATTATCATTTAGCTATGATAATGGTTTTAGAGACGTTCATGAAGTTTAAGAGATTTCTAGTCAAAACTCTTTAGAATCTCTTTAGAAAATGATTGTTTTCTGACGACCAATCTTATAAGTATCAAAAACTAGGTCAAATGAACTCAGTTTTACTCAAACTGAAGCCCGTTGTGCTTGTATCGAAACCCTCTACGACATAGTAGATTTTCGATAAAAGTCAATCAGTTGACCTTTTTAAGCATAAAGATGACTATTCATCGCTTACGTGGCACTTTTGACCCGGGCCTTATTTCTAAAATGGATTCACCATTTGGATTTATATCATAAATGGACTCTATTTAGTATATAAATGGTTTTTACTTCAATTTGGTGAAATCGGAATTCAATTCCGAGGCAGTTAACTTTATGGCCTAAAAACGAGCCTTAAAACCTCCAACTGTCGAATTTAGCTTAAAACTGCTAAACTCACTGAGTAGGCCGGCTCATAGCTGATTTGGAAGCCTAGGGTGGGACACTTGGCAGTGGGAGAGGTTGCTGGAAGATAGAACAAAAAGACAAAAAAGTCATGGAAAGATCTTGACTTTTGAGGGCATTTTGGTAACTTGCATGGAAAGGTTGGTTTCCATTGAACCTAGGCTGGTTTGGACGTGGGAGCTGGCTGTCTAGAAGCCTTGGCTTCTCCTATAAAGGTGAGAAGAAGAGAGGCCAGCACCGAAATCACTCACTTTCTTGCACCAAAACAGAAAAATCCCTTCATTCATCTCACTCACACCCTCTCACGGCACCTAGGGGGTTTTTGAGCAATTCTTCTCCAAACTGTCCAGAACTTATACAAAACCTTTCTTGAGGTGTCCAGAAGCTAACCCAACCTTTAGAAGTCATTTTGGAGTCCATTTGAGGTATGAAAGCTTCATCCTCCTCAAACAGCTTCAAAACCGGGTCAATAGAGGGGTGTTGGGAAATTTTTGTGGTTTTTCACAACCTGTTTGCACGGGCTGTGTATGATCACTTAGGAGGGTTCTAAAATTATTTTGTATCATGTTTCCATTGATCTTTGGGCTTTGGAATCATGAGAAAACACCAAGAACTCATCCTACACCCATTCGGCCTCTATTGAGTATTTTTGTGGATTTTTGATGCTAATTTGTTTTGTTAAGTATTCTTTGATGATATTTGATTTGTCTAACATATATTTGATGTATCTAATATGTGTTTGAAGTATGTTTGATTATTGGTTTAGTTCAAGGATCCTAAAGTGCTCAAAAGTATTAAAAGCGGAAGCAAGTGGAGCTTGTTTTAAAGGAAAATGAAAAAGGTTTAAAATCAACCTATATATTGTTTGTTGGTTGTTATTTTTAATCTTATAGTGGATAACACTCAATCTCATGCCTAAACGTTATGGTGGTCTTTCCCTTCGAATGTATAAGCATGAAGTTGAGTGAAAATTGGCTATAAAAGATTCTTTCAATACTGTACATATAACTCATAAATAAGCCCTTACTAATAGTGGGGACGTTTATGCAGTATTAACTCTTGTTTGTTTAAATACTTATCTCGAATTATGCCCTTACTTCAGTGGGGTATTCGAGTGCAATATTGGATGATTTACATTATTGTCAACGGGATCCTTATGACATGTCCTCACTTATGTGGGATTTCATAAGTTAAATGCTTTGAACAAATTATGGACAATATGTGAGAATACTCACAAATATGACTTGTATATATGTATGAGTATACGTATGGATAAAATCAAGTAATGAAAATAAAGTGATGGATAATAATAAAGGCTAAGAGCAAGGATCCTGAAGACTGACCAATTATTATTGATTGGTCACTGATATATGTTATTTGTGTATCAATATTGCTAGGCAGTGGTGGAATACTATTATTCTGCGGAGAAAAGTGTAAGTATGGATGTACTTACTGGGGCTGACGCTGTCTTCTTTTATATTCAGTTATTGTTTATTCATATGCATGTATTATAAACTGCTCATACATTACAACTACATATTCTGTGAATTGGTAATGATGTGACATTTAGCTGGTGATGTGGCGGGGGAGATGGCTGATCCAGTGGACAAAAAAAAAGGGGTCTTGTCCCAGCTGGTGATGTGGCGGGGGAGATGGCTGATCCAGTTGGCAAGAGCCTTGTCCCTAAATCCGGTAATAAGAACTAACGCTGGAAGTCGGTTCCAGGTGCAAACCAACAATCTGCTAAGTAGGGGAGGTGTAACAGTGCGTTAATCCGGGGTTGGCCCATTATGAGCTGAGTGTAATTTCATGATGCATTAAGACTAAACAAAGCCTTCGCAACGATGCATGAAAAATCATTTATTATATCTGTTATATGCTTGTTCAATAATTCAATTACCTGTTTGTATTGGGATGCAGTAGACTCACTTGTTTGCCTATGTAAATGTGATGATGTCATGTTTACATAGACTGTGATGCAGGTAACGAAGGCGGAGACCCCTTCGTTAGCTTTGATGACTATTAGGCACTACTTTGTCGGGATGTGCTATATCCCGGAAGAGACAACATTTTGTTATACATATGTCTCTTCGTATTTTGTATGTTTTGGTTTTTATTAATGATGGTTTGTAATATGTCTAAACAGTGTGATGTTGCAACTGTATGCCGTCTGTGGCATATGCTACAACTGTCTTTTATTTGGTGCATCTGGTATGCACATGTTTGTATTATTAAAACATCTTACATATTTTAATTCACGAGGTATTTCAGTCAGCTCTATTGTGCAATTTAGTTGTTCTCTAGTGTTTTTAAAAGAAAAAAATATATCCGCTGCGAGACTGATCTCTGAGGTAGTAATGTCACGTGGAAATCGGAGGTTTCTGCTTACGGTTCTATTGCATAGAAACCGGGGCGTTACACAGCTGCTCGGTTGGTCGAAGTTATGGCAAATGCTCATGTGCCTGAGTGACAAGCAAAGGAGCGTGAATGCTCATTTGGGACTTTAGTAGGCACACTTTTCCTATGTTCGATGGTATAGGAGGAATGAAGCAACATGTTGTACCTTGAAGTAGAAAGTTATCCATGCTGGTTACAAGCTTTCGAGAGAGGCGAAGAGATGGTGGCAAGCTTGGAACATGTTACTCACGATGGAGATATGAGTTAAATAGTCTATCTCGTGGGCAAGATTCAAGGAGGAATTCCATGGCCACTTCTTTCCTAGAGTAATGCAAGAAGCTAAGGCCTGTGAGTTTATGGACTTGGTTCAAGGTGGACTGACCGTGACCGAGTATGCCGACAGGTTTACTTAGTTATCACAGTTTGTAGCGTATCTCATTCTTGATGAGGAAAAGAAAGGTAAGAAGTTTGAGCAAGGCTTGAACCCACGTTTTAGGAATCAGATGGCGAACTTGGATATCAGGAGCTTTTCTCAGTTGGTGGATCGTGTTTCATTATTTGAAGAAAGCTTGAAGGAGACTATTGTATCTTTTGCGGAATAGCAGAAGAGGACGTTTGTCCATGGTTCTACATCATGTGGAACAGGCATGGTCAAGAGGTTTGCTAAACTTTTGTTATTATTTTACCTTCTTTTTTTTTTTTTTAATTAAATTTCGTTTTTATTAATTTTAGTAATTTTTCTTGGTAGGTATTTAATTTCATCTCATTGCAGCTAAGGATGTGAGAAGACCATTTTTGGAAAAAAATTGCTAAACTTTTTAAACTCTTCAGGTATTATTGTTCTGATATGAAGCTTAAGATTGACTCATTTGCTTGTGTATGAACATTTGGCAACATGATCATACAAATAGGCTTCATAAAATAGAGTTAGAATTTTTTCCTGTTGAGTTGCCTAATTCTTTTCTAGAAATTTTTGACGAATCTGTAAGCATGGCTAATGAGGAGAGAGAGAGTAACCAAGGGGATGACTTTGTCAATCAAAATGACCAACATGTTAGAACCCTAAGAAATTACTTGCAGCCCACTAGGATAAGTACCCCTTCTTGCATGGTGTTTTCCGCCAATGCAGCAAATTTTTACATTAAACCTGGGGTAATCCAATTGTTGCCTAAGTTTCATGGGCTTGATTCTGAAATCCCCTACCTGCACCTCAAGGAATTTGATGAAGTTTATGTTATTTTGCACCTTAACAATGTTACTGATAATGTTGTTAAGCTAACTCTATTTCCATTTTCATTGAAGGAGAAAGCCAAATCTTGGCTACACTCCTTAAGGCCTAAAACCATAAGGACATGACAAGAGATGACTAGGAAATTTCTCAAAAAGTTTTTTCCAACTCACAAGACCAATACATTGAGAAGTGAGAAGGAACATAATGAATTTTGCCTAAAGGGAGAACAAAATATTTTTCCAATGTTGGGAAAAAATTTAAAGAGCTTTTACTTGCATGCCCACATCATGGGTATGACACATGGCGAGTAATTAGTTTCTTTACATTTTTTGTTTTTTTGTTTTTTTTTGAAAAGTGTTTTTATTATATATAAAGTAAAAATAGTTACAAGTGTTTTTATTATACTAGAACTAACATTATGTAAAGGACAAAATAAATAAAAAAGTTTAGATACACATGCACAGAGATCCAATTAAACTTATATAATTGAACAATGCCCTTCATATCTTCATGTACACTTGCTTCTACATAAGATGAAGAGGAGCAAGCACAAGGCAAAGAAGCTGAATAAAAGAAAATACGGAAGAAAAATGTGTGGGCAAGAAGATGACACATCAAACAAGTTAAGATACGCCTCCTTCATTTAAGAACAAACTTAAAAAGTAATGATTTGCCATTTGTGAACTTCATTTTATCAATTTATTTTTCCTTAGTTTCCCTTAATTCATTTATATTTATGAATGAGATAATGTTTAAACCTATATTGGCTTATACACAGATAAAAGCGTCGTAGTCAAAGCAGTAGATAATGTTCATGCATTTTTTTAAAACTTGTACATGATTTTTATTTGTTTTTTTTATAATGAAATGGTAATGATGAGAATACATCATATTAAACATGTTACAAGAAAGATAACAACACCAACTATAACAAACTACATTCCATATTAAACACAACTTACTTAAGATGGAAAAAAGTTAAATTAGTGGAAAGAAGACTATGGTCTAAGGAAATATTATAGTTTTTTAGATGTAGGCAATTCTTAACTAAAGCGAATATGAGGTTAAAATCTAAGAACTTTGAAGGAGCAAAAGGCAATTGATGGCCACGTTTACCCAATCCACCATTGAGATTACCAAGTGTTCTACAATCTACAGAGTCAGACACACACACAAGTGCGTGTGCTTCCCACATTTATCCCCAAGTCGTGTAGTGACGAAGATAGGTGAGGTAGACTCCACACGCCGAGCACCTGCGTGTCTAGAATTACGTGCAAGACCAAGATATTTGCTAGTGATACTGTTCATATGACACGCTTTTAGAGACCGGGGGTTAAGCATCGGCCATATAAAATGTTTTTTGTGAGCGAGTTTGATTGGTTAATTAAACGTGACACGATTCAAACTTCACATGCGATATTAATAGATAGATATACATAATTCAATACAAATTCAATACAAAATTAGCGAGTTAAGGTTTAAATTTAATCTATTTAATTAAATGAATTAAGTAATGATTGACTTATGTTATTTTATACTCATACCTCAATACGATAAGTACTCACATCTCATTTGATCTTTGTATCACATCAATTAATTCTTATTTTTATTCAAACAAAAAATTTACAACAAAACTCTTTACCAGACACTACTTTTATGATAGCCATGATGAAGACATACCAAGTCAATGTCAACCTGTGATGTCGTCCAATCATTCATCCAAAGCTTCAGGTTCATTTCACTTAATCAAGGAAAATGATCTTCTCCACCACTTAATAGAGGAAATGCCGGCTTAACTAGGGTGTGTTTGTTAAGTGTTTAGGGATGTTTTTGTTTTAGAATAGTAATTGATACGATATAAAGTAGAAAGAATGTTGTCAATTTTTTGTATGTAAAAGTGAAATTTTTTTATTTTTTAGTGAGTTTTTTATTTAAATAGTTATAAAAAGTGAGTGATGTGATATAAAAAGTAAGAAAACTTGTTAAAAAGTGAATGATGAAATATTAAAAGTTGGGTTAATTTTGAGGGGGGAAAAAAGAAAAGAACTTAACAAACATAGCCCTAGTTTCCAGGTGTGGAGTCAATACGAATCAATAATAGAGTTCAGGGAAAAAAAAAAAAGCAAGGTAGCTTCGGTTGTAAAGAGAATTGAGAAGGCTCTATGAAGAAGCATTCTTAAAGAAATTACCTAACCACAAAAGACCAAAATATGATAAAGTAATCACTAGCTGTATTCATAACATAATATCTCAGTGCCAGTATATACAAACTACAATTAATGTTTACTGATCAGTATTACTGTGTAGCATACAAAATACACTAATACAGAAGTTAAACCTCAAAAAAAAAAAAAAACCGGGGAAGTAGCTACGACGCAGATAGAGGGATTGGCTTCACAGCACTTTGAATTCGCTGGAAAGCCGTCCTTACTCTTTCTTTTAGACCTTCATTTTCGCTCACAACATCCCCAGTCTGTTTGTCAAGCTCTGCCACATTCCCATCAACGCTAATCACCAGCTTCCCATTTTCTCCGGTCTTCACGTCTCCGAAGAGTGAAATGAGGAGCGCATAAATAACCTTTTCTACTTTCTTCCCATTCTCTTCCTCGGTTTTTATAGCCTCTGCTTCAACAACTATCTTGGGGATCTCCCGGTTGATATTTAGAACCAGAGCCACAATGGAATCCGAAACCATGTCACTTACAGGATCTGATGTCCAATGCAACGAGATGTGTTTCTCAGAATCCTGCTTAACTGTTAATTGTTCATGCACTCGCAGTGTTGGGATTCCAGACTCCTCGTCCATTGAAGACTCTACACTCTCAAATATCTGCTTGAGCCGGTGATTTAATACGCTAAAGGCACCGGCATATGGTATAGTAATCCTTTGAGTAATGTTTGCAGTCGATAGCTGAGAGAAGATATGGAGATCATCAGGTGCCATTATCTGATAGGTGAATCCTTTCTTGACCAGTAAACCGCTGACAGTTTCCCCTACTTCTGGTGTCCTTTCACCCAACCTTCCTATAGTTTTTGCCATTTTCTGAGAGTTGAAGTACATTTCAACAGACTGACAATTCTTAGGGTTGAAGATTTTGACGTTGCGATCAGCAAACTGGCCAATGAGTTTCTGTTTGAGCCTCCCCATCTCATTAGCTTCTCCATGAACAAGAATTATGTTATTAGGCAGGAGCTCTTCCAAGAATGCACTTGTCTGAGCAGAGTCTGCATGGGCAGAGAAGGATATGTAATGGACCTGCATGTTGAGAGGAGCAGTGAGTCCATTCATGAGAGTAACCTCCTTGGGTTCATTAAGAATAGTTTTAGCTAGTGTCCCTTCAACCACAAACCCTGGTAGAACACAAGCATTTTTCCGATCAGAGCACCACAAGTCAAATAGTTGTCGTGACAACCCACTTTGAAGCGCTCCGGGACTTGCCATCACCACCGCTGGGCCAACATCTTTGAAATTCTCAATGCTCTTTATTGGTGATATGTACTTGAAGATAAAGGGGTTTGACTTTGCTGCATGTTGGCTGCGTATCCTGTCATTCATTGAATGGATGTATGTCTCATAAACGCTCAAACACCTTTTTGCAAGGGGAGAAGCATAATAAATGGGAATGTTGTGCAGCTCCGGATGGGTTGACCAATACTCATCAAGAATCAAAAGCAGTTCTTGGGCACGACCAAGAGCATAAACTGGAATAAGGACACGACCTCCTTCAGAAATGGTTGAATGAATAACATCAGTGAAGCGCTTCTCTCGGACGTGCCGAGGTTGATGTTGCTGGACACCATAAGTGGATTCAATTATGCATACATCAGGGGAGAACTGTGGGGTCTCAGCAGCACGGAGATGCCGGTCTTCTTCACGTGAATAGTCTCCAGTGTAGAGTACTCGAACACCAGCAATATCAACCATAAACATAGCAGCACCAAGGACATGGCCGGCAGTATAGCACCAAAATCGAATGCCAGCTACCTCTACTGTTTGGTGGAAATCGATAACCTGCAGTTACTATACTCCGTCAGAAGACAAATATGGAAGAATACTTAATGTTGACCACATAATTGTAGGTTAACAAAATGAATAACAATGTGAGGATACATTCCTGGATATGGAATTTTATCAAGTAACAAAAAAAAAAAACAAAAATTCAAAGATCTAGGTAGCCAAATGATCTGCATCTAAGTAAAGTACCTCTTTACTTCAATATCTCACTCAAATACTATTTTGGTGTATAATTTTGAACTGTTGTTCAACAAATACAATTTTCTGGACAAATTGTATTGCATTAGTTTATAATTGGATCAAGTAGGTGAATCCATGCTGAAAGGTTTTAACCCCTGTCCAAATTATCTGGACCGAAAATAGCTTTCAATCTCAATTAAAAAAAAAATGGCAACTTCTAGTTAAAACTAAGAATCATGAGAGCACTCACCATGGACAACAATAGCATAAACTATATGTGCATATAATTTCTCTCTATAAATACAAGTATTTTAATGATGTTGCAGATTCCGTATCAATGCTCTCTCCAGGAAACTCTTTTAAACTTAATTGTGGGGGGAGAGAGGAGAGCCGTTTTGGAAGAAACACGCGTCACTGATACTAGAAGAAAAAAGAACATCTTTCTACAAACAAATACCCGAATATGAAGGTATCACCAAGATCAAGTTTGGAGCTCCTTCTAAAAGAAGATCAAAGCCCCTTAGTACAATGCCCATTGGAATGTTAGAAGTATTTTAAGTAGTCATTTTCGGTTTAAATAATTCTTTTGTCCAGTAGAATACACTACCTCCTTGGATTTGATGTTCAAAACCACAAGTAGATCCCACAGTAGAACATATAAAGATATCTCTCCTGCATTTGGTCACATAATATCATATAAACCAAATATGATAAAAAAAACTTTATGAGAAACTTTCAATATTGAATGGGAGGTTTAAATCTAATACAATTGAAAAATCATGATATTGGAGCTCAAATGGGAGGGAGAAAATTCACAAACACCAAACTCCTAGAACCCAATATTAACACTTTTTTCTTCAAAGGAATCAATGCAACATGGACAGAAAACACCATAAGAAACTAGATAGAATGATCAGAAAAAAAAAAATCAAATGTAGAAACCTGAAAACTTCAAAATTTCCCACAATGTAGAACAAGGTGTGCATGGGAAATAACTTCACAGGCAATCTAAAAGTACAGGATCAATTTTGGGAAGAAAACAAACCTAGAGACAACTAGGAATTGAAAAGTGCATTAATGAAAAAGTGCAGACCTCAATTTTATCCATGGAACGATTGATGTCTTGTTCATTGTACAACATATCTTCAACTGAAACTTTGCTGACTTTTACATAATCTGTCAAAAGCAGCTTGTAGATAGCCTTTGTTGGATAAGTCATGAAAACTCGACCTTTGAAGGTGGTCTAAACAAAATTTCAATATATTAGTTTTCAGTGGGGAAAAGAATAACAGACATAATATCACTTAAGTTAATTCAGAAGAAAGCGAAATACCTTCTCCAAAAAGTACGGTAGGGATGCAGCATGATCCAAGTGAAAGCTGCAAGCCAAAAGCATCATGTTAAACAGAGTGGCAAAACTGTACATGGAAAATGAAGAGAAAAATAGGACAATTTGGAATAAGGAAGTGATGGGAAGCTGTGGACAAATATATATACATCACTGTGTTACATTACTAAGAGGTAAAAAACTAAAGAATGCTACTGTTAATTTATAAAACCTGCCATGCTGACAAGTCACCACAAGATATACGCATGGGCTTGTCATATAGTGGTGGTGCATGACTTTTAACACATGAAACAGTTTCTCTACGCAAGAACAATTGAAATTTCAACATAATCATAGCATGGATAGTCCTAAGTAGAAAAGCTCTATCTTTTTCCATCATTTAATAGTAAGCAGAGAATTAGGGACACCCAACAAAGAAAACTCCTTTCTAGTGTCGAAAGTTAAGAAAGAATTGAGGACCAGTAAAATAGCACTGGAAAACAGACATCTGAAGACTTCAGAGTGCTAGAGGCCTAGAAAAATGATAAGCTATCATCTTCTTTGATAAGATGCATAATTGTCATCCTGTCCAGCAACAGCCAAAGGAAACTCCACACCCATGCAGAAGCCCACTTTTTGCTCATGAAATATCATATAAGAGGAATTCAATTGCTTGAACTATGATGCTTTATGCTTTATCAATAACCTTGACAAGAGTTGCATTCCACCTGAAGAAAGCTACATTACATAAAACACGGGAGCCCTCCAATCTCAAGTCTACAAAGAAGAAGATAGGGAAAGGAAAGCATCCAATCTCAAGCTGTAATGGTTTACCATTAGAATAATCTTAATAGTTATAAGGGAGACTCATTACATAACATCGAATAGCTATCACCCTCCCTCTTAGAACAAGAGCAAGCAGCTAGTAGCTCAGTAGCACCCAGAGGATCCTCCACAACTCATAATCCTCAATTTCTTAGTCTAAGGTTAGACACGGAAATTGCTTGATTTTCTATGAGCTGCGCAACATTCAACTCTTTTCCTAATACTACATTTGATATACACAACAACTACCAGCTCTTTCATTCTACTTTAGAGACTCCAGACTTTGCAGCAATAATCAACCTCTATACAATATCGAGGTGGTCCTTGAAGCACTAGAACAAAATACCGGGCGCATAACTATGGAACATGAGATTTGCCTACTTTCAAGTCCCTCGTATCCTTTTCTTTCATAACATGATTGCATGCAACTAGGGTTGTAAATGAACCAATCTCTTCGTGGACAACTTGAGCTTGACTAGTATAAGCTTAGCTCAAGCTCGAATTGTTTTATAAGTCGAGTTTGAACACTAATTTTATTAAACGAGCCAAACTTGAATAAACTTGGCTAAGCTCAGCATAGGCTTGTGAACAGAACTTGTATTAACTCAACTCTCCTCGTGCTCGTCTTCTTCTTCTTCCATGAATAGTCTTGGTGGGTTTTTTATTTTTCTTTACCATCAAGCTTGAGCTCAATCTGAACTCGAGCTCGACTCTCATTTGATTTGTTCATGTCGAGCTTGAGCTGAATTTGAGCTTGGTTAATTTTTTTTTTAGCCAAGTTCAAACACCCTCCTAGAGCTGGACTCGTCCTTGAGCCAAATTTTGAGCCCATTTAAATTTTGTCAAGCCAAGTTTAAACAGCCAATACTCGGGCTAAGTTTCGCTTGGTTATAGCCCTATGTGCAACTAAATAGTATCAAAGTCAATTGACCCTCTAATAATGAGTATTCTATTACCTAATAGTCAACTCCAATGGTTAACAATTTTCCCTAGACACAAACTTGGTTCCAAAATGGACAATTAATCAGTCTATTACTTAATGGACTGATTAGAATGGAAGCATAAATAAGCCCACAAATATAACTACAGAATATATATCTGTAACACTTATATCATCCCAAATATACCAATTTTGCCTGAAGAAGTTTACTATTTAATCAAATTTTCCATGAATATATTTTGGATGAAGCATGTTACGAACATTTAAGCTAATTGTATATAACTATGCTACATTGCCCCACAAATCATTGCTTATTCAAATTTTACTAGAGGAAAAAAAGTTGAGTATCTGTATATAAAGTTTTTACTTGAGGTCAAATAGGAAGTTTTTAGTTTCATAATGCTAATAACAGATAGATTTGGTGTATCATGCCATCATTAGTTATTAGATGGTCAACTCTATAGCCATTACATCAACATTGTTGAAAAAGAGTAAATGCAACTTTATCCAATGGATAAAGTGAAGGGAAATTGCAGAAAGAGAAAACCAGTTGATATATAAAGAGGGAACTATGGAAGCCAGTTGATTTTTTTTTTTTTAATTAAGTAAAAGGAGTACACAAAAAAAGAAAAAAAGTTGAAATTTAAAGATGGAAGGAACTATTGGATAAATTTTTCCACCCGGTGATTCCTTAACTCCATAAAATGGTGACAAGAAAGGAACATGGTGGTAAAGCACCCACTTGCAGATAAAACTCCAAACTTTGCAAAGTTAGAATCTTGAATTTAATACAAAAGAGTTACACCGAGCTGGGGAAACAAAGGAATATAAAGCATTTCAGTAAGGTATAAAATGGAACTTTAATGACATCAAAAAGAACAGATATACATACTGCGTAATGAGAAGGACGTCAATCGTTGAAGGATCAATCTCATCAAAGTATGGCAAAGCAGCCATGCCTGAGTAAGCAGGATGAATTCCACAGTCAAACTATCGTCCACGAAAAAGTAGCAAAAAATAAAGAAAAATTAAATTTACAATTATAAAAACTACATAAATTGTGCCTTTTTTTACAAAAAAACGAAAAAGAAAAAGAAAATCCAGAGTACTTGGTGTTAATGACTCACAAGAACAGTTTTCCCCTTGTAGGACATGTACACACAAGACCGACCCACTTCATTACCCGCCCCTAAAGGGATTATAATAAGTTGATCATCTTCTCTAGTTGCAGATGAATCCCGTTTCTTGAGAGACTGTTGTGGCCCTGTTGAAGCCATTATCTATTCTTGACCAAGAATGCACCACAAGCACTTCAATCAAACTGCAAAATTAAGCATCAACAAAAGTATAAATTCCAATTTAAATAATTATCTAACCTATTCAACTAAACACTAATACTCGGCTTCCCACTTAACTCTTAATTGAAACGCAATATTTTCTACCTTTGGCAGCCAACAAGTTCAAGTGAATCATGAAGAGAGAATTTTCACACAAAATGAAAAAAAAAAAAAAATCAATAAATTGAACCTAGCAAAGCACTATGGCTTAGATGGCTTGAATCTTTGATAACACCATATCACCTACAACTCAAGAAACCAGAATAAAATAAAATAAAAAACCCACAAATTAAAAAAAATAAAATAAAAGAGGGAAGAATATACGAATAAGCTTCCCACTCTCTCTCTCTCGTTTCTTCTCAGCTTTTCATTTCTATAATTTTCTTTGCGATTTCCGTTATTTTCTCGCGGTTTCTCAGGAACATCCAAAGAGGGTGAAAGTAAAATGAATCTTAACTCAGAAGAAAAAATAAGATTACTAAATATAATAAAATTCAGCAAACACACACACACACACAATAGGAGTTAACGCAAATCAAGGAGAGTGAGAAATTACAGTGCCGTAAGATTTCTTGTATTGCATTAAGAAAAGTAATAGACAGAGAGAGAGATTTGTAACGGGCATAAAACATGTCGGCAGATGTGTTTGCTTAGAGATAAGCTTCCAGGAAACTAAGGGTGTAAACTGCAAAGGAGCCTTCGAGAAGGAAGGAGTTTCAAGGATAAGATAGACACGTGCAGGTAGCGGTTGGGAAAGTAATGGATGGCGCCGGCGTCAACTTTGCAGTGGACAGCTGTTTCCTGCATTTTATTCATTAAGGACATGTTTGGTACGAAGAATGACTATTCCATGAAATAGCCTTTATCAAATATGAAATGAGTGTAATGCATTAGCCTTGAAATAGTCATTCCGATGGTCATGAATGAATAGTTATTCCTTTAATCGAGGGAATAACCATTCTTTTCAACTTAAGAGGAATGATTATTCTCTCAATTGAAGGAATAGTCATTCCATCATGACTATTAGAATGGTTATTCCAAAGCTAATTTACTATACTCATTTTATTTTTAATATAAGTTATTCCATAGAATAGCCATTCCACGTACCAAACATAACCTAAGTTTGCGTTTTGTAATTGTAACCGTTTTGGACTCCTTAGTCTGAAGGGTAGCTTGTAGCATTTGGGTCAACGGAACTGTTAGTTAGTTTAGGCCCAATTGTAATACGGTTAAAAAGCTCTCTGATATAAAAGAGAAGCCCAGTTGTGAAGAGAGGCAAAGAAGAAGTTAGATGTTAGTTGGTTATTTTTGGAGGTTGAGATATCCTCGAAATATCTCTGTAATTCCACTTTGTCCTCATCCTTTTAATTCAATACAATTCTTCATTTCCATTAATTCCATACAATTTTTTTTTACAATAATAGCTTGATATTTTATCCTAGAAAGAGCTATTACAATTGGTATCAGATTGCCAACGATTTTGCAATGACAGAAGGCACAAGATTGGCTCAGTTGTCCGAAGCAGTGAAAAATCTGCAAGAAAACCAGAAGCAGAGTGCTGCTAATCACAACCTTTTGGCAGAAAACCAGAAAAAGCAAGCTTTGGATACTCAGGTGCAATTAACAGAGTTACGAGAGATGATTAAGACAGTGCTTACCAACCAAAATCAACAAGTTCGTCCAAATCCTGAACTTCCAGGCCAGCCCAGAATTCCTTCTGAAAATGGTGAATTTCCACATCAAAACAGAGCTCCTCATGAGTATAGAAGGCGTGGGGAAGAATTTGAAGATGTAGGAAATGCATGGGGAGAAAGGCACATACATTCACGTACCTTGAGGCTGGATTTTCCAAAGTTTGATGGTAATAATCCATCAGCATGGATTTATAAGGTAAATCAGTTTTTTACCTATTATCCAACCCCTGAATTTCAAAGAATTCGCATGTCTTCATTCCATATGGAGGGTGATGCCCTCATCTGGTTTCAAGCAGCAGAGGAGGCTGGTTACTTTCCTTCTTGGGAAGCTTTTACCCAAGCCTTGCTCACTCGATTTGGACTAACTTATGATGATCCAATGGAATCATTAACAAGGTTGCGACAGAGTTCTTCTGTAACTTCTTATACGGCTCAGTTTGAGTCCCTGGCCAATAGAATAAGGCACTTATCAGTAGAAAATAAACTGAGTTGCTATCTTAGTGGCTTAAAAGATGATATACGTTTGCCTCTAAGAATGTTAAATCCAGCAACACTACCTGCAGCCTTTGGTTTGGCAAAACTCCAGGAGGAATACATTAACAGCACTAAGAAACCCTATAAGCAATTTGGAAATTCTTTAGGGTATGGGAAATCCCAGCAGTGGTCTTCCCCAAATTTTGCTTCTTCAGGGGGTCAACAGTCTTCTACCGTGGCTTCTTTTTCTAAACAGCCCCAATCATCAATTCCAGTGCAAAGAATTTCCCCTGAACAGATGAGAGAAAGACGACATAAAGGACTGTTATTATTGTGATGAAAAGTGGAACCCTGCTCATCACTGCAAGAACCCAAAGATCTATATGATGCAAGGTCTAGAATTACGAGAAGAGGAGTCTAATGATGAGGTTTTCTATGAATCAACTACTGGGGAAGAATTATTGTGTTTACCTGACAGGAATTCCTTGATGGAGCCTGAAATTTCTATGAATGCAATTTCTGATTCCTTAAGTCCTAAAACAATGAGATTGGTGGGTTTGTTGGGCAACCAATCAGTTGTGATCCTCATTGATTCTGGCAGCACACACAATTTCATGGATTCGGCTGTGGCCACATTAGCCAGGGTGTGTGTCATTCCTACAAAGACAATTCAAGTTAATATTGCAAATGGTGCCAAGATTCCAGCACAAGGTAGATGCCGTGATATTAACCTAAAGGTGCAAGGTAATATCATACACACTGATTTTTATGTTATCACTTTGGGTGGCTGTGATATTGTGTTAGGCATTGAATGGTTAAGAACCTTAGGTCCTGTGTTATGGGATTTTTTGAAGTTGACTATGCAATACACTCTACTTGATAAACCAGTTACCTTAACTGGGTTAACTCCCACAGAATTGACAGTAGAAGATGGCCCTAACTTTCTGAAACCATCATTCTTAAGAAATAAGGGAATTCTATTGCAACTCATGAACAATGATGATAATAAACTGTCACTAGTTCTTCCTGAATCTATCAAGATGCTGTTGGATGAATTTAAAACAGTTTTTGAGGAGCCTCAAGGGTTACCTCCTCTTAGAAGCCATGATCATCAGATTTTGTTAAAACCAAGGACATCTCCTTTTTCTGTTAGACCCTACAGATATCCCTATTATCAAAAATATGAAATTGAAACAATTGTGAAAGATTTATTGAAGTCTGGGGTGATTAAAAATAGCCAAAGTCCATTCTCATCACTTGTCCTTTTGGTGAGAAAAGCTGATGGCAGCTGGAGAATGTGTATTGATTACAGGGCACTTAATCAAGAGACAGTGAAGGATAAATTTCCAATACCCGTAATTGATGAACTACTTGATGAACTCTATGGGGCAGAAAAATTCTCTAAGCTGGATCTACGATCTGGGTATCATCAGATA
>FXXK01000305.1:442086-533660 GCA_900184695.1 Betula pendula
TCTAATGGATATACGATCATATTGGTGGTAATTGATCGCTTCACCAAATATTGTCATTTTATCCCTTTAAAACATCCCTACACAGCAGCTACAGTTGCCCAATTGTTTCTGTCAAATATCCTAAAGCTACATGGAATGCCTAAAACAATAGTTTCTGATCAAGATCCTATTTTTACCAGCTCTTTTTGGCAAGAATTATTCCTCCAACAAGGTATTACCCTAGCCCTAAGTTCTGCATACCATCCCCAGTCAGATGGCTAAACTGAAGCATTGAATAAATGCTTAGAGGGGTACCTAAGATGCTTCTCAGGAGCTAAGCCTAACCAGTGGAGCACTTGGTTATCCATGGCCGAGTGGTGGTATAACACTAACCATCACTCCACCACGAGAATGACACCATTTGAAGCTTTATATGGCTATCCTCCTCCTACCTTACTCTTATACATTCCTGGAACCACTGCTAATCTTGCAGTGGATCGGCACCTCCGTGACAGAAATACCCTAATTACTCTTTTAAAGGAAAATCTACATGCAGCCCAAAACAGGATGAAATCACAGGCAGATAAGAGGAGAACTGACAAAGAATTTCAGATAGGGGATTGGGTGTACCTTTGATTGCAGCCGTACCGTCAGAAAACTGTCGCCATGCGCAAAAATTTGAAGCTGTCTCCTCGTTTTTACAGGACATTTCAAATCTTAGCCCGCATCGGCTCGGTTGCATACCGCCTTCAGCTTCCCACAGACGCCCGTATTCATCCGGTTTTCCATGTATCTTGCCTCAAAAAGAAACTCGGCAACCATATCAACCCATTTCCTACACTTCCACCGGTGGATGGGAATGGAGCGGTGAAACCTGAACCGGAATCTATCATTGACCGCCGGATGGTGCATAAAGGCCGTCGAGCGGTGACTGAAGTTTTGATCAAGTGGAAAGGAGCATCTTCGGAAGATAATTCATGGGAATCTCTGTGGAAACTCCGTGAGCTCTATCCTCACCTTGTGGACAAGGTGCTTTAAATGAGGAAGGGAATGTAACGGGCATAAAACATGTCGGTAGATGTGTTTGCTTAGAGATAAGCTTCTAGGAAACTAAAGGTGTAAACTGCAAAGGAGCCTTCGAGAAGGAAGGAGTTTCAAGGAAAAGATAGACACGTGGCGAGCAGGTAGCGGTTGGGAAAGTAATGGATGGCAGCTGGCGTCAACTATGCAGTGGACAGCTGTTTCCTGCGTTTTATTCATTAAGTTTGCGTTTTGTAATTGTAACCATTTTGGATTCCTTAGTCTGAAGGGTAGCTTGTAGTATTTGGGTCAACTGAACTGTTAGTTAGTTTAGGCCCAATTGTAATACGGTTAGAAAGCTCTTTGATATAAAAGAGAAGTCCAGTTGTGAAGAGAGGCAGAGAAGAAGTTAGATGTTAGTTGGTTATTTTTGGAGGTTGAGATATCCTCGAAATATCTCTATAATTCCACTTCGTCCTCATCCTTTCAATTCAATACAATTCTTCATTTCCATTAATTCCATACAATTCTTCTTACAATAATAGCTTGATATTCTATCCTAGAAAGAGCTATTACAAGATTACACTGATCAAAGATTTCTGAGAATGCAGAAAATGGGAGAGTGCTAAACCCTAATTTGAAGTACGACTCAGTTTTGCGGTTTAACAAAAATGGTTTCATAAAGTGGACCGGGTTGAGTAGGTGGACTGCTTCAGCATAACCCGGAGTCAGCATGGGTTGGATTTTATAATTACTTTGGGAACACTTTAGATATCCCCAGAATTTTCGGCCCATTTGAGTCGCATGTCCCTTAATCTAAATTCTCACTTTAGTACCTTGAATTTTTAATGTCTATCACTTACCCCATCTGTTAAGATTTTCTGTTAAATCATAACGGAGGAGTTCCAAAATTTTCAAAATACCTTCATTTTATTTATTTTATAATTATTGTTTTTTTTTTAAAAAAATAAAAAGATATTTTGAAAATTTTGACAAGATTTAACGATTAATCATAACAAAAGAGGGTTAAGTAATAGACATTAGAAGTTTATGATACTAAAGTAAGAGTTTTTAAAGATTAAAATGGTATGTCAAAAGGGCTGGAAGTTTAGGAGGTTATCAAAAGTTTTCCCTAATTGCTTTTTGTTTTGTTTTTTTTTTTTGATAACTTTACTTAATTCCCTAAACTTCAATTGCTTTTGATGTCTTCTTCAACATTCAAAAACTCTCAATTTAATGTATCAAACTTTTAATTTTTTTTAATCTCACCTATCTCTAGAGGGTTTGGGATTAAATCTGTCAATGATAAAATAACCCTTATACGCCTGTAAAATTTATAAAATTACAAAATTACTCTTAAATTATAATTCAAATTTTTATTTTAAAATAAGAGTATTTTAACAGCTTCCGTTTGGATTTAACAGAAAATCTTAATGGAGGGGTGATATTATTTTTTTTTTTTTAAAGTTCAATACACTAAATTGATAGTTTTTGAACTTTAATGAGACATTGCAAGAATGATGGATGTTAAAGCATCTCCAGCAATAGTATTTATAATAGCTCCTCAAAAAGTACAAACTTTTATTTTAGCTACTCATTTTTCTATACACACTCCAGCAACATCCTCTATTTCACCCTCTATTTTCTTTAAATATTAATTTTAATAATTTTTTATTATTTTAAGGTGCTTAAAAAGAATGAGAGAGAAGAGAGAGAGAACAAAATAATAATAAAAAATTGATAGAATGTGTTACAGTAAACTTTCAAATATGAAGGTTTACTGTAGCAAATTTATGGTAAACCTTTAAAATAGAGTACCTGCTGGAGATGAAAAAGTAGGCCATAAGAGCTAAATATAGCTAGTATGCCCAATTTAAAAGCTCTGCTGGAGATGCTCTTAAGGGGTTAAGTGAAGGTTTTCATTTTTTTTAAAAAAAATTAGTGTAGTATATAGCTTTTTTTTTTTTTAAAAAAATGATTATGGGTGAGTTTTTATTTTCAATTTTTATTTTCTGTACTAAGGTTATTTTCATAGCTTTTTGGCCGTGTGTATAACCTAATTTGATTGCCTTTGTATTTCTAAATTTTTAAAAAAATTAATAAAAATCAAAGTATTTGCTACTTAAGTAAAATTGCCGTCCCTTATTTGGATGTCTAATTTTCATTTTGCACTTGGGTAGGTACTCAAGTGATGAGAACATATTATAAAACAATCTTCTACAATAACTACATTTTGAGTAACAGTTTTGGATGTCTTTTACCAGAATAACCAATTTTGGATTAGTCTTTTATATAAAATAAATAAATAATAAATAATAAATTCAAGAGTTGATTGAGATTGTCACATTAGTATTATGTGATAATTGTTTAATAAAAATATGATATATAGCATTACTCATAATCTTTATATTCAATTACACATTTAAGCACCAACAAAATATAAGTTATGCTGTGATTTTCTTATATTAAGGTGTTAAGGCAATTTGTTAAGATATCTATCTTGAGGGAGAGACTGGGTTTTATAGTAGTCGTAGGTCACTTTTAATTGTTCCCATGTTGAAAGTTGAAAGAATAGAAAACAATTGAGGATTAATTTAGTCTCCTAATTACCCATAATTTTTATGCTTTTCTTTAGGCTTCGTTTGGTTCCAAAAATGAGTATTGCATTAGGAAAATGAATAGTCATTATTGGGAATGTAGGATGATGGAATATAATAGTTATTCATATTCCTCAATTTAGTAACAACACATATGCTTTTATTGGAATTGAACTAAAATTACTAACAAAACCCTACTTTATTTCTTATTTTTTTAAACTCAAATTAAAAAAAAAAAAAATCGTTAGAATCCAATGAGTGGCCGAACACCCCATTGGGTGGTCGACCACCCTTGTGATCTGTTATTGGATTGTGGTGGTCAACCACCCATATAAATTCAACGTAATCTTTTTTTTTTTTTTAGAGTTAAAAAGAAAATGCTTAAGAATAAGTGTAATACCTCAATCCTAACTCTAATTAAGAGATGAAGTATTTTAGACCCTATGGTTAGTTGGAGTTGAGTCGGAGAGGCTCAGGGTGGATTCTAGAGCTCGAAAGGACCTCCAGATCAGATTCTAACCTAGAGGATCGATTCTGCACAGGAGAGGATGATCCTAGCCCTTTGAGGGTCGATCCTCAGGGCCTAAAAACTCTAAGGATTGATCCTCATGTGATAGAATGCAATTTTAGGGTTTTCTAAATCCATCTTGTAGTCGTCAACTCTTTATATTCACCCTTAACTTTCATCAAACATTGTTGCATGAATCCTAATGTGCGGAGGCGCTGTCGGACTGCAGTTGTGAGGTTGGAGAGTCGTTTCTTCAGTTTAAGGTGGTTTTTCGGAGTTTTAAGGCCCCACAAGGTAAGTAAGATGATTGATTTCACCAATTGTTGTCGTTTGTTATATGTTACCCATAGGTCATTAGGGTTATTGCCCTTTTTGATTGCCTGTGTTATTTTATTGTTTAGAGATTGTAACGGTTTTGTTTGACCGTTTGTTTTATGTTTAGACCATAGAATTCAATTAGGTTGAACCCTAAATCATTCTAGTGACCTTTTGAGTTGTTCTACGGTTTGATTGAGTTGTTTTGGAGTTCGAGAGCATTATGGATACGTCGGGAAGCATTTATGCCAGTCCAAGATCAATCCTACCTAGCCAAGATCGATCTTCACCTACCACAATTGATCCTCCCCTTGCTAGGATCGATCCCAGCCTTTCCAGGATCGACCTTACCCCCTTCAATAACCATGTTTGGTCAGTTTTAAGTCCTAAGCCAGTACTTTAAGTTTGGGAGAGTTGTCTAACATTAGGATTTTTGCAGAGTATCGACTTAGTGAGTACGAGGTTGGTCTTGAGGAGTATTCTACGACTAAGGTGAGTGAATCTCACATGTATACTGTTACGTTATTAGTATGATTATAACATACTATTTTGATATGAATGAGAAAACATGCATGACTTTTACTGCACGAACTATATTTTATAAACATATAAACTCTTTTATTTGTGCATATGATATAATTGAGATTATGATGAACTTAAGTTCGTGTAAGCATTTTGTGTCATGCATGCATGTAAAATACAGTGAAGATAAAGTGCATTTAGTTGACATTACATTATGTCATAGGCTTCCATTATATGGGCAAGGCCTTATGGTCTAGTTTAATTATGTTTTGTAATTGGATTCAAGAGGTCAGCTGAGTAACTAGCGTAGCTATGTTCGCATGGTGGTCATGACATATGGCATTGTCTAGCAACATGGGCCACCTGGGGTCGAACCTGATTGGGCTATTGTATGATGACCGCTAGTTTGTGTACATTGAAGCACCAGTGTGTACTAGAGGTTCTTTTGAGAACATGCAAATCCAAATGGGAATGGGTAAAGGCCCGAATAGACTATATGGAGTTGAGCTATGATGATATGATCAGAATGATCATATATTCTTATATCCTTGTTGCATTGCATACTTTTCAACTAATATCAATTGCTTGACAAGATGGAGTAGTGCTACACGTCCGCCTAGGCAGATGTGTAGCGTTAGAACATTTGTGACGATGTTCTGATGCTACATGATGATATGTTTTAATGAAGATGAAACCTTTTGCAAAACTATCAGTTAACATATTATATAATTTTTTCCATGTGATTCTTTTTTACTAAGTGGTAGACTTACGCTTGATCTTTTTTTTCACCTGTGTTTCACAGTTAACCAGCAACCAGATGGTAATGCCATGGAGATGGTTTGTACTTGTGGATGATATAGTCAAGATTATCTTTGAGAATTTATATCTAGTATTGCTACTAGAGATGTGAGATAGCAATGTGGAGATGCGATGAGAGCTGATTGATGTTATTTACTTAGTTTATATGATTAAGATTCGTCGTTAAGTTTTAATAGTTTTTGAGACTTTGTTTTATTTGGGAGTAAGATTTTTATTGATATTTTGGGAATTGTAATGTTTGGTTTAAGTTATACGTTGGAGAAATTTAGCTTTGCTCTAGATAGTATAGAAATAATGATTTGATTATGGGATTTAATAGTATGTTATCTTGCTTCATATTTATGATTCTTCCACTGTGTTTGAAAGGTAGATCTCTTAAGACTTGTTTGTTTAATGAATGAGTCTCGAGAGGCGCCTTGGGTCAACCGTAGTTTGGTTAGTACTCGACAGGGTGTTACAAGTAGTATAAGAGAAATGGTTCTTGGTACCATGGCTCTTGGATGCGATATTTGGTTATACCATCAATAAGACCAATGAGGGTTTCGATGGATTAACCATATAATATTAGGAATGATCTAATCCGAAGCATCGGATAGATAATTAGTTAAGTCTAGGCTTCTATAGATAGGGTTGTGTGTTGTTACCTTTTTGCCTGAGTTGGTTCTGATTCAGCTATCCTTGCAGAAAGATGCCTCCAAGGAAGAATGTCACTATTGGTTCGAACGCGATCGAGTTGGGGAATGTTGAGAACAATCATACGGAGAATGAGATGAATGAGGTTCCAGTTCAAGGAACAGTCAACCTTGACACGCATAGCTCTTAGCTGTAGCTGCTCGGTTGGTCGAAGTTATGGCAAATGCTCATGTGCCTGAGCGACAAGCGGAGGAACGTGAATGCTCGTTTGGTACTTTAGTAGGCACACTTTTCCTATGTTCGATGGTACCGGAGGAATGAAGCAACATGTTGTACCTTGAAGTAGAAAGTTATCTAATGCTAGTTACAAGCTTTCAAGAGAGGCAAAGAGATGGTAGCAAGCTTGGAAGATGTTACTCACGATGGAGATATGAGCTAAACAATCTATCTCGTGGGCAAGATTCAAGGAGGAATTCCATGGCCACTTCTTTCCTAGAGTAGTGCAAGAAGTTAAGGGCCGTGAGTTTATGGACTTGGTTCAAGGTGGACTGATGGTGAACGAGTATGCTGACAAGTTTACTTAGCTATCACGGTTTGTAGCGTATCTCATTCTTGATAAGGAAAAGAAGGGTAAGAAGTTCGAGCAAGGCTTGAACCCACGTCTTAGGAATCAGATGGCGAACTTGGATATCAGGAGCTTTTCTCAATTGGTGGATCGTGTTTCATTGTTTGAAGAAAGCTTGAAGGAGACTATTGTATCTTTTGTGGAATAGCAGAAAAGGACGTTTGTCCATGGTTCTACATCCTGTGGAACAGGCATGGTCAAGAGGTTTGCTAAACTTTGGTAAGTATTTTACTTTTTTTTTTAATTAAATTTCGTTTTTATTAATTTTAGTAATTTTTCTTGGCAGGTATTTAATTTCATCTCATTGTAGCTAAGGATGTGAGAAGACCATTTTTGGTAAAAATATTGCTAAACTTTTTAAACTCTTCAGGTAATATTGTTCTGATTTGAAGCTTAAGATTGACTCATTTGCTTGTGTATAATCATTTGGCAACGTGATCATACAAATAGGCTTCATAAAGTAGAGTTAGAATTTTTTCTTGTTGAGTTGCCTAATTCTTTTCTAGAAATTTTTGACAAATCTGTAAGCATGGCTAATGAGGAGAGAGAGAAAGTAACCAAGGGGATGACTTTGTCAATCAAAATGGCCAACATGTTAGAACCCTTAGAGATTACTTGCAGCCCACTAGGATAAGTACCCCTTCTTGCATGGTGTTTTCTGCCAATGCAGCAAATTTTTACATTAAACCTGGAGTAATCCAATTGTTGCCTAAGTTTCATGGGCTTGATTATGAAATCCCCTACCTGCACCTCAAGGAATTTGATGAAGTTTATGCTATTTTGCACCTTAACAATGTTACTAATGATGTTGTTAAGCTAACTCTGTTTCCATTTTCATTGAAGGAGAAAGCCAAATCTTGGCTACATTCCTTAAGGCCTAGAATCATAAGAACATGACAAGAGATGACCAGGAAATTTCTCAAAAAAATTTTCCCAACTCACAAGACCAATACACTAAGAAGGAACATAATGAATTTTGCCTAAAGGGAGAATGAAATATTTTTCCAATATTGGGGAAAAATTTGAAGAGCTTTTACTTGCATGCCCACATCATGGGCATGAAACATGGTGAGTAATTAGTTTCTTTACATTTTTAGTTTCTTTTTTTTTTTGGAAAAGTGTTTTTATTATATATAAAGTAAAAATAGTTACAAGTGTTTTTATTATACTAGAATTAACATTATGTAAAGGAAAAAATAAATAAAAAAGTTCAGATACACATGCAGAGATCCAATTAAACTTATATAATTGAACAATGCCCTTCATATCTTTGTATACATTTGCTTCTACATAAGATGAAGAGGAGCAAGCACAAGGCAAAGAAGCTGAATAAAAGAAAATATGGAAGAAAAATGTGTAGGCAAGAAGATGACACATCAAACAAGTTAAGATACGCCTCCTCCATTTGTGAACTTCATTTTATCAATTTATTTTTCCTTAGTTTCCCTTAATTCGTTTATATTTATTTTTCTCAATCCAAATAATATAATTGGTTTCTTTTTGAAAGCTCTCTATATATATATAGATAAAGGTATTTCAGTAAATGAATGAGATAATGTTTAAACCTATATTGGTTGATACACAGATAAAAGCGTCGTAGTCAAAGTAGTAGATAATGTTCATGCATTTTTTTAAAAATTTGTACATGATTTTTATTTGTTTTTTATAATGAAATGGTAATGAGATGAATACATCATAGTAAACATGTTACAAGAAAAATAACAACACCAACTATAACAAACTACATTCCATATTAAACACAACTTAATTTTGATGGAAAAAAGTTATATTAGTGGAAAGAAGACTATGGTCTAAGGAAATATTATAGTCTTTTAGATGTAGGCAATTCTTAACTAAAGCAAATCTGAGGTTAAATCTAAGAACTTTGAAGGAGCAAAAGGCAATTGATGACCACGTTTACCCGATCCACCATTGAGATTACCAAGTGTTCTACAGTCTATAGTCAGGCACACACACAAGTGCGTGTGCTTTCCACATTTCTCCCCAAGTCGTATAGTCACGAAGATTGGTGAGGCTGACTCCACACGCCGAGCACCACCTGTGTGTCTAGAATCACGTGCAAGACCAAGATATTTGCTAGTGATACTGTTCCCATGACGCGCGTTTAGAGAGCGGGGGTTAAGCATAAGTCATATAAAATGTTTCTTGTAGGCGAGTTTGACTGGTTAATTAAACGCGACACGATTCGAACTTTACATGCGATATTTATAGATAGATATACATAATTTAATACAAATTCAACACAAAATTAACGAATTAAAGTTTGAATTTGACCCGTTTAATTAAATGAGTTAAGTAATAATTGATTTATGCTATTTTATACTTATACCTCAATACGATTAGTACTCACAGCTCATTTGATCTTTGTATCACATCAATTACTTTTTATTTTTATTCAAACAAAAAATTTATAACAAAATTCTTTACAAGACACTACTTTTATAATAGCCATAACGAAGACATACCAAGTCAATTTCTACCTGTGATGTTGTCCAATCATTCATCCAAAGCTTCAGGTTCATTTCACTTAATCAAGGAAAATGATCTTCTCCACCACTTAATAGAGGAAACGCCAGCTTAACTAGGGTGTGTTAGTTAAGTATTTAGGGATGTTTTTGTTTTAGAATAGTAATCGATGTGATATGAAGTAGAAAAAAATGTTGTGAATTTTTTGTATGAAAATGTGAAATTTTTTATTTTTTAGTTAGTTTTTTATTTGAATAGTAATAAAAAGTGAATAATGTAACATA
Organism: Betula pendula; assembly: GCA_900184695.1. Taxonomy (NCBI): domain Eukaryota; kingdom Viridiplantae; phylum Streptophyta; class Magnoliopsida; order Fagales; family Betulaceae; genus Betula; species Betula pendula. The sequence goes on from FXXK01000305.1 coordinate 451,876, forward strand.
AAAAAATAAAAAAAGTTGTTATAAAGTGATTGATGTAATATTAAAAGTAGAGTTAATTTTGAAGAGGGAAAAAAAAACTTAACAAACATAGCCCTAGTTTCCAGGTGTAGAGTCAATACGAATCAATAAGAGAGATCAGGAAAAAAAAAAAAAGAAAAAAAAGCGCAAGGTAGCTTCGGTTTTAAAGAGATTTGAGAAAGCTCTACGAAGAAAACATTCTTAAAGAAATTACCTAACCACAAAAGACCAAAATATGATAAAGTAATCACTAGCTGTATTGATAACATAATATCTCAGTGCCAGTAAATACAAACTACAATTGGTGTTTACTGATCAGTATTACTGTGTAGCATACAAAATACACCAATACAGAAGTTAAACCTCAAAATACACAAAAAAGAAGAAGAAGCCGGGGAAGTAGCTACGATGCAGATAGAGGGATTGGCTTCACAGCACTTTGAATTCGCTGGAAAGCCGTCCTTACTCTTTCTTTTAGACCTTCATTTTTGCTCACAACATTCCCGGTCTTTTTGTCAAGCTCTGCCACATTCCCATCAACGCTAATCACCAGCTTCCCATTTTCTCCGGTCTTCACGTCTCCGATGAGTGAAACGAGCAGCGCATAAATAACCTTTTCTACTTTCTTCCCATTCTCTTCCTCGGTTTTTATAGCCTCCGCTTCAACAACTATCTTAGGGATCTCCTGGTTGATATTTAGAACCAGTGCCACAATGGAATCCGAAACCATGTCACTTACAGGATCTGATGTCCAATGCAATGAGATGTGTTTCTCAGAATCCTACTTAACTGTTAATCGTTCATGCACTCGCAGCGTTGGGACTCCGGACTCCTTGTCCATTGAAGACTCTACACTCTCAAATATTTGCTTGAGCCGGTGATTTAATACGCTAAAGGCACCAGCATATGGGATAGTAATCCTTTGAGTAATGTTTGCAGTTGATAGCTGAGAGAAGATATGGAGATCATGAGGTGCCATTATCTGATAGGTGAATCATTTCTTGACCAGTAAACCGCTGACAGTTTCCCCTACTTCTGGTGTCCTTTCACCCAACCTTCCTATAGTTTTTGCCATTTTCTGAGAGTTGAAGTACATTTCAACAGATTGACAATTCTTCGGGTTGAAGATTTTGACGTTGCGATCAGCAAACTGGCCAATGAGTTTCTGTTTGAGCCTCCCCATCTCATTGGCTTCTCCATGAACAAGAATTATGTTATTAGGCAGGAGCTCTTCCAAGAATGCACTTGTCTGAGCAGAGTCTGCATGGGCAGAGAAGGATATGTAATGGACCTGCATGTTGAGAGGAGCAGTGAGTCCATTCATGAGAGTAACCTCCTTGGGTTCATTAAGAATAGTTTTAGCTGGGGTCCCTTCAACCACATACCCCGGTAGAACACAAGCATTTTTCCGATCAGAGCACCACAAGTCAAATAGTTGTCGTGACAACCCACTTTGAAGCCCTCCGGGACTTGCCATCACCACCGCTGGGCCAACATCTTTGAAATTCTCAATGCTCTTTATTGGTGATATGTACTTGAAGATAAAGGGGTTTGACTTTGCTGCATGTTGGCTGCGTATCCTGTCATTCATTGAATGGATGTATGTCTCATAAACACTCAAACACCTTTTTGCAAGGGGAGAAGCATAATAAATGGGAATGTTGTGGAGCTCCGGATGGGTTGACCAATACTCATCAAGAATCAAAAGCAGTTCTTGGGCACGACCAAGGGCAAAAACCGGAATAAGGACACAACCTCCTTCAGAAATGGTTGAATGAATAACATCAGTGAAGCGTTTCTCTCGGACGTGCCGAGGTTGATGTTGCTGGACACCATAAGTGGATTCAATTATGCATATGTCAGGGGAGAACTGTGGGGTCTCAGCAGCACGGAGATGCCGGTCTTCTTCACGTGAATAGTCTCCAGTGTAGAGTACTCGAACACCAGCAATATCAACCATAAACATAGCAGCACCAAGGACATGGCCAGCAGTGTAGCACCAAAATCGAATGCCAGCCACCTCTACTGTTTGGTGGAAATCGATAACCTGCAGTTACTATACTCCGTCAGAAGACAAATATGGAAGAATACTTGATGTTGACCACAGAATTGTAGGTTAACAAAATGAATAACAATGTGAGGATACATGCCTGGATATGGAATTTTATCAACAAAAAAAAAAAAATTCAAAGATCTAGGTAGCCAAATGATCTGCATGTAAGTAAAATACCTCTTTACTCCAATATCTCACTCAAATACTATTTTGGAGTATAATTTTGAACTGTTGTTCAACAAATACACTTTTCTGGACAAATTGTATTGCATTAGTTTATAATTGGATCAAGAAGGTGAATCCATGCCGGAAGGTTTTAACCCCTGTCCAAATTATCTGGACCGAATATAGCTTTCAATCTCAATAAAAAAAAATGGCAACATCTAGTTAAAACTAAGAATCATGAGAGCACTCACCATGGACAACAATAGCATAAACCATATGTGCATATAATTTCTCTCTATAAATAAAAGTATTTTAATGATGTTGCAGATCCGGTGTCAATGCTCTCTCCAGGAACTCTTTTAAACTTAATTGTGGGGGGAGAGAGAGAGAGCCGTTTTGGAAGAAACACGCGTCACTGATACTAGAAGAAAAAAGAACATCTTTCTACAAACAAATACCCGAATATGAAGGTATCACCAAGATCAAGTTTGGAGCTCCTTCTAAAAGAAGATCAAAGCCCCTTAGTACAATGCCCATTGGAATGTTAGAAGTATTCATTGTAAGTAGTCAATTTGGGTTTAAATAATTCTTTTGTCAAGTAGAATACACTACCTCCTTGGATTTGATGTTCAAAACCACAAGTAGATCCAACAGTAGAACATATAAAGATATCTCTCCTGCATTAGGTCACATAATATCACATAAACCAAATATGATAATTTTTTTTTATGAGAAACTTTCAATATTGAATGCGAGGTTTAAATCTAATACAATTGAAAAATCATGATACTGGAGCTCAAATGGGAGGGAGAAAATTCACAAAAACCAAACTCCTAGAACCCAATATTAACACCTTTTTCTTCAAAGGAATCAATGGAACATGGACAGAAAACACCATAAGAAACTAGATAGAATGATCAGAAGAAAAAAAAAAAAAAAAATCAAATGTAGAAACCCGAAAACTTCAAAATTTCCCACAATGTAGAACAAGGTGTGCATGGGAAATAACTTGACAGTGAATCTAAAAGTACAGGATCAATTTTGGGAAGAATACAAACCTAGAGACAAATAGGAATTGAAAAGTGCATTAATGAAAAAGTGCACACCTCAATTTTATCCATGGAACGATTGATGTCTTGTTCATTGTACAACATATCTTCAACTGAAACTTTGCTGACTTTTACATAATCAGTCAAAAGCAGCTTGTAGATAGCCTTTGTTGGATAAGTCATGAAAACTCGACCTTTGAAGGTGGTCTAAACAAAATTTCGATATATTAGTTTTCAGTTGGGGAAAAGAATAACAGACATAATAGCACTTATGTTAATTCAGAAGAACGCAAAATACCTTCTCCAAAAAGTACGGTAGGGATGCAGCATGATCCAAGTGAAAGCTGCAAGCCAAAAGCATCATGTTAAACAGAGTGTTAAAACTTTACAAGGAAAATGAAGAGAAAAATAGGACAATTTGGAATAAGGAAGTGATGGGAAGCTGTGGACAAATATATATACATCACTGTGTTACATTACTAAGAGGTAAAAAATTTAAGAATGCTACTGTTAATTTATAAAACCTGCCATGCTGACAAGTCACCACAAGATATACGCATGGGCTTGTCATATATTGGTGGTGCATGACTTTTAACACATGAAACGGTTTCTTTACGCAAGAACAATTGAAATTTCAACATAATCATGGCATGGATAGTCCTAAGTAGAAAAGCTCTATCTTTTTCCATCATTTAATAGTAAGCAGAGAATTAGGGACACCCAACAAAGAAAACTCCTTTCTAGTGTCGAAAGGCAAGAAAGAATTGAGAACCAGTAAAATAACACTGGAAAACAGACATCTGAAGACTTTAGAGTGCTAGAGGCCTAGAAAAATGATAAGCTATCATCTTCTTTGATAAGATGCATAATTGTCATCCTGTCCAGCAACAGCCAAAGGAAACTCCACACCCATGCAGAAGCCCACTTTTTACTCATGAAATATCATATAAGAGGAATTCAATTGCTTGAACTATGATGCTTTATGCTTTATCAATAACCTTGACAAGAGTTGCATTCCACCTGAAGAAAGCTGCATTACATAAAACATGGGAGCCATCCACATTACCTTAAACATGAAACCTATCAAGTCTAGAAAGAAGAAGATAGGGAAAGGAAAGCATCCAATCTCAAGCTGTAATGGTTTACTATTAGAATCATCTTAATAGTTATAAGTGAGAATCATTACATAACATTGAAGAGCTATCACCCTCCCTCTTAGAACAAGGGCAAGCAGCTAGTAGCTCAGTAGCACCCAGAGGATCCTCCACAACTCATAATCCTCAATTTCTTAGTCTCAGGTTAGACACGGAAATCGCTTGATTTTCTATGAGCTGCGCAACATTCAACTCTTTTCCTAATACTACATTTGATATACAGAACAACTATCAGCTCTTTCATTCTAGTTTAGAGACTCCAGACTTTGCAGCAATAATCAACCTCTATACAATATCGAGGTGGTCCTTGAAGCACTAGAACAAAATACCGGGCGCATAACTATGGAACATGAGATTTGCCTACTTTCAAGTCCCTCGTATCCTTTTCTTTCATAAGATGATTGCATGCAACTAGGGTTGTAAATGAACCAATCTCTTCGTGGACAACTTGAGCTTGACTAGTATAAGCTCAGCTCAAGCTCGAATTGTTTAATAAGTCGAGTTTGAACACTAATTTTATTCAACGAGCCAAACTTGAATAAACTTGGCTAAGCTCAGCATAGGCTTGTGAACAGAACTTGTATTAACTCAACTCTCCTCGTGCTCTTCTTCTTCTTCTTCCATGAATAGTCTTGGTGGGTTTTTTATTTTTCTTTACCATCAAGCTTGAGCTCAATCCGAACTCGAGCTCAACTCTCATTTGATTTGTTCATGTCGAGCTTGAGCTGAATTTGAGCTTGGTTAATTTTTTTTTTAGCCAAGTTCAAACACCCTCCTAGAGCTGGACTCGTCCTTGAGCCAAATTTTGAGCCCATGTAAATTTTGTCAAGCCAAGTTTAAACAACCAATACTCGGGCTAAGTTTCGCTTGGTTATAGCCCTATATGCAACTAAATAGTATCAAAGTCAATTGACCCTCTAATAATGAGTATTCTATAACCTAATAGTCAACTCCAATGGTTAACAATTTTCCCTAGACACAAACTTGGTTCCAAAATGGACAATTAATCAGTCTATTACTTAATGGACTGATTAGAATGGAAGCATAAATAAGCCCACAAATATAACTACAGAATATATATCTGTAACACTTATATCATCCCAAATATACCAATTTCGCCTGAAGAAGTTTACTATTTAATCAAATTTTCCATGAATATATTTTGGATGAAGCATGTTACGAACATTTAAGCTAATTGTATATAACTATGCTACATCGCCCCACAAATCATTGCTTATTCAAATTTTACTAGAGGAAAAAAAGTTGAGTTTCTGTATATAAAGTTTTTATTTGAGGTCAAATAGGAAGTTTTTAGTTTCATAATGCTAATAACAGATAGATTTGGTGTATCATGCCATCATTAGTTATTAGATGGTCAACTCTATAGCCATTACATCAACATTGTTGAAAAAGAGTAAATACAACTTTATCCAATTGATAAAGTGAAGGGAAATTGCAGAAAGAGAAAACCAGTTGATCTATAAAGAGGGAACTATGGAAGCCAGATGATTTTTTTTTTTAATTAAGTAAAAGGAGTACACAAAAAAGGAAAAAAAGTTGAAATTTAAAGATGGAAGGAACTATTGGATAAATTTTTCCACCCGGTGATTCCTTAACTCCATAAAATGGTGACAACAACGGAACATGGTGGTAAAGTACCACGATTTCACTCAACCGAATTATTAGTAGTAAAAGAGATCCTCATTGCTAATAAACAATTCAAATATGATATTTGACAATACCATTCATCTTGTCTAAGAAGCACCCACTTGCAAATAAAACTCCGAACTTTGCAAGAATCTTGAATTTAATACAAAAGAGCTACACCAAGCTGGGGAAACAAAGGAATATAAAGCATTTCAGTAAGGTATAAAATGGAACTTTAATAACATCAAAAAGAACAGATATGCATACTGCGTAATGAGAAGGACATCAATCGTTGAAGGATCAATCTCATCAAAGTATGGCAAAGCAGCCATGCCCGTGTAAGCAGATGAATTCCACAGTCAAACTATTGTCCACGAAAAAGTAGCAAAAAATAAAGAAAAATTTAATTCACGCGTTAACAAAAGCAAATCTATAATATGATTATAAAGACTTACATAAATTGTGCCTTTTTTTACAAAAATAAAAAATAAAAAAAGAAAAAAGAAAATCCAGAGTACTTAGTGTTAATGACTCACAAGAACAGTTTTCCCCTTGTAGGACATGTACACACAAGACCGACCCACTTCATTACCCGCCCCTAAAGGGATTATAATAAGTTGATCATCTTCTCTAGTTGCAGATGAATCCCGTTTCTTGAGAGACTGTTGTGGCCCTGTTGAAGCCATTATCTATTCTTGAACAAGAATGCACCACAAGCACTTCAATCAAACTGCAAAATTAAGCATCAACAAAAGCATAAATTCCAATTTAAATAATTATCTAACCTATTCAACTAAACACTAATACTCGGCTTCCCACTGAACTCTTAATTGAAAAGGCAATATTTTCTACCTTTGGCAGCCAGCAAGTTCAAGTGAATCATGAAGAGAGAATTTTCACACAAAATGAAAAAAAAAAAAAAATCAACTAACAATTGAGCCTAGCAAAGCACTATGGCTTAGATGGCTTGAATCTTTGATAACACCATATCACCTACAACTCAAGAAACCAGAAAAATAAAATAAAAAACCCACAAATTAAAAAAATAACATAAAAGAGGGAAGAATATACGAATAAGCTTCCCACTCTCTCTCTCTCTCGTTTCTTCTCAGCTTTTCATTTCTATAATTTTCTTTGCGATTTCCGTTATTTTCTCGCGGTTTCTCGGAAATCAAAGAGAGGTGAAACTGAAACTGAATCTTAACTCAGAAGAAAAAATAAGATTACTAAATATAATAAAATTCAGCCAACACACAGACACAGACACAATAGGAGCTAACGAAAATCAAGGAGAGTGAGAAATTACCGTGCCGTAAGATTTCTTATACTATTCAAAGATTTCTGAGAATGCAGAAAATGGGAGAGCGCTAAACCCTAATTTGAAGTACGACTCAGCTTTGCGGTTTAACAAAACTGGTTCTGAAAGTGGACCGGGTTGAGTAGGTGGACCGCTTCCGCATTACCCGGAGTCAGCATGGGTCGGATTTTTTAATTGCTTTTTGTTTTTGTTTTGTTTTGGCGGTTTTTTTTTTTTTTTTTTTTTTTTTTTTTTTTTAAAAAAAAATTCACTTAACCTCTAAATTTTCATCATTTTTACAATGTTCCCATCGAAGCTAAAAAACTCTCAATTTATATATCGACTTTTGATTTTTTACAATTTCACCATTCTCGTTAGGGTTTGAGATTAAATCAAATGGTCAAATTATAAAATTATCCTTATAACTGTAAACTTTATACAATTATAAAATTACCCCTAAATTACAATTGAATTTTTATTTTTAAATCAGGGTATTTTAAGAATTTTAACTACCTCTATTAGGATTTAATATAAAATCTTAACATAGAGGTAAGATTTAATTTTTTTTTTTTTTTTAAGTTTGATATACTAAATTGAGAGTTTTTGAACTTTCGAGAGAGATTGCAAACGTAATGAAAGTTCATAAAGTGAAGTTTGTCCCTTTTTTTTTTTTTTTTAAGAATGTAGTATGTAGCATTTTTTTTTCTTTCGAAAATTGATTATGGGTGAGTTTTCATTTTCATTTTTTTTTATTTTCGGTACTAAGGTTATTTTAATAGCTTTTTGGTCGTGTGTATAACCTAATTTGATTGCCTTTGTATTTCTAAATTTAATATATAAAAAAAAAATCAAAGTATTTGCTACTTAAGTAAAATTACCATCCCTTATTTGGATGTATAATTTTTAGGGTTAACTGCAATTTTGGTACTTGTACTTTGCATCAAAATTAAATTGATACCTCATTTTCAAAAACTTATTAGGGAGCTTGACATGACATTCCATTAACAGAATTGACGGAACTGTGACGAAAGTATCAAGTAGTGAATTATAGTTAATCCTAATTTTGATTTTGCACTTAGTTAGGTACTCAAGTGATGGTAACATATTATAAAATAATCTTCTACAATAACTACATTTCAAGAAATAGTTTTGAATGTCTTTCACCAGAATAACCAATTTTGGATCAGTCTTTATAAAATAAAAAAATAAAAATTCAAGAGTTGATTGATATTGTTGTATTAGCATTGTAGAAATGCAGACGGTACAAATGAAACTCCAATGTTGCCAATTTGCTTTGAAGTGGTGGAGTTTGTCTAAGTTTGGCAATATTTGCAAGCTCCTAAAAGATAAGAATATGAGGTTAACCCTTTTGCAACAGACTGAGGACCCGGCTGACTGGGACTCCATTCTTACACTTCAAAGAGAAATAGCCCAGCTCTTGGAAATGGAGGATTTATAGTGGAAGCAAAGGGGCAAACGAAATTGGTTTCGTGGTGGAGATCGCAATACACAATATTTCCACTCTTGGGCCAATCACAGAAGAAAGATCAATTTTATTGGTCAAATTATGGATGAATTAGGGCACTCTTGGACAAAGCCGAAAGAGATTAGTCAAGCTTTTATGCAGTTTTATTAGGATCTTGTTTCTATTGCATTACCAGTGGCAATCGAAGAGTGCTTATCCAATGTTAGTCCCTGTGTGACTAAAACAATGAATTCCCAACTAACCCGAGCTTTTTTCTACAAATGAAGTGGAGGTGGCATTACATTAGATGCATCCCTTCAAATCCCCTAGACCGGATGGGTTTGCCACTTGTTTCTATCAAAAGAATTGATCCACGGTTGGGTTTGATATTTGTGCTGATGTGTTGGCTTTTTTGAATACAGGCGTTATGGGTAAGAAACTCAACTCTACTTTTTTGGCCCTCATTTCTAAGGTCTCCCAAGCCACCTCAATTACTAACTTTCGCCCCATAAGCTTGTACAATGTCTTATATAAGCTTATTGCAAAAGTACTTGTCAATTGTATGAAGCAGATTCTGTTCCTTCTTATTTCCTCCACACAAAGTGCTTTTATTCCCGTAGATTAATTACCGACAATGTTCTGGTAGCTTATGAGGCTTTACATACCATGGTGACGCGGTTAAAGGGCAAGAAGGGTTACATGGCACTCAAACTTGACATAAGCAAAGCCTACGATCGTGTGGAATGACATTTTCTTAAAGCTATTATGAGAAAACTGGGCTTCGCAGACTGTTGGATTTTTCTGATTATGTCTTGTGTTTGGTCTGTCTCTTATTCAGTTCTGATTAATGGGGCTCCCCATGGACATATTATTCTTACACATGGTCTTCATCAAGGTGACCCCCTTTCTCCATACCTTTTTCTTTTGTGTGCTGAAGGATTAAGCTCTATCATTCAGCAAATGGAACGGGTAGGGCACATTTCAGGGCTCCCTATCTCTAGAGGGGGTACAAAACTAAGTCATTTATTCTTTGCAGATGACAGTCTTCTGTTCTGTCATGCTACTTTTTCGGAATGGTGCAATATCCAAGACTTGCTAGAAATTTATGAGAAGGCGTCGGGCCAAACTATTAACAAAGGGAAGACCTCCATCTTTTTTAGCCCCAATACTTGAAGAAAATTTTGTGCTCACATTTTATCTATAGTCGGCATCTCTTCTCCTCGTAGCTTTGACAAGTATTTGGGGTTACCGACTATGGTGGGAAAAAATAAGAAACGCACTTTTGCGGGCATCAAGGGACGTATTCGGGCTAAGCTAAGTGGGTAGAAGGAGAAATTTTTGTCCCAGTAGGCAAGGAGATCCTCCTCAAGGCAGTCATCCAGGCCATCCCTACTTATAGCATGAGTGTGTTTTAGTTGCCTAAGACTCTTTGTCAGGAGTTGAATGTCTTGATGAGTAAATTTTTTTGGGGTCACAAAGATGATGATTCCAAAATAGTCTGGATGAGCTGGACGGGAATGGGGAGATCTAAATTTCAAGGAGGTCTAGGATTTCGGGATTTAGTAAGTTTTAATCTGGCTTTACTCGCCAAGCAAGGGTGGAGACTGCTACAATTTCCAAACTCCCTGGTAGCTCGAGTTTTTAAAGAAAAATACTTCTCACAGTTCTCATTCTTAGAGGCAAGTGTGGGGTCACATCCTTCATACGCATGGAGGAGCCTATGCAACTCTAGACATCTTCTTGCAGTAGGGCTGCGATGGCGAGTTGGGAATGGACATTCCATAAAAATTTGGGAGGACCGTTGGATCCCATGCCCCACGTCTTTCAAGATTCAATCTCCCGTGAGTATTCTGCCCCATAATGCCAAGGTATCTGAACTGATTGATGCTTCAACACGTTGGTGGAATATCCCTCTAATCCAGAGTATTTTCACTGAAGAAGAGGTTGAGTGTATATGTGGTCTACCCTTCAGTCTTGGGGGACACCTAGACAAGCTCATCTGGACAAGCACCCCAAGTGATGTTTTTACGGTTTGTAGCGCTTACCACCTTGAAAAGGAGCGTACTTCTTAAGAACAAAGTGAATGTTCCTCTGTTTCTGCTAGTCTTCTAGTCCGGAAGTACCTATGGAAGTTAAAGGTCTCGGGCGTGGTGAAATCCTTTCTCTGGCGTGCTTGTAACAATCTATTGCCTACAAGAGTCAATTTACTCAAGAAGAAGATTGTCTTTGACTTTTTGTGTCCCATGTGCGGTTTGTTTCCAGAGACTACGTCCACATTCTTTGGGGCTGTGATTCGTCCAAGGTAGTTTGGATGGAATGTTCTAGGAAAATCCAAAAGCTCTCTGTAGAGGAGGATGATGGTTTGGGTCTTTTTGCAAAACTCATGGACAAGCTTGAAGAGGGGGAACTATTGCTGGTATCTTGCTTAGCCCGACGTATCTGGCTTCAAAAGAACTCTGTTGTCTTTGGAGGGCCTTCATCTCCTCCTGACCTTTTAGTCAAAAGCACAACAGACTCTTTGGAGGCTTTTCAATAAGTGCAGCAACTCTCAGCTCCGACCTCAGGTGCACTGTCTAAGCCAATCCAGCCGAAATGGAGAAGACCTCCAGATGGGGTTTTTAAACTTAATTGGGATGCTGCTTTGCATAGGGCTTCCCACTATATGGGCCTTGGGATAATAGTTCATGATGCGGGGGGCCTAGTTTTAGCATCCAAGTGTTCTAAGTACCCCTTCATAACGGACCCCACCATAGCGGCCTGGAAGACGGCTGAGTTTTGTCATGAGCTAGGACTACAACGTGTCATTTTGGAAGGAGATGTTCTGGTAATCGTGCAAGCCCTACGACAGAAGGAACCTACATGGAGTTCGTATGGTCAATTGATTGAAGACACTTGCGCTCTTTTAAATGGGCTTCCGTTTTGGATGGCGACTCATACCCGGAGGGAAGCAAATGAAGCTGCGCACCAATTGGCATAAGTTGCACTTCATCAGTCCTTAGATGGTGTTTGACATTGGTCTTGTCCTGATTTTATTCAGAGTCTTGTACTTGCTGAGCAAGAGTTTTTTTAACAATTTATTGAATTTTGTTGGATTTCCATTTCAAAAAAAAAAAAGAGAAACTATGCTGCGATTTTTTTATATTAGCATGTTAAGGCAATTTGCGAGAAAGATATAAGATTTCTATTTTGAGGGAGAGATTCGATTTTATAGCTGTGGTAGGGCACTCTTAATTGTTCCCATGTTGAAAGTTGAAGAAAAGAAAACAATCGAGGATTAATTTGATGAAATGAAAAATATTTTCTACAAAAGCGTTATACGTCAAAATTTATATAAAAAATTTGATAAAATATATGAAGTAATCAATTTAAGAAATAGCACGGTAAACCTAAAATTTATTGAATCTAAACCCCTGAATTCCAACTTTTTAAAATCCAAAACTCACTTTTATTAACCCTATCATAATCCAAAACTTAAAAATAAAGGATAAATTCATTTTTGGTCATTGTGTTTTGGAGTTTTGACAAATAGCTCACTGAGTTTTAGAAAATGATTAATCATTTCATAGAATAAGTAAAAAATAAATAAATTAGTCAATGTCGTTATAAAAGTTGACACAATCCATTAATGATCTATTTGTAATTGCAATTCTTGTGCTGATCAACATTAATTTGCAATTGGAATTCCTCTGTCGACTAAATTATGGAAGATGATCTATTTTATGGTCCAAATTAGATTTTTTTGCATATAATAATGTGGATGATGCCATATTGTTTAAAATTTTTTATATAACGTGGTAATATATAAATCATGTGGTAACATATATATTGATACGTTTGGATGAGTAAATATATATGTCAACTTTCATGTCTATCTCGTGTCAATCAAAAGTGATAGGACTTTTGAAATTACCATTGAATTTATGATAAATTATTATTGACTTTTGATCCAATGATGATTTTAAAAGCCACATCAATTTTAATTGACACAAGGTAGACTTATAAGGTGATTTGTATCATTACTCCATTTGAATTTTATCCCACGGGCCTAGGCCAAGCAATCCATTTCAAGCATTGGCCAACCCAGACCTTGATTGGCCCACCAACATCATTTCAACAATTGCAGAAAGATCACAGTAGGCACAAAGTACCCAATCTATCCCCCCACCTAAAAAGGCCCAACCTCGATGTGTCAATAGGTTTTCTAGATAACCCATGATGGAGGAGGTATGATACATGGCACACTCTCCTCCATCACGGCCCATGACTCATATAGCCATGGGGCAGTTGGCGTTACAGAGGTTTGATATTCTCGATTTCATTTATGAGATCTAAATACCATTTTTATGTCTCTCTTGTGTCATTCTAAAAAGATATGATTTTTAATGTTGAGAATAAGGTTGTATATTGAATCACACATAAAACTGTACATGAAGGGCCTATTTATATAGGAATACAATAGAGCTGTACATATCAATAAGCCATGTGGGACAATGAATAATATATACTAATATATTCTAACATCCCCCCGCAAACTCAAGGTGGAATGCGAGAGACCAACTTGAGGTTGGAGATAAGATCACGGAACCGTCCTGGAGGATGTGACTTGGTGAAGAGGTCTGCGAGTTGATCACGAGATGAAACAAAATGAAGCTGTAGTGAGCCCCGAAGAAGATGATGACGGACAAAGTGATAATCAATCTCAATATGTTTGGTCTGTTCATGAAAAACGTCATTGTGAGCAATCTGAATAGCATTTCTGTTATCACAGTAGACAGAGTAGGAGAAGAAAGAGAAACACCCATATCCTGTAATAGCCAGCGTAACCAAAGAAGTTCTGAGGTGGTGTCAGCTAGAGCACGATATTCTGCCTCAGTGCTAGATCGAGCAACAACAGTCTGTTTCTTACTTCGCCAGGAAATAAGAGAGGTGCCAAGTAGAAAACAGTAACCTGTGGTAGAACGCCGATCTGTAGGATTACCTGCCCAATCAGCATCAGTATAGGCATGTAGCTGAAGAGGGGACTGTGAGGATAAGTGGAGCCCATGAAATAATGTCCCTTTGAGGTAGCGAAGAATACGAAGGACAGCTAAGAAATGGGTGGAGCGAGGAGCAGCCATGAACTGACTCACCTGATGAACAGCATAAGAGATATCTGTGTCGAGTGACAGTAAGATAGACAAGACTGCCAACCAAATGCCGATACAAAGTAAAATCACGAAGAGGTTCCCCATCATGAGGAGTGAGACGAGTATTAAGCTCAGTCGGGGTGTCGGCGATCTTACTGTCTGTGAGATTTGCCCGTAAAAGCAAATCAGAGATGTACTTGGCCTGTGTCAAATAGTAGCCATAAGAAGAAGAGGAAATCTCAAGACCAAGAAAATAGCTGAGAGGGCCAAGATCCTTCATCTCAAAATGCTGACTGAGAAACTGCTTGAGCTCCTGAATACCAGTGAGGTCATCTCCAGTAATAATCATGTCATCTACATACAATAGAAGTAGAATGGTGCCTCTATCTGTGCAGCGAAGAAACAAGGCTGAATCATAAGAGCTGATGGAGTAGCCAAGGCGAGAGACAGTGGTGCTAAATTTAGCAAACCATGCTCGAGGAGCTTGCTTAAGTCCATAGAGAGCTCGACGAAGACGACAAACCTTGTTTGGAGGATGAGAGAGTCCAAGAGGTGGCTGCATATAGACTTCTTCCTCCAGATCGCCATTGAGAAAGGCATTTTTGACATCCATTTGAAAAAGGGACCAATGGCGAGAGGCTGCAACAGCCAGCAAAGCACGCACAGAAGATAGGCGAGCAACAGGAGCAAAGGTCTCCTCATAGTCCACACCGTATTCTTGAGTAAAACTCGCGCCACAAGTCGAGCCTTGTATCTGTCAACAGTACCATTAGAACAAGTCTTAATTTTGTAGACCACTTACACCCAACAACAGACTTTCCTAGAGGTAAGTCAACCAGATCCCATGTATTGTTCTTGTGTAAAGCATCAAGTTCCTCTTTCATCGCAACCTGCCAAAAAGGGTTAGTGGAGGCCTCACGAAAAGAGTGAGGTTCATGTAAGGTAGCTAAGGCATGAAAGCAATGAAAATCCTGGAGATGGGATGGGAAAGATCTTACTCGAGTGGATCGACGAAGGTCATGTGGTGGCGAATGAACAGGAGCCTCAAACTGAACATAACCTGGAGACGCGAGCGGAGGAGCATCGAGAGCATCAGATGTGTGTTGTTCGAGTGAAGATGGTGCTGGAGGAGTGACATCAAAAGCCTCAAATGAGGGTTGCACGAGCGAGGATGGTGCTGTAGGAGAAGGGGACAAAGGAATATCCAAGAGTGTGGTAACAGGAGGAAAAGATGGCATGCAGAAGTTGCCGACTTCGTGAAATAACCGATGTTCCCAAAAGACTACATGACGAGATATACGAAGACGATGTGACACAGGATCATAACACCGATAGCCCTTTTGTTCCACTCCATACCCAAGAAAGCAACACAATCGAGAACGAGGCTCAAGTTTGGTGTGCTCATGTGGTTGGAGTAAAACAAAACAAGCGGATCCAAAGACACGAAGATGGTTATAAATGCGCAAGGTGCCAAACAATCTCTCGTAGGGAGTACAATTATCAATAACAGGAGTAGGCAACTGGTTGATTGTGTAAACAGCCGTGAGAGTGGCTTCGCCCCAAAATGGGGTAGGCACAGAAGAGGAAAGCAAGAGAGCACGAATAGTGTCTAAAATGTGCCGAAGTTTTCGTTCAGCTCTCCCATTTTGTTGAGAGGTGCCCGGACAAGACAAGTGAGGAACAATGCCATAGTGTTGAAGTATATCTTTAAAAGCATGCTGAGTATATTCTAAGGCATTATCAGAACGAAATGCTTTAATGCGCTTTGAAAACTGGGTCTCAACCATTTTTGCAAAATTGAGATAAATATTTAATAATTCAGAACGAGATTGCATTAAGAACACCCAAGTGTAACGGGAAAAATCGTCAATAAAAATAACAAAAAAACGTGAGCCACTCATACTAGGAACAGGGGAAGGTCCCCAAACATCAGAATGAATTAAATCAAAAGAGGCAGCTGCCATAGACTCACTATTATTAAAGGGCAAAGCCGATTGTTTTCCAAGTTGGCAAGAAATACAATCAAAAGAACTAGTGGACACTGGACTTAACAATCCCTTAGATGCTAATAATTGTACCCGAGACACAGATGCATGACCAAGACGCGAATGCCAAAGTGCAGTAGAAGGTGGTGATGAAGAGGTAACAGCAGAGACTCCGGATTTGGGAAGGTGTAAGGATGACATTTCGAACATTCTCCCAATTCTACGCCCGGTCCCAAGGGTCTGTTGCATACGAGGATCCTGCACATCCACACCAGAGTAGTCAAAAATAAGCCTATAACCAAGTTCACACAGTTGCCCAACAGAGAGAAGATTAAAGGACAATTCAGGCACATGAAAAACGTCAGGAACAAAAAGGGAAGGGGTATTGATAGTGCCAATATTTTTAACAGTCATAGTTGAGCCATCAGCTGTGCGAATGAATGATGAGTGTGGTGAAGGTGCAAATGTGGTAAACGAAGAGGGAGAAGGTGTCATATGATTGCAACAAGCAGAATCAAAAAGCCAAGAGGAAGATGTACCTGGTAAGACTGAGAGAACAGAGGAAGATGCATTACCAGAACGAGCTAGGACCTGACTGACGATAGCCTCTAAGTCAGCTGTAGATAGAGTGAAAGTGGATCCTGAAGACTCACCAGAGGGAGCAGCTGGAGATGGAGCAACTGGAGAGGTATCACTCTCAGTAGTGGCAACCGCGACATTGGGTGCAGAAGATCTGCCCTTACGCCAACATTTATCAATAGTGTGACATGGCCGTTTGCAGTAACAACAAAAGTTGTTGTTGCGAGTCTTATGAGAAGGTCGATTAGAAGACAATCGAGCAGGACCGGACTTGTCAGATTGCTCAGGCTGGGTTGAGGAAGAACCAGAGGATGGAGCAGCCAAGACTGTGTGGCCTATGTTGAGAACGCATAATCTGCAGGCCTAGTTCCTCGCGAACTAGTTCAAAAACAGCCTGGTCCAGGGTTGGAAGAGGAGTGCGATGCAAAAGTTGCCCACGAACAGATTCAAAATCAGCATGTAGAGCCAGCAAAAATTGGTAAAGGCGATGCTGATCCCTGCGTGCAGCATACATCTGAGCATCAGTAGGATCCTTCCAAATGGGATCTGAGAGAGCAAGCTGATCCCATAAGAATTGCATGCGAGCAAAGAAATCATTGATAGTCTGTCCAGGTTCCTGCTTCAGATGATCAAGTTCGAGCATAATTTGATACTCTCGAGAGCCATCAACAGAGGAGTTAGCGACGCAAGTATATCCCAAGAACCCTTAGCTTCATCAAAACTGCCAAAGAGAGCTGAAATAGATGGAATGGTGGTGTTATGAAACCACGTAAGAATCTGATGATGATTACTGTCCCAATCAATGAGACGAGTGCGGAAAGCATCATCAGACTCAGAAGCACCTTTAGTGGGCTTGGTGATATCGCCAGTCACATAAAGCCAAAGCTTGCGCCCTTTTAGAAAACTACGCATAGATTGAGCCCAAATGGTATAGTTGGTGCCATCCAAAATAGCCTGAACATGAGTAAGAATCTCGTGTTGTGCCATCTGGTGATGTCCAATGCAAAAAACACACCAAAAATATGAGATCAGGATGAAAAATTAAGTAGGAAACACCTGGTCAAAGCTGTCAAAAGTCAACAGTCAAAGTTAACGGTCAACACTGTCAAAGTCAACGGTCAACAGTGCACTAGGGCTGACGTGGCACTGGAGGGTGACGTGGTAGATGCTGACATGGCACTAAGGCTGACGTGGCTGCAGTGGGTGACTGACACGTGGCAGACGGCAGTGGAGCAGAGTCTGGCGCGTGACTAACACGCGCGTGATGCCTGACGGCGCGTTGGTGCGTGGAGCGGAGTTCCAGAATGTTTGGACGGTGCGTGGAGGCGCGTCCGACAGGATTTGGCAGCGATTCTGGTGGATTTGGGACCGGCGGCGGCAGATCTATCAGATGGCGCGGCTTCCGAGGTGATCCGATGAGCGGGAGCGGCGCGTGGACGGACGGCAGTTTCTTGCAGCGGCGCGTGGGGGAGCGTGAGGACTCCGATGAGGCTGTGCTCGGCGGCTCTGGAACGGTTTTCTTCCTAGGTTTCGATTGGTATAGGTACTAGATCGAGACGATGAGGGGAAGAAGGAGAACCGAAAAAGGACAGAGCGAGAGAGACACCGGAGGTACTGGCGGCGCCAGAAAAGAGTGGAGAAGAAGCCAAAAAATTATAACGGTGATTCAGAACCTGTGCTCTGATACCATGTTGAGAATAAGGTTGTATATTGAATCACACATAAAACTGTACATGAGGGGCCTATTTATATAGGAATACAATAGAGCTGTACATATCAATAAGCCATGTGGGACAATGAATAATATATACTAATATATTCTAACATTTAAAATTAACATGATATTTGTAATATATCATTTTAGATTTTGATTAAATTGTGATTTTAAAAACCACATCATTTAGTTAGATCAATTGAAAGTCTCTCTCTCTCATAGACAAACTCTTTTCGGTTGCCTTGGGAGGAGGGGGAATCCCTCCTCCTCCCCCCTCCCCCTCTACTCTTCCTTTCTTTCTTCCCCCTCCCCTTCCCGCCTCTTTGAAGGCATTGTTAGCCTCTTTGGATGTCCTATCTTGGCACAACAGATTTATTGACTTCTCTTCCACCCCATGATAGCCGGCCTCCTCCACCTTTCACCACTTTCAGTCCTGAATTTGTCTCCGCCGGTTAGTCTCCGTGTTCGTATCGCCTCCCGTCGGTGGATTTGCTTGGTGCATTTATTTTCTGTACTTTATTTTTCCATATTTTTATTTGTCTCGTCCTATGTGTAGGTGTTTCTCTCTTGATCTTTAGGGTCAAGGAGGTATAGATTGGTGTGAGAGACTATCTCTCACGGCCAAAAAATAATGGTGTGAGAATTTGAGCTACACATGTCTTAGATCTAGTCAGCTCGGTGTATATCTGCTCATGGGTCAGTGAAAGTTGAAGTCATAGATTATTCTTTAATTGTTAAGATGCTTTTATCCAAATCTATGGTTATATAATTTCATAACTTTATGCTATATTTATTTGCATTTTGATGTAAGAGCTTTATGCTCTTGTTTTATTATCAATGGAATTTGGCAAATTTACACAAAAAAAAAGTCACGTCATTTTTAGAATGACACCAGAGTGATACAAGAATGACATTTAGTATTACTTTTGTTTGGTGTCATTCTCCTACACATTTTTTGTTCATTTATTTTTTAAATCTACTATTTAATCTGTGAGACTTACATGTGAGTCTCACAAATTTAGTGATAGGTTTGCACTTTTTTGTACGTCGCCAAACAAGAGATATACAAGAAAATAAAAATAACTATTTCTCTTCATTTATAATGGAGGCTATCTGGATCCGTAAATTATGTATTAAGATTCTCTCTAATTCAAATGAACTAAAGAATATCAAGTCTTTGTAAAAATGAAGACAATTTTGTCGTTTCACATTTTTTTGAACAAAATTACTCTCACTTTTATAGGGACTAGATACTCTTCGATTCATTTGAACTGGAGAGGATTCAAATTCATAAATTATAGATTTGAGGCTATCTGGAGCCTCCTTCATTTATAATAGAGGCTATCTGGATTCATAAATTACGGATGGAAATCCTTTTTAGTTTAAATGAATCGGAGAATATTAAGTTCTTGTAAAAGTGGAGGCAATTTTGTCTTTTCACTTTTTTTTGGACAAAACTACTCTTACTTTACAATGACTAGATACGCTCCGGTTCAAAATCCAAATTCATAAATTACAAATGGGAGGCTATTTGGAACCTCTTCATTTATAATGGAGGCTATTTGGATCCAAAAATCACTGCCCTCTTACAATGACTTGTATAGGAGGGGATCTAAATTCATAAATTACAGTGATATACAAAAACAATAAATAAAAGCATTAAAAAGAAGATCAAGCAGAGCATTTAATACTTTGCTTTAACGGATGTCTTTTGTCCTTCCAATCGTTATAAATCCTTTTTATGGTTTCTTTATTTCTTTTCTGAGTCTTCTAATCGTGTTATAAATTAATTGGGAAAGAAAAACCAGGAAAAAAATTCCACACGTTGTCTGATGTTGATGTATTCTGACGGGATATTATAACGGAGACTTCACCGTGAAGAATTCCAGTGGTCGTGACTCATATAGCGTACCCATGTTATTTCTCTTTGTTCCGGGATACTTCTGAAAATTGTCTTACTTTACTTTGTTTGACTCCACGGCTTCCTTGCCTTGCCTCTCTATGACCTGAACATATATATACATCCCTTTCGAGCTAAGCTATTCAAAAATTTCAAAATATTTCTCAGAAAATCAAGAACAAGGAAGAACATCGACACTGGCGAGATGGGTTGGGGAGCTTTTCTCAAGCTTCTCGCAAAATTCTTCACTTTTATTTCCTGGTTTGACTTCTGAGCTTCTTTTTTTTTTTTTTCCTTTTATGGGGTCATTTATTTGTTGATTTGATGCAGATCCAGACCCTTGTATGAATTGTTTCTTCTTATTCATAAAAAAAATAAAAATAGTTTCTTCTTCAAAATTTTTGCTTTCCAATGTACTATTTTGTTCTGTGATTTTGATACATTATTCCCTTTCTTTTGATCTGCAGGCCTTCATTCACTATGCTTTGTCCTCTGTACGTAGCTCTCCCTCTTTTATTTCTCATAGAATGATTATATGCTTCTCGGATCTACTTGGTTCTTCAAACTTATGGTTTTATTTTGCTTTCTGAATGTCAAAGAGCTTTTTAGTTCTACAGTTTTTTACCTGTAATTTCAACAACATTATGGTACAGGTTTGTTTCGGTTCGGGCAATAGAGAGTGGTTCCCCCTCCAAAAATCAGCAATGTCTCAGTTATTGGGTCCTGTTTTCTTTGATTAATATCTTGGAGTGGTTGCTTGCAAAGCTTTTCGAATGGTAATTAAGCTTCTTTTTGTTGTGTAGAAATTACATTCTGTGTTATAGATAGAACAGTTGAGATCATCTTTTCTGGGGTTTCTTCTAGTGGAACATTTACATCTCGTAGTTTTATTAGTTTGACAAAAAGTTCAAAATTTCTCATAAATTATAAGTATTGCCAAAATTGCTAAACTGAACGTTGCATGTGTACGGATGGATGTTATATGTTGCATTACACATCACAAGTCCTGTTCCTTTCTGGTTGAAGTGGGATTTTCAAGTATGAATGAAGAAATATGTTAAGATTGAATATTAAATTAATATATAAAAAATATATTAGTACCAATTTAGTGTTAAGAAAAGTTAAACAAAAGAAAAGAGACAAAATAATTGTTTCTTAATATAATTACAGTCATACATTATATGATGTGATGAATAATTTGATTAATCAGAATGACCATTACCTTCTAACTTAGATATTTGGATATCTTAACCAATTTTAAAAAAGCAAAAAAGCCTGAACCAAGATGAGAGATTGAAGACCTTTCCCTTGGTAAGTTATCCTGGTCCTACTAATAGAAATTTAGATAATTTATATTCAGATGAATAATAAGATCACGGCCCTTGTACTTGTTGGAGGGTAACTTTTTTTCTTTGAATTACTTATATCTTTGTTAGGAAATAGAGGGGGCAACTTAAAGAGTTGCACTTAAATAGGTTTCATTCTCTGTTATAAGATACAACCGGATAGAGTTTATGAGTTAGAACTTTCCAAAACAGGGGAGAGGCATGGCCTACGCTAGTCCCCCTGTTCGTCTTTGCTTGAGCATGTCATAGCTCACAAGCTCGAGTTGGATGTTTCTGCATGTGTATGTCTTTTGTGTGTTTGTATGTGTGTGCATGTGCGCACATGCTCAAGTGAATTTGTGTGTGTATGCGCATGGAAGATGCTGATTTCTCCTTGTCCTGCCATGTCTGCCTTTGTTTTTTTCCATGACAGGCTTCCATTCTGGTCTCATGCAAAGGGTATGGCAACTGTTTTATTGGTTATACCTTGCTTTGGCGGTGCTTCTTATGTCTACAAGCACTTCATAAGGCCCTATATTTCTGAGAGTTCCCATATACAGAACTCAGCAGAGACTCAGGAGAGCAACTTTCTAGATGTGACTGAGAGAGACATTATCAAAAACAAACTGGAAGGGAAGGAGGAAGAACTCTTCAGATGTCAGGTAGTCTTCTAACCTGAAGTTGTACCGACATCAGGTTTGTTATATGTGGAAGGCAGGTACAATTGAGGAACTAAAACCTTTTTTATGGTTACTACACTTGACTTGTTTAATGATTTCTAATTTACGCACTGACTTTTGCCGGAATAGGATCCTCTCCATTTCATTTGAAATGGATAGTATTCATTCAAAGGCCAGGATTTAATACATCTAACACTGTACATCATGCCAATGTGATGCCACATTATTTAAATTTTTTAAAAAACATGTTAATGTTGGCATTATGTACACCGTTAGATGCACTAACTTTAAATCATGACTATGAAATGGATACTATTAATTTTAAATGAAATGGAGAGGATCCTTATCCACTTTGGCCTTGGAACATGCTGTTTTGATGTGTTACTCTAAGAAGTAAGCAAAAGGCAATGTTAAGTTAGACGTCATATGTCTGGCCAAAAGAATTTAGATTTCAAAAGCTATGGAACCATGACATCTGTTGGCATATTTACTCAATCCCCCATGCAAATTTATGCGCAATCTTTTGAAACAAAATCTTACAATTACAACTGAAAATGGATCCCTCCCCCCAACCCCCACCCTTATTCTTTTCTTGAATGGGTGGATAGCTTAATGCTAATTTTTTCAAGGTTGATTCAATTTTTGCTGAATCAAGCCATCACAAGTATTTTATCTTTTCTTGTTTCTCTGTATCAGAAAACATTGGAGCCCAGTAACATCAGTACAGAAATAAATGTTACTCGGCCAACCAGTCCAAAGAAAGTTCAGAAGGAATGGAGCTGTGCTCTTTGCCTGGTTAGCACTACAAGTGAAAAATGTTTGGAGACACACCTCCAAGGCAGGAAGCACATGGCTAAGAAAGAAGAACTAAGAGTAGAGAAATCAATAAAGAGAAGCAATGGGATGGTTTTTGTCCAGAATATCAACCAAATTGCTATTGGGAACCTTGAAAAATTGAGCGGTCTTCTCAGTCCGGTTGCTGGATCAATTAGATGGTGTAGATGGAAAAAGCCAAAGTTTGGATGGACAAAATTAAATACTGATGGATCTGTAGATCGAGAAAATGCTGGTTTTGGTGGATTACTTCGAGATTATAGGGGTGACCCGATATGTGCTTTTGTCTCCAAAGCACTTGGAGTTGGAGATGATATTTTCTTGGTCGAGCTGTGGGCTGTATGGAGAGGCGTTGTTCTTGCTTTGAGTCTTGGAATTAAAGTAATATGGGTCGAGTCTGATTCATTGAGTGTTGTGAAAACCATTAATAAAGAGCAGCCTTTTAGTCCAAAGGCTGCTAGCTGCTTGAATCATCTTTGGAAACTCCTAAAGAAGTTTGAGAAGTATAGGGTTTCTCATTCATGGCGTGAAACTAACAGAGCAGCTGATCATCTTGCCAAGATGGCTATTTTGGGAAGTGACTTGGTTTTCTGGCCTACTGATTTTCCAGAGAGCCTTTGTAATATCATCAAGGACGACGCCCAAGGAAAAATCTACTGTAGACGGTAACTTCTGACTTTGTTTAGCCTGAGACTACGAGATTGCGTTAAAGAAGCTTAAAAAGTATTTTTAGTACTTAAAACACTGTACCAAACAAAAAGCTAATTTGTTTGGTAAAAAATTTCAAAAGTAATTCTTTTGACTTTTTTACTCTAAAAAAGCCAAAATGTACTTTTGAAAAAAAGCTTAAAAATGAATTTTTTTTTTGTCTGAAAAAAAAAAACAATTTTTAGCTTTAAAAGCTTTATTATCTAACGCAATTTCAAACAGTCTTTAAGGCAAGTGATGGAGAAGTTTTATACTGATGGATCTGTAGATTGCACAAGACATGTATTTTGGACATGGGAAAGTGATGACAGAGATGAAAGCAGTAATCTAGATTAATGGCCTTGTAACAATAAAAATTACAGGTGTAGAAAATATTCTAACAGGAACTGCTCTCTTGTTCAGACAAATGTAACTTATGAACTGCATCTGTGACCAGCAAAGTTTAATAAATAAATAGTAACTTTGTGTTTCCAAAATATGAGTCAAAGAGTTTGGTTTCTGGAACATACTAGAATTGCCTGAAATAGAATACAGGCGTTCAGTTGTCTTACCAAAATTGTTGCCGGATGCTCTCAAAAGCCAATTATTGTCAACGCTCGACCAAAATAGAATACAGGCATTCAGTTGTCTTAACAATATTATTTTCCTGAAAACAAAAAAGAAAATTTTTATGGATTTGTTATGATAAGAAATGTTGAAGCAATTAATGTGATTTTGACCGCCCTAATTGTGCCAAACTAGCAATTGGTTGATGAAGGGTCTCGACTCTCTATTATTAGAAATTTGGAATGCAACATAATAGAAATTCAAAAAAAAAAAAAAAAATGGAAAAACGATAGCAACATATAATATTGGAAAAAGAAAAAGGAAAAGTAACAAAATTACTCATTATGTTTTTACTCTTTATCAAAAAGTCCTATGTGCTTTCAATTTTTATCAAATAGATCTTTATGGTTGAACACTATATTAAATAAATCATTTTGTCCATATTCAATAATTCTGGGAGAAATTACATTTATTTTCCTCTACCTACCATCCTTTTTGTAATGTCCTTCAAATGTTTTAATTTTGCAATATCCTCCTCCTCCCTCCCCCTTGTTTATGTCGACTTATGTGATTGAGATGCAGTGTAATTTCATGTCCATATTGTTTGCAATTTGTGTAGATAATTGTGAGAGAATTCTTGTGGTATGCACCTATCTAGGCAAGTATTTTGGCATCTTGAGACTTGCTTGAGCAGGTAGGCCTTATTAAGGGGCTCTCTTACAGTTGCGTACTCAGGGGTGTGAAAGAGCGGTAAAAAATGGTTTACGCATATGAGAAGTGTAAACTATTTTACGCTTCGTAAAAGTTATTTTGTTTGGTTAATTGAAAATATTTTTAGATTGATCAGTATTTTACACCGTACCAAATACTTAAAAATAAAAAAAAAAATCTTTTCCAATAAATATTTTACGCCAAAGCAAACAGGCTTGAGAGACTCCTATGAATGATCTTATTAGGGTTAGAACATTATTTATTTATTTTTTGACAAGTAGAACACCCAATTATTGGACCTGTACCAAAGCATTTTGTGAGGTAACTATCCTGCCAAACCTACCATGTTGACATTGTAATTCTGGAAAATATTTGTCATATAAGAAACATGAGAGATACGATTAGGACTCTAGGAGAATCAATTTGGAGCAAATTTTTATAGGCATTATAAAAATGAAGAAATTCTACTTAGCATTCTTGTCTATGTGACACATTCATATCAATTTTTTTTTAAGAAAAGAAAAGAACAAAAAAAATACTAGGAGAATGTACTTGAGAATGCTGAGTAACATTTCTCATAAAAATAACGTATCCAACTAATAGCTTTCCATAACCATGCTCCCGGGCCAAATTAGGCTATAATTATAATTGCCCATGATTCCATTTTTGTTATAGTAACGAACTAGATTAATGCTATACATTATTATTCTAACTCTCCAAAGTATATGTAGCGTGGTCTCCATAATATTTAGTGTATGGAGATTGATTTGTTTGTTAATGGAACCACGCTACACAGACTTTGGGGGAATAGGATAGGGGGTGACGGATAAAATTATCCAAAGAACCAATATTAGTAGAAAATTTTATTTACTTTTATCCATAAGGATGAGTAATTTCTTAATTAAAATGGTATTTTGAAAGTCCTATTAATTGTCACGTGGTTTCCATGATTGTTTTAGTTTATCATTAAGTTAACGATAGTAATAAGAGTAGAATAGTTGAATTGTATTATGAAAATTTCGTTTTAAAGTTTATCACTTGAAATCTTGAAATCCTTTTGTTTATCTATCACAAAATGCCCTCAAATTTCAATTTCAACAGTGTTATTCTCATGAATTATATAAAAATTTCCACAAGTTTTCAAAATAATAATAATAATAATAATAAAATTTTGGCTTAAATTAATGAAAAGTGGAAAATAAATCATTTGGAAACAATCTCATTGTGTAGATTTTTAAAGTCCTTGATTTTTTCTATTGAAAATTTCTGTATATTTTCATGTTAAAGGTCTTCCTCTTTCTGAAGAAAAACAAAAACAAAAAAAATACATGAGAAAAATAACGAAATAAACAATTCCAGACTTATTCCGACCCAATATGACGAAGAAAGATAAAAAAAACTCTGCAAGACAAAACGACCACAGTGGGAGTCGAACCCACGACCTTCTGATCCGAAGTCAGACGCGCTAATCCACTGCGCTATGCGGTCAGGTTGTGACAGAGTTCTACAAATTAAACATATATTTTGACATTTTCCTTTCACTTACTGACCACAATTAACTAATACCTTTACCTCCCCTTTTGTTCAGCGAAAGACTTTTTTTTTTTAATTCGCGGATTACAACTAGGAATGAGAGAGGGGATTCAGTGAAAGACTTTGATTGTTCCATGAGCATCCCTTTTTGTTTTGTTTTGTTTTGTATTTTTTTAAAATTATTATTATTATTATTATAATATTATTTATTTAATTATTTTATTAATGTATGCATATATATGTTTATTTTTAAGTCGTGGACTTGTTCATCTTTGTTTTGCATATAGTTCCAATATTAGGTGTTCTTTACGAGGTGAGCTTAGAAAGAGTTGTTTGTCATTTTTTTGTATGAGGGTCATGTAAAAATTGAGTTCTCTCCCAGTCTCTGGGTCTAATTCTCGGTACAATTTTAGCATGGTATGTCGGTAGGTAAATTACAAGCTGTTCCAATACATGAACTTACCATGATTCACTCCACTAAAAATATCGGTGATTTACGGCGTATTTTGAAACTCGGAGAAAGCTGTATTTATCAACATTTTTACTTGGATGCCAATAATTTTTAGGCGTTAATTTACATACCCTGAGAAATGAAAAATAATTCT
Organism: Betula pendula; assembly: GCA_900184695.1. Lineage (NCBI taxonomy): Eukaryota > Viridiplantae > Streptophyta > Magnoliopsida > Fagales > Betulaceae > Betula > Betula pendula. Next base: position 478,970 of record FXXK01000305.1, read on the forward strand.
CGCCGTTTTAGAATATACACCGAGAAATTATTGGCGTTTTATGATATGCACCGATAAATGGAATGACACGTGGACTAATTTTTGGCGTTTTTTAGAAAAACACCAATAATTAATTAGAAAACCTTTTCTCTTGAACACCCTTTCATTTTCACTCCTCACCCCCACTCTCTCTCTCTCTCTCTCTCATCCTCGACGATGCCGCTTGCCCTACCTCGACATTGCTAGTGTGTTTCTTTTCCTCTCTCTTGCCCAAATCTTGCTTTTCTTCCCCATTGCATGTGCTTCAAATTGCAAAAAAAGTTTGATTATAATGGTGAGTTTAGTTGGATTTAATGGGTGTTTGTCTTGAATCGGTTTAGTTGGATTTAGTGGTCGAGTCAAGTTTAGTTGGTTTTAGTTCTTGAATTGGTTTCTATTAATACAACACCAAATTTATTTATTTATTTTTTAAAGTACCAACACCGAATTTTTGAACACACAATGGTTTCGATGATACGATGAGCTACAGGCAGAACTACTCTTATATCATTGAGGGTCCCTGTGTTTGATGCGAACCCACTAATAACAAAATATAAAAAAGATAAATCGGCTATTTCGAGAGAACCGTGATCTCCAATAGCTACTTTGAGAGAGCCTTGATTTCTAAAACACAGTAAATTGTATTATAAAACAATATTCAACTCAGACATTATTATTGATAGTTTCTTCTTTAAATAGAAGAATTGAGAGACCAATTAGGTCTTGACTTTTAGGACTAGAACTGACTCTAATGAGGTAATAATCTGAATTATATATCTATGGATATATATTCTTTATTGGACTCTAACACGATGGATAATAACAAATAATTATGATTACATCATTCTCCTTTCCTAACAATGTCCTTGTTCTCAAGGAAAAATTAAAAATTAAAAACTAAACTTAAAATCCTATAAACCCTTCTAAAAATATCACAAATATTAAAACTAAACCTACTTTATCTGTTATTCATTTCACCCTTTGTCGTGTGGCCTGTAGGTATAAGGTGGATGTCAAAGCGGTGAAAAGTTCATTCTCTTTTGACCAACCCTTATATCTTTTTCTTTTTATTATTATTATTATATTATTATTATTATTTTATTATTTTATTATTATTTTATTTTATTTATTTTTTTATGAGCCAAACGAAGATGCCTTTGGTCTTTTCTCTTGCACTAGTAACAAAACTGACTTCCAGAGGCATGGATGCGTGGCATTCATTTCAACCCTTTGGTCGCGTGGCCTATAGGTGTTGGTGGATGTCAAAGTGGTGAAAAGTTCATTCTCTTTTGACCAACCCTTATCTCTTTTTTTCCCTTTTATTTATTTTTATTTTTTATTTTTTATTTATTTTGTATTTATTTATTATTAATTATTTTTTTATGAGCCAAACGAAGACTCCTTTGGTCTTTTCTCTCGCACTAGTAACAAAACTGACTTCCAGAGGCATGGATGCGTGGCGATGACGCGTATCTTGTTGGGCTTTAGCGTTGGCTTGTGGGGTGGTGGTTTGTATGGAATTTTTGTCGGTTTTCTTTTGAGCTTGGGTGTTTGATTGTTTTGTTTGGATTGTGGCTTGAACGATCGGGAGATTGGTAGGGGTGTTTATGGGTCTAATGGTTGAGCAACTTGGTGTCAACGGTTGGGGGCAGATTTGAGGGCTTGAGATGGTAAGTATGGACATTTGAGTTTTCTTTTACGTGGTGGTGGTGGTTGCCGAATGGGACTAGGTTCTTATGGCAAATTTGTGGTAGACATCACTCATCTCTTCCATGATAGTGCATACCTGATATCGAAGTTCAAGGACTCTATTATCACGTTGTTGTTGGGTCGTCATGAATCGGTGATTGTTTAAGAAAACAATTAACCTGGCTCTGATACCACTTGATGCAAATCTACTAGTAACAAAATATAAAAAAGATAAATCGGCTACTTCAATAAAGCCGTGATCTCCAATGGCTACTTTGAGAGAGTCTTGACCTTCAAAACATAGTAAATTGTATTATGAAATAATATTCAACTCATACATTATTATTGCTAATTTAAATAGAAGAACTGAGAGACCAATTAAGTCTTGACTTCTAGGACTAGGACTAACTCTAATTAGAAAAGAATCTGAATTAGATATCTATTCCTTATTGAAAGATATACTCCTTATTAGACTAGAAAATCTATGGCGATATATTCCTTATTGGACTCTAACACGACCGAATAATAACAAATAATTATGATTACATCAGTGTCCCCCAAAATTTAAAAGATGTTACAAAAATCTGAAAATTTTCTTTTAAATTCTATGAAATGGATGCCTAAAATTAATTTTTACCCTAAAAATTTTAATTTTTTAGTTTTGTCACTCTCTCTTAAAATTTTAGTTTTGCCCTTGAGCCATGGGAAATAAAAGAGACTTGTTCAGCGATCAGCATAAGCATGTGAAGTCTAACTTTGCCTCAGTGAAGATATATCTACGTATCCTCATCTTGTATAAATTTTGGGTGGTTTGAACTTTTTTTTTTTTTGTAGGTGATGTTAGATTGTTTTCTTTCATTTTATCAAACTTTTGATGGTTCTCATTATTCTTTCAGTTCATTAGTGTAATTAGCTTCTTGTATTTAAAATGAGTACATTGTATATATGGTTCTTAGTAAAAGATAAAAAGACTAATTATTTTGAAATTCTCTCACTTGATGATTTCCAAGAGTGTACACGGTAATATATATACATGAGACATTCATAGCTTTACAAAAGCAATTCCATGATTTATGGATTTATTAATGACAGATATGATGGACTTCCTTTTGTGGTTGATTGTCCTTGTGTGGTTGATTGACAAATTTCCTTGATTTCCGTAGATGAGCATTTCTTTCTTTTTTTGCATGTTATTTCCTTACTTGCATAAGTGTGCATTACAGAATCTACTATGATAGATGCTGGTGCGGCAGGAGATGGGTTAGGTGATCTGTTATTGCCTTCTTTGGCTGCTGCATAATCTGTGATTGCATGAGAAGATTTGAGGGTACCGTGATTTATCGAGATGGTCTTAATAGGCCCCCTCAATCTAAGCGGAATGACGAAGACGCTGAGATTGTCACGTGGAGTAGCAAAATGATTTGAGACTAAAGGCTTGGTAAAAATATCGGCCCGTTGGTCCTTTGTGGAAATAAAACAAACCACTAGATTTTTAGAAGCAACTTTGTCACGGACGAAGTGTAAATCAATTTCAATATGCTTGGTGCGTGCATGGAACATGGGATTGGCAGTGAGATATGTTGCATAGAGGTTGTTACACCATAGGGTCGGTGGATGCGTGAGAAAAATACCCAATTCTCGTAAGAGTGATTGAAGCCATTGAAGTTTAGCAGTGGCGTTGGCTAAGGAGCGAAACTCCGCTTCAGTACTTAAGTGAGAGGCAGTAGCTTGCTTGTGGGAGCTCCAAGAGATTAAGTTGGAAACCAAATAAATGCAATGTCTTCCGGTGGAGCGCCTATCGTTAGGACAGCCAGCCCAATTGGCGTCAAAATAGGCATGAAGTTGAGGAGATGACTGTCGACGAAGAAATAATCCATGATACAAAGTTTTCTTCAAATAGCGTAAGATCCTCTTTATAGCAGCCCAATGATTTACCGTGGGGCGTTGCAGAAACTGACACACCTTATTTACTGCAAACGACACATCTGGGTGAGTAAGAGAGAGATATTACAATGAGCCCACGATGCTGCGATACAAGGATGGATCTGAGAAGGCTTCACTATCAAACCGAGATAGAGACTTGGAAGAGGCCATTGGGGAAGTCACTGGCTTGGCATTGTCCATGTTTGCTTTTTACAGCAGGTCAAGAATATAATGCTTTTGAAATAAGAATAGCCCAACATCATCATGAAGAACTTCCACACCAAGAAAGTAGTGAATGGGCCCCAAGGTCTTTAACTGGAATATCAGATTGTAGTTTGTTGATTAAGACTGCAAGAGATTGAGGATTAGGCTAGAAATGAAAAGTGAAGTGTCGGATTTGGAACCCATAAAACCAAGCTCGAGAAGTCGAGAATTGAGGCGAGAAAACCACGCTCGTGGTGCTTGCTTAAGCCCATTGAGAGACTTCTTTAAATGATAGACATGCTCCGGAAAGGAGGGATGAACATAGCCAGGGGGATGAACCATATACACATGCTCTTGCAAAAAACATGTAAGAAAGCATTTGTGACATCTAATTGCTTAATACACTAGTTGGACGACATTGCAATGGACAGCATGGTGCGAATAGTTGTAGTCACAACAGGACTGAATGTTTCAGTGTAATTGATGCCCGGTTGCTGATGGAATCCTTTGGCAACTAGATGGGCTTTGTAGTGATCAACAATACCATCTAGCTTACGTTTGATCCTGAAAACCCATTTGCACCCAACTAAATTCATGTTGGATGTGCGAGGAACTAAGGACCAAGTGCCATTATGCATCAAGGCATTAAATTCGTTATTCATAGCCTCTTTCCAGTGAATTGTTTTGGAAGCTTCAGTAAAAGAGGTGGGCTCAACCTCAGCATAGGTAGTGTTGGTGAATAGGGCCTTGGGTGGAGGATAAGGAATAGTGCCATCCTTAAATTGTTTGGGTTTCTGGATATTATTTCTGGAGCGTGTCTACATTGGGTGAGGGGCAACTGTTGGATCTTCTTGAGGAGGAGACATGGGCATGATGTTTGTTGAAGGCAAGTGGGTGTCGGCAGGGACCAAAGGGAGCATCTCGGGTAGAGAGGACAAAGAAGGGGATGCCCATAGGCTGGAGTAGCTGCTAGACCTATGACAGGAGCATAAGACACCAATGGAGTGGGGAAGAACATTGGGTTGGGAATGGAAGGGTGAGGCAGACTCGAAGATGGGATGGGAGGGACACCGAATGTGGACGTGAGCTTGAGGGAAGATTAGGAATAGAAGGTAGATTAAATGGAAAGATGGTTTCATAAAAAATGGCATGGTTTGAAATGTAAATTCTGCCAGACAGAATATGTAAGCAGCGATAGCCTTTGTGTTGAAAACTAAACCCCAGGAAAACATGCATTTTAGAGCGAAAAGCAAGTTTATGTGTGTTGTATGGATGGAGATGAGGCCAACAAGCACACCCAAAAACTTTTAAAAAATTGTAATCGAGAGCTTTTTGGAAAAGTAATTCAAAAGGAGATTTGTGATTTGTGACTGGAGAAAGTAATCGGTTAATAAGAAAAGAAGTTGTCAAACAAGCTTCATCCCAATCCTTTAAAGGCATGTAGGCAAAAGCTAATAGAGACAAGCCAATTTCAACTAGATATCGGTGTTTTCTTTCAATGGATCCTTGTTGTTGATGGGTATAGGGGCAGGAAATTCTATGAGAGATTCCATATTTGACCAAAATAGGATTGAGGTAACGAAATTCACCCCCCCAATTTGATTGGATAGCCTTAATTTTTCTGTCAAATAATTTTTCAACATGCTTTTGAAAGAGCAAAAAAGTAGATGTAACTTCGGATTTTGCAGCAAGAGGAAATAGCCAAGTAAATTTGCTAAAATCATCAATGAAGCAAACATAATAACGTTTTCCATTATTTAAAGGAAACGGGGAAGGTCCCCATACATCTGTGAACAATAAATCTAAAGGATGTGTAGAAATTGAAGAAGACAAATAAAAGGGAAGCTCATGGCTTTTTCCCAATTGACATGAATGACAAATGGTGGAAGTGTTATTCTTGAGAGTAGTAAGGGCATTGTTATGAACAACTTGACTCACAATCCGAAGATAAAGATGACCAAGGCGACATTGCCAACGCTCCAAGGAAGCACGTTCACCCACCAAAGCAAACCGAGAAAAATGAGGAATGGAGGGCAACGTGTACAACCCATTATTACTCTGCCCGTGAAGTAGAGTAGTGTCTGTGCTAGGATCCTTAACAAAGAAAAAATGGGGGTGAAATTCAAAATAGACGTTATTATCATGAGTAAATTGAGAGACGTAGAGAAGATTCTTCTGAATGTTAGGAACATGAAGTAAATTTTGTAAGGTAAAAGAGACATGAGGATAAGCCAATTTTGAAGAACCGAAATGTTTAATGGTCAAACCTTGCTCATTGCCTACACGGGGCTGATCAGGGCCATGGTACTCCTCTGCTTAAAGATTGAGGTTGGCAAGATCCGAGGTAACATGATTGGTTGCCCTTGTGTTGGGGTACCAATTGAGGTCATGGTTGTGTTGAAGGGCTGTAGTATAAGCCTGGATATTAGATGAGTTTTCTTTTTGGTAAGAGTAATCAAACCTGTGGTAGCAGCTTAATGCAGTGTGACCAGGTTTGCTGCAAACTTGGCATACGGGTCTGGAATATGTGCCCGATGAGGAGTGTGAGAAGGATCCCCTGCCATGTCCTTTGCCGCAATTGTTACCATGATTGCAGTTGGCAAATTGAGAAGAGGAGTGGTGGCTGCCAGTGGAACTAGAAGAACCACACAATTTTCACTTGTGCTTTGGAGTGGAGGATTGGGCAGCAACATTGGCTGAAGGAAAGCTAGCTTCAGCAGATTGGAGATTGTGCTTCAGCAGATTGGAGATTGTGCTCCAGCCGCATCTCATGTGTGAGGAGATGGGAATATAATTCTTCAAGGGACATGGGATCAACCCGGGTAGTCACTGAGGTGAGAAACAGATCAAAGTCATATCCTAATCCAACTAACAAGAATGATATGAGCTCAAAATCATTCAGTGGTATTGTCCTGCAGCAGCAAGAGTATCAACAAGACTTTTGAATTTTTGAAAATATTCGGTAATGGAGGAATCGCCCTTTTTGAGGGTGGCTAGCTAAAAATGCACTTGCATAATTCTAGCCCGAGAATGGGACGAGAACATGCGTTCAAGTGCTTGCCAGACCTCTTGAGATGTAGCGAACCCAACCACATGAGAAATTAAATTCTCAGATAAAGAAAAAAGGATATCATTGAGCACTAGCTGATCTTGTTGAACCCAGAGGAGGAATTCTGGATTGGCAACAGTATCAGGTGTGTTGGCGGAGGGAGCAGGGTTGGGGATGGTTTGGGTGAGTGGGATGACTGTGCCATCAACGAGCCTGTACACTTGCTGAGCTTGTAGGTAGGTGGTCAGGTGATGTAGTTGTCACGTGTGAGTTTGGCTGTGACACTGTGAGAGATGTTGTTGATGAAGGAGGCAGGGGAAGGCATGATTGCAGGGGAAGTGGTTGAGGACATTGCAGGTGAAAAGGAATCCATAGGATCAGAAAAAAAAATTTTAGACGTGGGTCTTGAAGGGCTTTGATACCATAAAAGATAAAAAGACTAATTGTTTTGAAATTCTTGCACTTGATGATTTCCAAGAGTGTACACGGCAATATATATAAATGAGACATTCATAGCTTTACAAAAGCAATTCCATGATTTATGGATTTATTAATGACAGATATGATGGACTTCCTTTTGTGGTTGATTGCCATTCCTTGTGTGGTTGATTGACAAATTTTCTTGATTTCCGTAGAGGAGCATTCCTTTCTTGTTTGCATATTATTTCCTGACTTGCATAAGTGTGCATTACATAATCTGCTATGATAGATGATGGTGCGGCAGGAGATGGGCTAGGTGATTTGTCATTGCCTTCTTTGGCTGCTGCATAATTTGTGATTGCATGAGAAGATTTGAGGGTAGCGTGATTTATGGATATGGTTTTTTTTACTTCGTGATTCACTTTCTATTGTGATAAAATTTGTGTTTTCCTGCTTGGGATAATTAGTCATCTAATTTTCGTGTATCTTGTGGGAGAATTTGTAACTATTACGAAGTGTATCTTTTTTTTTTTATAAAAAAAATTAAAACTACAAATTTTTTTTTAGGATGGTTACCAACAAGGCCTTGAAAATGTGATTATTCTAATGTTCTAGTGCTGAGCATGAAGTGATTATAAACCTCTCACTAAAAAGTCTACCTTCTAAGGTTTTCACTTGATGCTTGCATACATTTGAGACGTTTTTTCACATGTAGAATTAGGGTTTTTATCCTTTTCTCTATAAAAGGACGTTGTTAGTTGATTGGAGACTAAGCCTAAGCCTTCATAAAGTTTGATACACTTTCCTTAGCTTCATCTTTAATTAATGTGTGCCAAGAGAATTTTTGTTTAGAGCTGTTGCTATCTCTCTTGAAGTTTGTGTTCATCAAACTATAATAATCGTTCATCATTGAAGTTTATTGGTGGATTGGTAAGGAATCCAAAAAATAAAATTGCCCAGTGAAGAGCTGGAGTTGCTGCGATAGGAGACAAGTAGGGGTGTTTGTATGCGTACAATTTGTCAAAGTATTTTATAAAGGGTTGTAAGTTTACTTTGCCTGTATACTTGAATCTTTTTTAGAATTTGGTTTATTGGGTTTGACTGCTCCGAAGTAATTTTTACCTTTAATATGTTATTCAAATAGTTTCCACTTTATCAACAAATATTAGTGTTGATTGTGTGGTGATTTATATCGTGTGGATTGTGATATTTTTATTGTTGCATAATTTTCTGTTTCTATTTTATGCATAATTGCGTTTGTGTGCTTTGGGGGTCATAACCTGTTGTTTTAACTTCCAATAAAAAGAAAAAGAGAAATTAGATCATTATTTTTTCCACTTATATATTTGTTTTTTATTTTTTGATAATGAAAAAAAAAAAAGTTATTACATCTAATTATTTCATAATGTTTAAATTATATGAATACCCTCGCATATATTGCATTTCATCTGGAGGCTAGTGCCTAGTCGTAAATATAAACTCAAAAAAATCTGAAGCAATCGAAAAGCGACTTGTGTAGAAATTTAGGTAAGCAAAAATGACCTGGATTTATTTCTGTTCAAAAGATTCTTTTTGCATGGTTGTTGTTCTTCTTCTCGATCCTTTTGGCACGTTTTCTTTTGTTTTATATAAATGACTTGCGATTTTTGTTTAAAAACGAAATTGACGCTTGCCATTGACTTGGACGATGACTAATTTATAAAACTGAGAATAAGAATAGTTATTTCATCTACTTTCTATTATTTTTAGGAGTATTTCTACCAGATACTATAAAAGCTATATTTAGTTATTATTAACCCTTTTTAGTCTTCAACAAATGCTTCAGAATAAAAGTTTTGCAACAGTAAATATGTACATATAAAGTGTTACAGTAAAACATTGAAGCGGTTTTTTATTCTTTTCTTTCTGCTTTCTCTCTCCCTCTTTTCAATAAAAATAATATTAAAAACTAATATTTAAAGAAAGTAGATAATTGAATAAATAATCTGTTAGAGTTTGTATTGAAAAATTAATAGCAAAAATAGAAAAAAAAAAAAATCCATAAAAGGTGTATTTTGAGTGGCTAAAAAAGCCAATACTGCTGAAGATCGATGTTCTATTCATTTTTTTAATAAAATAGCTATTCTACATATCAAATGTATTTAAAGAATTTTTTCAAAATAGATTCTAAGTAAATAAAAAACCACCTCTAGCAAGAGTATGGACAGGAGGAGAGAGGAGTACTATTTTCCCATGTGTAACGCATTGTGAATGGTTGACTTAATGAAATGAAGTCATATATTATTGTTAAATTATTATGAGATAAATTCCTTCTATTATTATTGTTATTATTGTAAATAATTCATTCTATTATCGTGTCCTAGACTTCGTTCTAGACGCCTGGAATTGTCTTTAACATGCATACAAAAAGGTTAATTCTTGATAGAGAGACTTCTTGAATTGTCATTGTATTGAGAACAATTCATAGGTGAATACTGAATTTTCATAGTTGGCATACTGAATCTTATCCTCTAATATCTAAATAGTTCCCTTTGATTGGTCATTAATTAGTATTTGGAAGAAAAGATGTGTGTACGTTACTGTTCCCATCTCTTTCTTTGTAATATTCTACTTTTTCAAGTTTGGTGGTATAAGTGAAAAGTTGTGGTAGTCTAGGGGCCAAATTGTACTTTTTCCTAACCACATATATAAATTTCAAAGTAAAATAATAATAATAAAAAGAAACAAAACCTGACGCAAGGGTTAGAGGCTAGTTATAAATAATAACAAGACTGCACTTGAGCAATTAAGTAGAGATGGGAATGTTGAAACATTTCCAGTTATCGTTGCTTGCTGGTTTTGCTCTCACTGCTTTTGTTCTTTCCCAGGATCAAACGGGTATGAGTAACTAAACATTCATTATTTACTTCAACAACTTTTTTTTTTTGATCAAGGTGCCTAGATTCACTTTTAACGGTCCAACAATACCTCAAGCTCACCCTCAACAGGACTTTCCGAGCATATAGGCCAGGCCTAGATTCACTGTTAAAATATATTATGGGAGTTGCATGAAATTTATTTTACATGTGGGAGTTACATGGACTTAAATATGATTTATTCTACATGAGAGATTGAGTTACTTAGAATTTATAATACAATTGGGAGTTATATGTGATGTAAATAAGTGAAGTTAAAATTGGAAGCTAGAAGAATCGTTTGTAGTCTATAAATACTCATGTAAGCAAGTCATTTTATTTTAAATGATGAAGGAAAGATGTAACAAAGAAAAGGCTTTGAAGTGTGTATTTCTTTCATGTTTTCATCTTTTTACATTATTTTTTGTGCCTACCAATTGTTCTTGTAATTTAACCTCCACCGACTAATCCTTAGATCGGCCAGTGTCTGGGCCGCCAGTCGAGGCACTTCAACAACTTCAATCTCATCTATACTAATTAATCCATATTCTAATGCATCTCTCACTCTCTCTCTCTTTCTATTTGTGTTACCTAGGCTTTATTAGCTTAGATTGCGGGCTGCCGCCGGAGAAGTCTAATTATATTGAACCGACGACTAATCTGTTTTACATCTCCGATGCCACCTTTATAGACACCGGCATAAGCAAGAGCATTTCGCCGGAATTCAGAACAATTGACAAGAAGCAGCTATGGTATGTCAGAAGCTTTCTTCAAGGACTCAAAAACTGTTACAACATTAATAATACAATTACAGCAGGTGTTAGATATCTGATTCGAGGGGTTTTCATGTACGGCAACTACGATGAACAAAACAAATTACCCGAGTTCGACCTGCATATCGGGCCTAATTTGTGGGATTCTGTAAAATTTGACGATGCATCCATTGTCATCTACAAGGAGATTATACATGTCCCATTGTCCAATTACATCCATGTTTGTCTGGTGAACAACGGCTTGGGAACGCCGTTTATCTCCATGTTAGAATTGAGGCCTTTGGGAAGTGACACTTACGTGTCTAAATTCGGATCGTTGGCGCTCCATAGACGCGTAGATTTTGGCACAACAAGCAGCAAAGAGTTCAGGTGAGTCGATTTGTACATATGATAGCAATTCCTTTTTGCAGTTAAACCAATTACCTTTTTTTTTTTGAAAAATATTAAAAAGCCCCTTCTTTTTAATAAAGCCTCATAAAGCGATAAGTGTGATAGTTTGACACATCAAACTACCAATATGTGAATAAAAACGCCACTTTTTGGATTATATTCCTATAATACCCTTATTTTTTAAAAAACAAAAATTAAATTTTTTTTAAAAAAAGAGCAAAACTTTAGGGTGGCCGATCTACCACATGGGGGTGGATCGGCCATCCTTTCGGTTTTGTTCTTTTTTTTTTTTAAAAAAAATTATTTGTTTAGTTTAGTTTAGTGTTTTTTTTTAAAAAAAAAAAAAGAAAAAAAGAAAAAAAAAGGTATTATAGAAATATAATCTGAAAAGTGGCATTTTTGTCATATATTGTTAGTTTGGTGTGTTAAATTGTCACACTTGCTACTTTATGAGGCTTTATTGAAAACGCCTGTTAGTTGAGGGGGCTCATATATATATATAATTGAAAATGGCAAATGGGGCGACCAACTGTGGTTATTTTAGCTGAGTTTGACCACGGTAGCACATGCCTCCTAGAAATTGCTTAGGAGGGGCCTAGACAGTAGGAACAACGTTCCCTCAAGACTAATTGAACCATAGTTTGATCCACTTCCATTAGAGTATCGGTGGGATCTAAGGTGACTAATACTAATTAAGCTTGTGTAATGATTCTCATTTCGGGTTTTAAATTTATGCCCTAATACATGCCTAACTTCTTAGGAATTCCCTTGAGGCCATTGATATTTGAACAGAATATCGATTACTTTGATATATAGGAGTATTTATTTGTTAAATTTTTTAACTAGTTTGTATTAATTGGTATTTTACTTTTTGAAAAACTTCACTTAATTACCCCTCTTATGTTTAGCTAGGTACTTTTACAATTGTACTCTTAATGTTTAAAAAGGTGTAATGTTAGGTTACCAAGTTTTAAGACTTTGCAATGTCACCCATAGCCATTAATATGATTTAGGGTTAAATCGGACAGTAACTAGTGAAATTTCCCTAACCCCTATAAAACTAATAAAATATACAAAACTACTCGTAGTTAAAAAAATAAAAAAACAAAACAAAACAAGTAAAAATAAAATAAAATAGAGCAATATGCTTGTGGGTCAGGTGATCCACGGAAGGCTTGTGTTCTAATTTTTTTTTTTTTTAAACGGGCCGGGGTAATTTGGAGATTTTAACATTCTCAGTTAAAATTTAACGGAGGTGATAGTTCAAAGTTTTAAAATATGGCAATCCGACATTCTAATTTTGGGACAAAGATATGATTGCATGCAAAAGTGCTTAAGCACGACAGGGTAATTTTTTCTTTACAAAGAATATATAGATTCAGTATTTTGTGTGTATATAAGATGAGAAGCTCCCACTATATATATTTCACTTAATTAGGTACAAGGACGACATGTTTGATCGCATCTGGAAGCCTTTTAACAGCAGTGAGTTGACATCATTAAGCACCTCGCTCACCGTCGAGTCCTCTCTGAACTTTTATGAACTACCGTCTGCTGTCATGAGTACAGCTGCGACTCCAGCAAATGCAAATACTGCGTTGGTTTTCCCCTTGTACATCCCTGCCAACGATGCTTCTGGATATTATGTGTACATGCATTTTGCTGAAGTTGAAAAGCTCTATGACGGCCAATACAGGGCATTCAACATCAATCTAAATGGGGAGTTATTTGTTTGGACCTGTTGTTCCTATTTACCTAGACACATATACTGTATTCCACCAAACTCCCATGACAGGTGGTAAATACACTTTTTCATTCAATAAAACTGAAAATTCAACTCTTCCTCCGATCATCAACGCCTTTGAGGCTTATAGAGTGATACAACCTCCCACAGACTGAGACAGACCTGGGAGATGGTATGTTCTTCCCAACACACACACACACACACACACACATATATATATATATATATATATATATATATATATCAGTTAAATATATATATATATATACATATACACATTATTTGATAGAGCAAATTGATTTTTTATTTTTTATTCTTGTTTCTGTATCATATTTGTCTTTCTCCCAGCTTTCTTGCAGTCTTTTAATTTTTTATTATAGCTTTATAATTTCCAATATTTCTTTTCTTATTTTTTAGTGCTTGAATTGTTAGTATGGTTGTTGAATAAGGGTTACGTTAAGGTTCACATGCATTTCTCGTAATGAGCTCAACTTTTCTGTGATATAGTAGCTAGCTAGCTAGGTGTATGTGAGCATATTCTCGTAAGGAGTTAAGTTAGTTGGTAAAATTGACTTTTGTTCCTATTGGTCTGGGTTGCAATTCTTGTGGTAGTTGTTGTCGTTTTGGATTGTGGAAGTTGTATTTAAACTTTGAAGAGGTTTGAATGTTTTATAATACAGAAATGGACAACAACAGTTATCAATTAGGCATTGATTGAGCGCCTACAAGTTTAATTGACTTGTAATTAATTAGGGTACTAATATTAATTCTTCTTAATTAGCGAGTTATGTAGCGAAAAAACTTGGATATATTTTATTTTGTAGTCTGACAACCAATCATGCATGTACTTCACAAATTTTATAACAGAGCGTTTAATGAATCCCCAAAGCATTAGTATTACCATAATAGCCTCACAATAACATAATCATAAGAGTGTCACCATAAGTCGATCACAAGTACAAGTCATACATCATAAATAAGCTAAGTCATCCTAAATACATAAAGGGTCTAGCAACATCATGGGTCTAGCATAAACTGATCATCATAAAAAGACCATCCAAGCAACATGTAGCATAACATAGGAAATATCATGATGGGGGCAGTCCAACTCCCAAACATGCTCTTCTAAGAACACCAAATCAGGGCACAACATCTCAATAAGGTCCATAAGCGTTAATAATGACGGTCATATCATACAATTGTAGATTTATTTGTTTACATGCATGTCAATCACAATGTAAGTGTTTACATCATACTTAGAAAATTTGAGCTCATTACAATAAATCAGAAAGCATTTCACGGTAGCGTAAGAATGCACATTTCATATCAAAATAATCATGCTTAAAAGTCATCGTTTAGGGTGACGTAAGAATTTCTCACCTTATCCGTTGTAGTCCTCTAATAAGTTTCCTCTGTACGGGCCGGTCCCCTCGTCGGCAAGGTATTTAATAATTGGGTTAAATATAATTTAGTCTCTTCACTGACATTATTTTTGATAAAGTCCCACGAACTGACAGCTGATATACTTAAGTCTATCAAACTATCATTTTGTTGTAATTTAGCATCTTCTATTAGCGTTGACTATTAGTTTGGATGAAAAAGTGGTCATGTGACCACTTTTTTTCATTCTTCCAATAATGCCCCTTATTTATTTAAAATAAAATAATAAAATAATAATAAAAATTACAAAATGAATTAAATCTAAATAATAAAACTAAATTAAAAAAAATCAGGGCTTTTTGGGTGGCCACAAGCACCCCCTAGCCACCATGAGGTGGCTCAATTATTAAAATCAAATAAAATAATATAATAATAATAAAAAATGAATTAAATCTAAATAATAAATAATAATAATAATTTTTTTTAAAGAAATTAAATGGCCAGAGAGCCCACCCCAACCATGTGGGTGGATCATGAACCATCCCTATGGTGGGTTTTGGGCTGGCCGCATGCCACCCCAACCCAAGGGGGTAGCTTGTGAGCCACCCCAACCCACTAGGGGTGGCCGCAAGCCACCCCCATGGTGGCTCGTGGGTGGCTCAACATTTTTTATATTAATAAATATAGGGTTTTGATTTTTTAATGGTCAAAATAATGGTATTTTAGAGGAAGGTGGTTTGGCACCCTAAAATTTTGTTTGTTTGTTTGTTTGTTTGTTTGTTTTGTTTTTTTGTTTTTTGTTTTTTTATTTTTTTTCAATTTTTTTTTAATAAAAGTAAAAATATATATTTTTTAATGTGATGTGGCACCAACAGACATTGCAAAATTGGTTAAAAATTCAACAAAATAGTCACTTTCAAATTCACGAAAACTTATGCAATTAAAAATTTAAAAATAAAAAAACTTGAGATATTATTTAAATTGGTGCTTTGAGTCAGAGATTTATTTTAAATTTTTTCCAAAAGAAAATTGAGGTGGTTTGGTCACCCTTAAACTTTATTTGTTTTGTTTTTTTGTTTGTCAATTTCTATTTATAATAAAAGTTTTTTTTTTTTAAAAAAAAATCTAGATATTTGTTAAATTTGGTTTTTCATTGATTAAAGTAAGAGTATTTCGGAAGATAAGGGTAAAATTTGGTTTTTCGTCTAATATAACGGCCAAAATTGATAGAGATCGATGGCTTAATTATTACAACAAAATGGTAGTTTGATGGACCCAAGTATCACAATTGTTAGTTTGTAGGGCTTTATCAAAAATAATTGTTAGTTCAAGGGACCAAAGTATATTTATCCCATATGTTTATCATTTAATGATTGTTTTTCGTTATGTCAACATTCATTATTGGACAGAGAGAATAGCTTTTTCTTTTAATTCTTATTTCTTTATCAAATTCGTTGTTCTCCTAGCTTTTCCGCAGTCTTTCAATCATGCATGCAAGTATATATCACAAATTTATGCATTGTCTCACAATTTTTTTTATTCTTTACGATGAAACTGTCTTGTGCTGCGTGCGTGACGACTGCAATCTTTCTACAAGATGTGATCTGGTTTATTGAGTTGATTCTCTATTCTCAGACTCATGGAATATGTTTCTCTCTCTCTCTCTCTGATAATTTACTAGATCTTCCACCCACATCACATGTACATGCACACCCTTCTAGAGGATTCTACATAATTTTTTTCTTCTTCCATATATACTTCCCATCTCTTTTCACACTCATTTTTAGTCATAACATTGTCATCATGTAAGTACAGATAAAAAAAAAAATTGTCATCAAATAAAGAACTCTAACTTTGTGTTCTTGTACGTTGCAGTGAAGAGCAGTTTGTGGCTGAAAATTGCAATTGGTATGGCCATCAATATTGTATAAAAGCTATTCTAGTTTCTTTCTTTCTTGCTCTAACATTTCAGAAGAGTTTACCATTTCTGCAATACATTACTTTATTTGTTTTCTTTTTTCTGTGCTCTAATAAAATACATGACTTAGACTATTCTTTGCATGCAGGCATTTCTACAGCTGTGGCTGGGATTGTAGTAATCTCTTTTGTAATTATCTACAACGTTAAGAGAGGGAGCTTCTCAAGTGGTGCAAAGAATTATCAAATGAATGATGAAGAAATCTTAAAGAAGTACGGATCAATAGCCCCAAAGCGATATACTTATTCAGATGTGAAGAAATTGACCAACTCATTCAAAGATAAAGTAGGACAAGGAGGATATGGTGTTGTATACAAAGGGAAGCTACCAGATGGGCGTATGGTGGCGGTGAAAATCCTAAACACGTCCAAAGGTAATGGAGAAGAATTTATCAACGAAGTGGCTAGCATTAGTAGAACATCGCATGTTAATGTAGTCACTCTTCTAGGTTTCTACCATGGAAGGACTAAAAGAGCTTTAATCTATGAATTCATGCCTAATGGATCTCTTGATAAGTTCATATATGATAAAGGATCCTCAATTACAAATTGTCACTTGGACAGCAAGACTATGTTCCAAATTGCGGTTGGCATTGCTCGAGGACTAGAATACTTGCACCGTGGTTGTAAAACAAGGATCTTACATTTTGACATAAAACCACACAATATACTTTTGGATGAAGATTTGCGCCCAAAAATCTCTGATTTTGGCCTTGCTAAACTATGCAATACAAAAGATAGTATTGTGTCAATGACGGGCATGAGAGGAACCGTAGGGTTCATTGCACCGGAAGTATTTAGTCGGAACTTTGGGGGAGTCTCTCATAAGTCTGATGTTTACAGCTACGGAATGTTGGTTCTTGAAATGGTTGGAGGAAGAAAAATTTTTGACCGTGGACTCTCTCATACCAGCGAGACATATTTTCCACATTGGATTTATACGAAGCTTGAACAGGGCATAAATTCTGCTACTTTTAGTGAAATAATAGAAGATGAGGAAGAAGAAGAGACAACAAAAAGGCTGATAATAGTTAGTTTGTGGTGCATTCAGACCAATCCTTCAGATCGGCCATCAATTGGTAAGGTGATAGAGATGTTAGAAGGAACCCTTCAATCCTTACCATTTCCACCAAAGCCTTTCTTGGATTCGCCTACCAGGTCACCCTCAGATTCTTCCATGACTTCATAGTCATTAAAATCCAACATTAAAATAGGTGCAATTGTATCTAAAATTGAAAGAAGAATAGATGATCTATTGCTGTGTTTTACTTGCTTACACAATGTTGTACACTACAAAAAAAATAAAACAAAAACAAAAAAACTCATTAGCGATGACATATTGTCGCTGCTAAAAGTGATAAAGTCGCCACTGTTGATCAATAGTAGCAACATGTAGTTGCTTATGTGGTGGACGCTACTAATATTTTTTGTTGACGCAAAAAGAGTTCAGAACCGAATCATAAGTTGCCGCTAATGAAAGATGATCATTAGCGGCAACATATATGTCGCCACTAATGAAAGACCATTAACGTCGGCTTATGTTGTCGCCGTTAATGCCCTTAAAATTTTTAAAATAATATTTTTTTATTAAAATACTAGAATTACTAGCCAAACTTACCATTAAACTCTTACTTCATACAAGTATGATCCACACCTTATTTGAGTAAAATATGATTTACATTAAATTAAATGTATATATACAATCATATATTTTCAAGCCTAGCAACTAAAGTTTAATTGGACATAATTTACATTTGGATTTCATTCAACCCCAAATCTCTAAATTAAACTAAAACAAACCCTTACATGACTTTAATAACTTTTCCTCGGAGTAGTATTCTATGCATGACAGAATATCTACAAGAATCAACATCATAATTATCCAAAACTAAATGCATAAGGCATGTATATTGCATAAAGTGTTCAAAGTTACCTAAGTTATGTATAAGAAAACACTTAGTTGCTTTTAGCAATCAATCAACATATGTACCGATGTAAAAAAAAAAAAATCACAAGGAATATGGAGAGAAGATTTCAATTTTGTGGTCAGTTATGGAAGGCCCAAACAGGGGGTATTGTACAAAAGAGAGCATGTCTTTGAGAAGAAAACTCATACATTTCTCGACCTTTGGCCTAAGATCAAGTGCATTACTTGTTCTTATCAATTTAATATCTGATACGTGGTCCATTGGGGCACATGATATTGAATTAAGTTTTCTGGGTGAGTGTCAACGGGATATTATCTGTTCTTAACCCAAGATTTATTTGTGGATGAACTACATAAACAATAATCGCCATAATTTTCTTTTAAAAAAAAATGATAACTTCATTTACCGTCTGAAATGTCACGACTTTTGTAATGTTCTTTCAAAGTTTAAAATCTCTCAATTTAGTGTATCTAAGTTTTAATTTTTTGCAATGTCCCCACTCCGTTAGGATTTTTCGTTAAATCCTAACGGAAAGGTGTTAAATTACATAAATACCCTCATTTTTTTTTTAATTTTTCATTTTTTTTTTTTTAAAAAAAATTTAGGGAGTGACATGTGGGTCAACTTGTGACCCACGTTTGGCCACAAGGTGACCCGTTGGGTCACTTCGTGACCCCAGCGTGGGTCACCTTGTGACCCAATGAGTCACGTCGTGACCCACGGCCGTGGGTCACAAGGTGCCATGATCGGTGTTAAGGACCAAGGCCAACGTGATTTGGAGAGATTGTCCCCTTCTTATTATGACATAAACACTTTATTCGATTGGTTGTAATTTATTGTTTTTGTTAATGTTCCGCAGGTAGTTGCTGGGCCTTTTCAACCATTGAAGCAGTAGAGGGTGTCAATCAGATCAAGACCAATAAGCTAGTTTCTTTGTCTGAGCAAGACTGGTAGATTGTGATACTGAACAAAATCAAAGCTGCAATGGAGGATTCATAGAACATGCTTTTGAGTTCATCAAGCGAAAGGGGGGCATAACCACATAAATTAATTACCCTTACGAAGTGGCGGATGGAACTTGTGATGCTTTCATGGTATATATTTTTGTTCTGTTTTTCCGTTTTTCAATTTTTAAATTAATGATAGTTTTTTGTTTTTAAAAGTTTTACAAGGGTATATGAGACATTTCATCCGTATACCGTCTGAATTAATCCTAAATCTTAACGTTATGAGTAACATTACAACTTTTAAAAGTGATAAAAGATGGGAGAGTAAGTGAAGTTTTTGCTGACTTTTAATACTTCCCTTAGATTATGATCAAGGACTAATTAAGACATGTGGTTGTGCAGGAAAATTCTACAATAGTGTCAATTGATGGGATGAGCATGGGCATTACTTAAAGCAGCTGCAAATCAACCAATATCCGTGAGCATAGATGCTGGCCGGGGGTTTTGAATTTCAATTCTACTCGGAGGTAAACTATATGACTTATCTAATGTAGGACGACATTTGTAGATAGTCAAGAAACCTTCAATGTTTCTGACAGCAAATATTTAATATGAGTTGCTAAGTTATTAAAAAGAAAATTGGAATACTTGTGGAATTAAAAGCAACATGATGTTATTAGGAATTAACTAAGTTTTATGTCCTGATTGGCTTACATGATCACAGGGGGTGTTTACTGGAAAATGTGGCACAACCCGTGCATGCAGTTGCAATTGTTGGCTATGGAACAACCCGTGATGGAACCAAGTACTGGATAACAAAAAACTCCTGGGAACGAAAATGGGAGAGAAGGGTTACATAATGACGCCGGGCAGAACTAAGATTGTTCTGACAGCGTGAACTAGCAGCAGAAACTAATAATTGAAGATTGAAAAGGAAATTCAGGAAGAGAGAAAATAACAAATAGGGAAGAGAAATACCCTAATTGCCCCAAATAAGCTAACAGAGAATAACTCTGAAAAACTAGAAATATATTGATGCTTCAAAACTGAATTATAAATAATACATACATGCCTTTATATAGGCTAAGTTGAGTATTTTCCAAGTAAAATACTTGGAGAAAAAGAAAGAAATAAAAATACAAAAATAACCCTAAACTTGGATACAAAGTAAAATACTTGTAGACAAAGAAAAAGATATTATTCTAAAAATAATATTTATATATTATGACTAATTCTTTCCATTCTTGTTCAAATATTTTCTGTCAAGATACTCCAATATTCTCCTGCATCAGTACTGACGCCGGCAAGAACTCAAGATTGTTCTGACAGCGTGAACTAGCAGCAGAAACTAATAATTGAAGATTGAAAAGGAAATTCAGGAAGAGAGAAAATAACAAATAGGGAAGAGAAATACCCTAATTGCCCCAAATAAGCTAACAGAGAATAACTCTGAAAAACTAGAAATATATTGATGCTTCAAAACTGAATTATAAATAATACATACATGCCTTTATATAGGCTAAGTTGAGTATTTTCGAAGTAAAGTACTGGAGAAAAAGAAAGAAATAAAAATACAAAAATAACCCTAAACTTGGATACAAAGTAAAATACTTGTAGACAAAGAAAAAGATATTATTCTAAAAATAATATTTATATATTATGACTAATTCTTTCCATTCTTGTTCAAATATTTTCTGTCAAGATACTCCAATATTCTCCTGCATCAGTCTCCCCGAGTTGGAAAGAATTCGTCCTCGAATTCAAATCATCCTTACCTCGATCTTTTGGATGTCCAATCAATTCATGCCATCCAGAATTTTTCAATACCAAAGCAACTTGATATCGGAAGAGAAACAACTTGCAACCCATCACAACATGACTTTGAATATTAGATCTGAAATTATTTGCACCAACTTGAGATAAAATAAGTTTCACAAGCTCTTGATTGATTGTCATAAATTCACTTTCCATAAAATTTTTCCAAAAATTATCAATTCTTTCTTGACCATGAAAACTCCATTTGTCCTCCAACACGCCAAAACCAATGTCAAGATTTTGTTCAGGAAAACTTGATAGAAAAATTTCAATCCCAAGAAAATCAAAACAATTAATTTTCTCAATACTCCATTGAGATATTTTACTCTTTGAACTTTTATCAAACACATGATAGATATCATTATCTTCAACAATTTTTATGGTATCAATAAATAAATTTACCTCCTCCAATAGATCCTCTTCGTCAGGATAGATGTCGTAGATCGGTGGAGAGACCAAATCTATAGAAAAATCTTGCTCAATGATTTCATCTTCCTCCTCCAAATGAGATGGATTTGGTAGATGGGCTTGCGACTTGCTAACAACAGTCAAGGTGTCAGAAAATTCTGAAAGCTCAACTTTGAAATTTAAGTCTCCATGCCACTCATCCTGACCATGCTGTTCCCGAATCAGAACAGTATTGTGATACGGGCTCTCGAAATTGGATTCTGCATTGCGACCGTCAATATCGCGATGCATCTCCAAGTTTTGCGCCGCTAGACGCTGGGTTAACTCCGCAACCTGCCTCTGCAAGTCTTCAATCGTCACGTCTCGTATATTGTGATCATGATAGGGGACTTCCTCATTCGGAACCTGCCCATGCCGACCACGACCACGACCACGGCCACGATCTTTAGGCATGAAAATTGATAAAAATTCACCCCAAGAAGACGCTAAGCTCTGATACCAACTGATGCCGGGCAGAACTAAGATTGTTCTGACAGCGTGAACTAGCAGCAGAAACTAATAATTGAAGATTGAAAAGGAAATTCAGGAAGAGAGAAAATAACAAATAGGGAAGAGAAATACCCTAATTGCCCCAAATAAGCTAACAGAGAATAACTCTGAAAAACTAGAAATATATTGATGATTCAAAACTGAATTATAAATAATACATACATGCCTTTATATAGGCTAAGTTGAGTATTTTCCAAGTAAAATACTTGGAGAAAAAGAAAGAAATAAAAATACAAAAATAACCCTAAACTTGGATACAAAGTAAAATACTTGTAGACAAAGAAAAAGATATTATTCTAAAAATAATATTTATATATTATGACTAATTCTTTCCATTCTTGTTCAAATATTTTCTGTTAAGATACTCCAATATTCTCCTGCATCACATAAGGATGCAGCGTGGCATCTCTGATAAGAAGGGGCTGTGTGGTATTGCAATGGACGCTTCGTATCCCATAAAGAAGAAAAGATGATTTACGCATGCTACCCGTTTGCTATATTGCCTAACTGATCATGTGGTTTACTCCTCAACTCAATGGTATCATAGGTTTCTAAAGTTTTGAATGAACTGGTTGTGCTCACCTGTCTATTTGAAGGCGGTGAAAAAGAAATTTGTTAGGAAAACAGGGTGACATGTCATTGAGATTTAACATTACTTTAGGATAGAAAAAAAAAAAAAAAAAAAAAAGAAGGTTTGTTTCTCATGCTTTACTTAATTTATTATTCCAAAATGAAAAATAGTTTGAGGATCAATTTCTGTGTACAGGCAAGAAGAGAATGAAACATGTAGTTCTTTAAGAAACAGGGTGCAGCTTGTTTTATATACTGACTATTAAAAAGCTCTCTTTCAGGATACTTGTGTCTTATGGCCTGACAGTAATACTTTGGCCAACATAAATTTGAGAAATGCTAGCATCAGGTTGCCGCCTTGCCGGTTGCGTAATAAGGATGACATCCTCCAAGGAAATTTGCAAGTTCCAAGTTTTGGTCCTTTGCTTTCAAGTCTCCCTTTTTCACTATTGGTTCATACGAATAAGTATCATCTTCCTTTACTTATATATATAAAGTATCATCTTCCTTTGTCTTTTTTGTTTTTTGTTTTTTTTAAAAAGGGAAACTTCATATAGCCCTATGAACTTTTAGCCATTTTTGACATGCTTCTCTTAATATTTAAAAACTCTCACTTTGGTACCCTGAACTTCTAATGTCTATCACTTAACCCTATTCCATTTGGATTCACCGTTAAATCCTGTCAAAATTTTCAAAATACCGTTGTATAATTTTTTTTTTTAAAAAAAATTATAAAAAAATTTCAAAGATTCAAGTGTGGATATTTTTGTAAATTTCGTTAAATCCTAACCAATGCCTAAATTCTTACAATTTTTTCATTTTTTTCTTCTAAAAATTGAGAGGTATTTTGGGAATTTTGACACCCTTCCGGAAAATTCTAACAGAGTGGGGTAAGTGATAGACATTAGAAGTTTAGGGTACCAAAGTGAGTGTTTTTAAAGATTATAGAGACATGTCAAAAAGGCTGAAAGTTCAGGGGGCTATCTGAAATTTCCAAAAAAAAAAAAGAAAGATAAAGTACTAAAGTCAACTTGTAGTCTGAAAAGTCATCATCATACTTCAATACTTGTAAGGGAATAATGTATATCATTTTTCAATGTATTAACTGTATGCTATTCAAATCTTTCTCAGTCTTCATATGCTATTGGCGAACCTTTATTTTGGAGTTTTGACAGAGAGTTGAATAGGGTTTAAATAGTGAGAAAATAAGTTAACATAATCCATTAATGTGGCACACTATATTGTGACATGTTTTACTTGTAATAATAATAAAAAAAAAAATTAATAAGAAACTACTTATAAAATACATATATCTAAATATACAAAAACAAAAATAAAGGAGTTCTCACTCCATAGCCATTGGGGTGGTCAGCCCCTTTCTCAAACAAAGGAGTGGATCCAAAAGGTACACACATAATCCTGTCTACATGGTTAGGAGTGTACAAGTGGAGCGATTATTAACTACTTATAACCGAAAATAATTGGACAAACCGGAACACCGAAAATAATCGTAACCAGATAATCGGATAACCGGCTAGGCCGATTGCGGTTATTGATTTTTGAAAACTGATTATTAACCGGATAATAAGGTAACTGATTTTTATAATAATAATGTAAAAATTAATTTAACACCTAAGGACCTAAACCGGTAAACCCTAACTCAGTACTACCCGTCTCTTTTTCTTTTCCTTCATTGATATTGGGGCTAACAGATTGTTTGAGCCTTGCTCTATCGATCCCTTCGATGCACATTCATGTGACCGCCTAGGGCTTGGGCTGACCTGAATTCTCTATTACAAAAATTACAAGAATAAGATCTTGGAGGCCATTTGCATCCCCCTAGAGCCCCAGCCGCGTCTTCTGCAAACGCCTTCTCTTCCCATGAGTTGTTAAGAGAAATATTATTCATTGTTGGTAAGATTTGTTCCAATAAGGAGCTTCCTCCATCATTCTCTGAGGATCTCCCCAAAAAAATTTATTTATTTATTTTAATTTTTTTTTTTCTATTAGGTTCATTTGTTATTTTTATGTTATTTTTAATATTTTATTTTATGGTATTATAAAATAGTTCTAAAAAGAATCGAAAAGTGACTTTAAAATAGCTTAAAAAAAAGTAAAAAAATAAAAATAAAAAAGGGTCTAAAATAATGTCAAAACCAATTACTGATTAACTGCAACGATCGATAAAAATGGAACAACCAGTTATACACCCTACACATGGTGTTCATTCCATTCTCAGTCAACAAGTCCCTACCCACTCTGTACAAATACTTTTGTTTTTACCCGCAAAAAGAAGACCAAAGAACAATAATGCAAAAAAAAAAAATAAATAAATAAAGGGAAAAGAAAGAAAGAGTCCACGTGGGGCATATGCACCCCCTCCGATGCCCAACATTCGCACACCAATCAAAAAATCCAACGATCCCAATTCCTCTCCGTCAATTTCTGCAATCAAATCAAGGTGCTTCCGTGCTTGCTTGGGGAATTGAAAGACTTTGAGAATTTCTAGCGAGTTTGCTAAATATATAAAATATTTCTATAAATTTTTAATTAAACACTTACAAATTTTTATTTAATAAACTCTTTATTTAAAGTTAAATATATCATTTATCAGATTTTATCTTTAAATCTAAAGAGCCAAATTTAAATTTTTTTTAATAGTACTTTTCAGGTTTGGCCTCACAAACTTATTTTTCTCTATTATGTTTTTCTCATGGTAGTTAATGTTATCAATAAAAAATAATATTTATTTAAAATAGAAATATTAAAGAATTTATTATTTAATAGTTTAAAAAAGTGACTTTCTAAATTTTTAAAATTAAATATAAAAAACTTTAAATAGCTCACTATAAATGCTTTTAGAGGGACTTTGGATTCATCGACAAAGTGTAGGTTAGGAAGGACCAAGGTGCTTTCGCAGCTTAGACTACTTTTTTCTACTCCACACAAAAAAGTCTTACGTGATCTTTATTGTCTACTCCGCTGATTTTGATTCACTCTCTCAAAATACTTTTTTCCTTTCACTTACTGACCACAATTAACTAATACCTTACCACCTGGTCTTTTTGTCAGCGAAAGACATTTATTTATTTTAATTCGCGGATTACAACTAGGAACGGGTGAGGGGATTCAGTGAAAGACTTTGATTGGTTCCATGAGCATCCCTTTTTGTTTTTGTTTTATTTTTTTGTTTTTTGTTTTATTTTTTTAATATAATATTATTATTATTTATTAATGTATACATATAATTGTTTATTTTTAAGTCGTGGACTTGTTCATCTTTGTTTTGCATATAGTTCCAATATTAGATGTTCTTTACGAGGTGAGCTTAGAAAGAGTCGTTTGTCATTTTTTTTGTATGAGGGTCATGTAAAAATTGAGTTCTCTCCCAGTCTCTGCGTCTAATTCTCGGTACAATTTTAGCATGGTATGTCGGTAGGTAAATTACAAGCTGTTCCAATACATGAACTACCATGATTCACTCCACTAAAAATATCGGTGATTTACGGCGTTTTTGAAACTCGGAGAAAGCTGTATTTATCAACATTTTTACTTAGATGCCAATAATTATTTAGGCGTTAATTTACATACCCTGAGAAATGAAAAATAATTCTCGCCGTTTTTAGAATATACACCGAGAAATTATTGGCGTTTTATGATATGCACCGATAAATGGAATGACACGTGGACTAATTTTTGGCGTTTATTAGAAGAGTAATGCTACTTGTTTAATTTTTTAGTCAAATTCCATTTAACTTTGTATATGTGGACAAAGATGAGCTCTATATACTAAGTTTTTTTTAAAGAGTTTTATTTTGTATTTTTGGGCTCATCTTTGTCCACATATACAAAGTTGAATAGAGTTGGACAAAAAAATTAAAAATGTAACAGTTCTCTTATTAGAAAAACACCAATAATTAATTAGAAAACCATTTCTCTTGAACACTCTTTCATTTTCACTCCTCACCCCCACTCTCTCTCTCTCTCTCATCCCGCTTGCCCTACCTCGACATCACTAGTGTGTTTCTTTTCCTCTTTCTTGCCCAAATCTTGCTTTTCTTCCCCATTGTGCTTCAAATTGCAAAAAAAAGTTTGATTATAATGGAGAGTTTAGTTGGATTTAATGGGCATTTGTCTTGAATCGGTTTAGTTGGATTTAGTGGTTGAGTCAAGTTTAGTCGGATTTAGTTCTTGAATCAGTTTCTATTCATACAACACCTAATTTATTTATTTATTTTTTTTAAGTACCAACACCGAATTTTTGAACACACAATGGTTTTGATGATATGATGAGCTAGGGGCGGAACCACTCCTATATCATTGAGGGTCCCCGCGTCTAATGTGAACCCATTAGTAACAAAATATAAAAAAGATAAATTGGCTATTTTGAGAGAACTGTGATCTTCAATGGCTACTTCGAGAGAGCCTTGATTTCAAAAACATAGTAAATTGTATTATAAAATAATATTCAACTCAGACATTATTATTGATAGTTTCTCATTTAAATAGAAAAACTAAGAGACCAATTAGGTCTTGACTTCTAGGACTAGAATTGACTCTAATAAGGTAATAATCTGAATTATATATCTATGGAGATCTATTCTTTATTGGACTTTAACACAACGGATAATTACATAATTATGATTAAATCATTTTTCCTCACTTAACAATTTCCTTGTCCCAAGGAAAAATTAAAAATTAAAAATTAAAAACTAAACTTAAAATCCCTATAAACCCTCTAAAAATATCACAAATATTAAAACTAAAGCTTGCTTTATCTATTATTCATTTCAACCCTTTGTTGCGTGGCCTGTAGGTGTAGGTGGATGTCAAAGTGGTGAAAAGTTCATTATCTTTTGACCAACCCTTATCTCTTTTTTCCTTCTTTTTTTTTTTTTTTTTAATTTTAATTTTTATAATTTTTTGATGAGTCAAACGAAGACGCCTTTGGTCTTTTCTCTCGCACTAGTAACAAAACTGACTTCCAAAGGCATGGATGCGTGGCGATGACGGCGTATCTGTTGTGCTTTAGCATTGGCTTGTGGGGGGGTGGTGGTTTGTATGGAATTTTCTGATAGGTTTTCTTTTGAGCTTGGGTGTTTGATTGTTTTGTTTGGATTATGGCTTGAATGATTGAGAGATTGGTAGGGGTGTTTATGGGTCTTATGGTTGAGCAACTTGGTGTCAATGGTTGGGGGCAGATTTGAGGGCTTGCGAAATTAGGTATGGACATTTGAGTTTTCTTTTACGTGGTGGTGGTTGTTGGATGGGACTGGGTTCTTATGGCAAATTTGTGGTAGACATCACTCATCTCTTCCATGATAGTGTGTACCTAATATAGAAGTTTAAGGACCTTATTATCACGTTGTTGTTGGGTCGTCATGGATCGGTGATTTCTTAAGAAAACAATCAACCTGTTTCTGATACCACTTGATTCGAACCCACTAGTAACAAAATATAAAAAAGATAAATCGACTACTTCGAGAAAGCCGTGATCTTCAATGGCTACTTTGAAAGAGCCTTGACCTTCAAAACACAGTAAACTGTATTATAAAATAATATTTAACTCATACATTATTATTGCTCCTTTAAATAGAAGAACTGAGAGACCAATTAAGTCTTGACTTCTAGGACTAGGATTGACTCTAATTACAAAAAAATCTGAATTAGATATCTATTCTTTATTGAAAGATCTATTTCTTATTAGACTAGAAAATCTATGGAGATATATTCCTTATTGGACTCTAACACGACTGGATAATAACAAATAATTATTATTACATCAGCGTCCCCCAAAATTTAAAAGATGTTACAAAAATTTGAAAATTTTCTTTTAAATTCTATGAAATGGATGCTTAAAATTAATTTTTACCCTAAAAAATTTTAATTTTTTAGTTTTGTCACTCTCTCTTAAAATTTTAGTTTCGCCCTTGAGCCACGGGAAATAAAAGAGACTTGTTCAACGACCAGCATAAGCATGTGAAGTCTAACTTTGCCTCAGTGAAGATATATCTATGTATCCTCATCTTTTATAAATTTTGGGTGGTTTGACCTTTTTTTTTTTTTTTTTTGTAGGTGATGTTAGATTATTTTCTTTCCTTTTATCAAACTTTTGATAGTTCTCAGTATTCTTTCAGTTCATTAGTGTAATCAGCTTCTTGTATTTAAAATGAGTACATTGTATATATGGTTCTAATTGTTTTGAAATTCTCTCACTTGATGATTTCCAAGAGTGTACATGATAATATATATACATGAGACATTCATAGCTTTACAAAAGCAATTCCATGATTTATGGATTTATTAATGATAGATATGATGGACTTCCTTTTGTGGTTGATTGCCATTCCTTGTGTGGTTGATTAACAAATTTCCTTGATTTCCGTAGAGGAGCATTTCTTTCTTGTTTGCATATTATTTCCTTACTTGCATAAGTGTGCATTATAGAATCTACTATGACAGATGTTGGTGTGGCAGGAGATGGGCTAGGTGATCTGTCATTGCCTTCTTTGGTTGCTGCATAATTTGTGATTGCATGAGAAGATTGGAGGGTAGTGTGATTTATGGAAATGGTCTTAATAGGCCCCCTCAATCTAAGTGCAATGACGAAGACGCTGAGATTGTCACGTAGAGTAGCAAAACGATTTGAGACTAAAGGCTTGGTAAAAGTATCGGCCCATTGGTTCTTTGTAGAAATAAAAGAAACCACTAGATTTTTGGAAGCAACTTTGTCATGGACGAAGTGTAAATCAATTTTCAATATGCTTGGTGAGTGCATGGAACATGGGATTGACAGTGAGATATGTTGCACCGTGGTTGTCACACCATAGGGTCGGTGGATGCGTGAGAAAAATACCCAATTCTCGTGAGAGTGATTGAAGCCATTGAAGTTCAGCAGTGGCATTGGCTAAGGAGCGATACTCCGCTTCAGTACTTGAGCGAGAGACAGTAGCTTGCTTGTGGGAGCTCCAAGAGCTTAAGTTGGAAATCAAATAAATGCAATATCCTCCGGTGGAGCGCCTATCGTCAGGACAGCCATCCCAATTGGCGTCAGAATAGGCATGAAGTTGAGGAGATGACTGTCGACGAAGAAATAATCCATGATACAAAGTTTGCTTCAAATAGCGTAAGATCCTCTTTACAGCAGCCCAATGATTTACAGTGGGGCATTGTAGAAACTGACACACCTTATTTATTGCAGAAGACACATCCAAGCGAGTAAGGGAGATATATTGCAATGAGCCCACGATGCTGCGATACAAGAATGGATCTGAGAAGGCTTCACTATCAAACTGAGATAGAGACTTGGAAGAGGCCATTGGGGAAGTCACTAGCTTGGCCTTGTCCATGTTTGCTTTTTGCAGCAGGTCATCCCAGCATAATCATGAAGAACTTCCACATCAAGAAAGTAGTGAATGGGCTGAAGGTCTTTAACTGGAAAATCAGATTGTAGTTTGCTGATTAAGACTACAAGAGATTAAGGATTAAGCCAAAAATGAAAAGTGAAGTGTCGGATTTGGAACCCATAAAACCAAGCTCGAGAAGTCGAGAACTGAAGCGAGAAAACCACGCTCGTGGTGCTTGCTTAAGCCCATAGAGAGACTTCTTTAAATGACAGACATGCTTCGGAAATGAGGGATGAACATAGCTAGGGGGCTGAACCATATACATATGCTCTTGCAAAA
The DNA here is from genome assembly GCA_900184695.1 of Betula pendula. Classification (NCBI taxonomy): domain Eukaryota; kingdom Viridiplantae; phylum Streptophyta; class Magnoliopsida; order Fagales; family Betulaceae; genus Betula; species Betula pendula. The sequence continues at coordinate 509,333 of FXXK01000305.1, forward strand.
AACATGTAAGAAAGCATTTGTGACATCTAATTGCTTAATTCACCAGTTGGAGGACATTGCAATGGACAGCATGGTGTGAATAGTTGTAGGCTTCACAACAGGACTGAATTTTTCAGTGTAATTGATGCTCGGTTGCTGATGGAATCCTTTGGCAACTAGATGGGCTTTGTAGCGATCAACAATACCATCCGGCTTACGTTTAATCCTAAAAACCCATTTGCACCCAACTAAATTCATGTTGGATGTGCGAGGAACTAAAGACCAAGTGCCATTATGCATCAAGGCATTAAATTCGTTATTCATAGCCTCTCTCCAGTGGACTATTTTGGAAGCTTCAGTAAAAGAGGTGGGTTCAACCTCAGTATAGGCAGTGTTGGTGAACAGGTTCTTGGGTGGAGGATAAGGAATAGTGCCATCCTTAAATTGTTTGGGTTTTTGGATATTATTTCTGGAGTGTGTCTGCATTGGGTGAGGGGCAACTGTTGGATCTTCTTGAGGAGACATGGGCATGATGTCTATTGAAGGCAAATGGGTGTCGGCAGGGACCAAAAGGAGCATCTTGGGTGGAGAGGACAAAGAAGGGGATGGCCCATAGGCTAGAGCAGCTGCTAGACCTATGACAAGAGCAGAAGACACCAATGGAGTGGGGAGGAACATTGGGTTGGGAATGGAAGGGTGGGGCAGACTCGAAGATGGGATGGGAGGGACACCAAATGTGGCCGTGAGCTTGAGGGACGATCATTAATAGAAGGTAGATTAAATGGAAAGATGGTTTCATAAAAAATGACATGGCTTGAAATGTAAATTTTGCCACACGAAATATGTAAGTACCGATAGCCTTTATGCTGAAAACTATACCCCAGGAAAACACACATTTTTGAGCGAAAAGCAAGTTTATGTGTGTTGTATGGACAGAGATGAGGCTAACAAGCACACCCAAAAACTTTTAAAAAATTGTAATTGACAGCTTTTTGGAAAAGTAATTCAAAAGGAGATTTGTGATATGTGACCGGAGAAGGTAATCGGTTAATAAGAAAAGAAGTTGTCAAAAAAGCTTCATCCCAATCCTTTAAAGGCATAGAGGCAGAAGCTAACAGAGACAAGCCAATTTCAACTAGATGTCGGTGTTTTCTTGCAATGGAGCCTTATTGTTGATGAGTATGGGGGCAAGAAATTCTATGAGAGATTCCTTGTTTGACCAAAATAGGATTGAGGTAACGAAATTCACCCCCCCAATTTGATTGGATAGCCTTAATTTTTTGGTCAAATAATTTTTCAACATGCTTTTGAAAGAGCAAAAAACTAGATGTAACTTCGGATTTTGCAGCAAGAGGAAATAGCCAAGTAAATTTGCTAAAATCATCAATAAAGCAAACATAATAACATTTTCCATTATTTGAAGGAAAGAGGGAAGGTCCCCATACATCCGTGAACAATAAATCTAAAGGATGCGTAGAAATTGAAGAAGACAAATAAAAGGGAAGCTCATGACTTTTTCCCAACTGACATGCATGACAAATGGTGGAAGTCGTATTCTTGAGAGTAGCAAGGGCATTGGTACGAACAACTTGACTCACAATTTGAAGAGAAGGATGACCAAGGCGACAGTGCCAACACTCCAAGGAAACACGTTCACCCACGAAAGCAAACTGAGAAAAATGAGGAATGGAGGACAATGTGTACAACCCATTATTACTCTGGCCGTGGAGTAGAGTAGTGCCCGTGCGAGGATCCTTAACATAGAAAAATGGGGGTGAAATTCAAAATAGACGTTATTATCATGAGTAAATTGAGAGACATAGAGAAGATTCTTCTGAATGTTAGGAACATGAAGTAAATTTTGTAAGGTAAAAGAGACATGAGGATAAGCCAATTTTGAAGAACCAAGATGTTTAATGGTCAAACCTTGCCCATTGCCTACATGGAGCTGATCAGGGCCATGGTACTCCTTTACTTGAAGATTGAGGTTGGCAAGATCCGAAGTAACATGATTGGTTGCCCTTGTGTCGGGGTACCAATTGAGGTCATGGCTGTGTTGAGGGGCTACGGTATAAGCTAAATATTAGATGAGTTTTCTTTTTGGTAAGAGTAATCAAACTTGTGGTAGCAGCTTAATATAGTGTGACTAGGTTTGCTGCAAACTTGGCATACGAGTCTGGAATTTGTGCCCGATGAGGAGTGTGAGAAGGATCCCCTGCCACATCCTCTGCCGCCATTGTTACTATGATTGCAATTGGCAAATTGAGAAGAGGAGTGGTGGCTGCCAGTGGAACTAGAAGAACCACAAAATTTTCCTTTGTGCTTTGGAGTGGAGGATCGGGTAGCAATATTGGCTGAAGGAAAGCTAGCTTCAGCAGATTGGAGATTGTGCTCCAGCTGCATCTCGTGTGTGAGGAGATGAGAATATAATTCTTCAAGGGACATGGGATCAACTCGGGTGGTCACTGAGGTGACAAACAGATCAAAGTCAGATCCTAATCCAGCCAGCAAGAATGATATGAGCTCAAAATCATTCAGTGGTTGTCCTGCAGCAGTAAGAGCATCAACAAGACTTTTAAATTTTTGGAAATATTCAGTAATGGAGGAACCGCCTTTTTTTAGGGTAGCTAGCTAAAAATGCACTTGCATAATTCTAGCCTGAGAATGGGATGAGAACATGCGTTCAAATGCTTACCAGACCTCTTGAGATGTAGCAAACCCAACNGCTTCAGCAGATTGGAGATTGTGCTCCAGCTGCATCTCGTGTGTGAGGAGATGAGAATATAATTCTTCAAGGGACATGGGATCAACTCGGGTGGTCACTGAGGTGACAAACAGATCAAAGTCAGATCCTAATCCAGCCAGCAAGAATGATATGAGCTCAAAATCATTCAGTGGTTGTCCTGCAGCAGTAAGAGCATCAACAAGACTTTTAAATTTTTGGAAATATTCAGTAATGGAGGAACCGCCTTTTTTTAGGGTAGCTAGCTAAAAATGCACTTGCATAATTCTAGCCTGAGAATGGGATGAGAACATGCGTTCAAATGCTTACCAGACCTCTTGAGATGTAGCAAACCCAACCACATGAGAAATTAAATTCTCAAATAAAGAAGAAAGGATATCACTGAGCACTAGCTGATCTTGTTGAACCCAGAGGGGGAATTCTGGATTGGCAACAGTATCAGGTGTGTCGGCGGAGGGAGTGGGGTTGGGGATGGTTTGGGTGGGATGACCTGTTAGATATTCTATTTATGGCTCTTATGTCACATATAATTCATATAATTATAATTATTTTATAATTATAATTACGGTGTTTGATTTTCTTATTCCAAATATAGAGCTCATATGGAATCAAACTTGATTGCAAATTGATCTGATTGCAATCTATATAAATTCAAATCAATTTATTCCTTGTTGAGAGGAATAATTAAAGTTGACGAATTGATTGAGGGTCCCTGACCTAGCCTATAAATACAGTGCCTGTGTATTCCATCAATACGGCTTAAGGTTAGGAATAGGTTAGAAGATACCTTAATATTGTTTTATTTTGTTTCATATTGCTGAAGGCTGCTTATTCCAATTTTAGGAGAATTTTACTTCTCTTGAGCAACCAATGGTTGGAGGTAATCCTAAACCACTTTATTTTTCTGTTGCGTATTTAGCATATTAAGTTTGTTATTTAATGAATATGCTAACATGTGGTATCAGAGCCTCCTTCAGGCTATTTTGCTCAGTATTAAGTTATTATTCTCAAGTATGCCTGAATATGTATTGATTTTTATTTGGTCATATTGTAAAAATATTTTGTGTTGAGTTTTACGGGCAAAAACCTCAAAAGGCTGAATATGTATTGATTTTTTATTTGGTTATATTGTGAAATATTTTGGAATTTTGTTCAAGTTTTCCAAACAAAATTCACTGTGCTGTGAGATATTTTTTCTGAAAACCCACACTGAAGCCGTAACCCATAAGAAGCAGATCCACGTTGAAAACCGAAGGGACCCGTCAGACCAATAAGGAAAATTTCACCCATCTAGTGGCCATAAGCGGCGGCGTCTCTACCGCATTAAGACCCACATCACGTTTCTGTGACCGGTCACAGTATCGGCAGCTCTTCACGGGCTGTTTGAAGGTTGGGTAAACGGCGACCCCGTACGGGGTCGCTGTGGTTTGTTGGGCGGTGGCCCTTTCCATGGCCGTCGCATAAGGAGCCGGCGTCGCACTTGAGCGGCGGTCCCTGTGGCCGGCGCTTGAGGAGGCAGCGGCGCTGGTTTTTGGGGATAACGGGTCACGACTTTTACATATGGGTAGGGTTTTGCTTGGGTCGGGTCATAAGGTAGAGGGCCGGGTCATGGGTTGGTCTTCCGGCCCACTGGGTATTTTTTTAAAAAAAAAAAAAAAAATTTTTGGGCTGACTCGATTTTGGTCCAACCCAATACAGAAGCCCAATAAACTGGGCTGACCCACCCATAAAGTGCCCATATAAATAGCCCATCAGGTTATAAAAAAAAAATGGGGGGGGGGGGGGGGCTTGTGGTGTTTTGAACCTTGGATATTGTAGCCCACTATCAAAACCATCAAGCTATGCATCTTTTATAATTTAATGATGCAGTTTTATTCATGTTGTATTTATGCTGTTTAATATTTAAATTGCATGAACTTAGAAATACTCTTGGATATTATATTGCTTAATGTAAATTTTTGCTTGATGCCTAGACTTAAGAATAATTAACTGAACCGCACATGTTGGTGAATATATACGGTATTATCTAAAAATACAATGTCTAGGAAAGTCTTGGGATTTAAGTGCATCCATTGTGAGCCCCCTCACTTTCCTGAGAACCTACCTGGTTATTTTTGGGAAAACTACTGTTACCCCACCTTTATATTGGTTGGTTTTATTTCTAGGACCTTTACTTTGGCATCCATTCAGTTATTAGATGTTAATGAAATAGTGATTATCACAATAATTTTGGGAGAGCCACAGCATCCCAATTTTATTAAGATAATTACATCAAGATTATATGAACTTCATAAAGAAAATTAACATCATATTGTAATTAATTCATAAATTTAATTGCCAATCCCTACATGGGCGTTTTTATTTTTATGACTTAATTAGAATAAGATAGTAAATTTAACATTAAGAAATAAAATTTCTTTCGGTTGCCCACAGGTACGGAGAATTTTATTTATTAACGGTTAAATTTATTAGTCTTGTTAATAAGAGAATAAATTTCATGCGTGATGCAACCTTTGCCCACAGGTATGTTGAAATTTACTATTAAATTGACATTGGTTAATTTAAATAAAGTTATTTCATAGCAATAAAGTAATTTTTATTTCTCTTGATAATTGCAGCTATTTCTTTTGCTTTGATTGATACTGTTCCGATGTTAAATGGTAGGAGTGTACAAGTAGGGCGGTTATTAACCGCTTATAACCGGATAACCAGAAATAACCAGATTACTAGATAACCGAAAAACCGAAAAACCGAAAAACCGAAAATAACCGCAATCGGATAACCGGATAACCGGTTAGACCGGTTGCTGTTGCGGTTATTAATTTTAGAAAATCGGTTATTAACCGGGTAACCGGATAACTGGTTTATATATATATATATATACACACTTTTCTTTTCTTTTTTCTTTCTTCTCTTTCTTTCTTTTCTTTTCTATATATAATTTTTGTTTTCTTCTTTCATTTGAGCTCCTTGCTGCAGGGAGAACTCCCTGCAGCAGGGAGCTTTGCTAAGAGAGAAAGAGAGAGAGAGAGAGAGGAGAAGAAAAGAAAGAAAAGAGAGAAGAAAGAAAGGAAAAAAAAAAAGAACTTGTCTCACATTGAATATAAACAAACTTTTTCCACTTTCCTACTTCAAAAATAAATTTTTGATGAGAAGTGATTAAAAATAGATTTTTTTTTGTGATCCATAACATTAAAACCGGTTACCGGTTATTAGCAACCGCAACCAGGGTCCCGGTTGCTGTTTCTAAAAATTAAATAACCGGGTACCCCGGTTGTGGTTGCGGTTATTGCCCAATAACCGCAACCGCAACCGGTTGTACACCCCTACTAAATGGTAATAATTTTTCTGAATGGAAAGAAAATCTGCTTTTTACTTTGGGGTGCATGGAACTTGACTTGACGCTCCGTGAGGATGCACCACCCACCCTCACGAACAAAAGTACGCTAACAGAGATTGCTAAACATGAACGGTGGGAGCGATCTAATCGCTTGAGTCTCATGTTTATGAAATCTCATGTCATTAAAGGCATTCGGGGATCTATCCCTGAATGCACCAAGGCTAAGGAATTCATTAAAGCTGTTGATGAACAATTTGTCAGTTCCGATAAAGCCTTAACCAGCACCCTAATGAAGAAGCTATCAAGCAAAACCTTTAACAATTTTAGAAGTGTGCGAGAGCACATTATGGAAATGAAGGACAGGGCTGCTAAACTAAAGTCCCTAGAGGTTGATATATCTGAGTCGTTCTTGGTGCATTTCATACTAAATTCTCTCCCTTTAGAATACAGCCCTTTCAAAATTTCTTACAACACACATAAAGATAAATGATCAATAAATGAACTTCTGACCATGTGTGTTCAAGAAGAAGAGAGACTAAAGCATGAGAAGCCTCACAGTGTTCATATGGCTACTCATGATAAGGGAAATGCCAAGAGAGGCAATCATGCCCACAAACCCAAGAAGGATAACAAGTTGTCAATAAAGAAAACTGACAAGAAGGATGCTTGTTACTTCTGCAAGAAGAATATTATCATCTTGTAGAAGGATTGCCAGAAGTACAAAAGATGGCTCGAAAAGAAAGGTATTATCATCTCTTTTGTTTGTCATGAATCTTTTTTTGTTGAGGCTCCTAGTAATACATGGTGGATTGATTTGGGTTCTACAATCCACATTGTCAACACAATGCAGGGTTTTCTCAACACAAGGAATCCAGCAAGCAATGAACAACGTGTTTACTCTGGCAATAAATTGTTTTCAAAAGTGGAAGCGGTTGGGACTTTCAGGCTGATTTTGAAATCTGGATATGTCTTGGATCTGGGTAATGTATTTTTTATTCCAAATTTTTCAAGGAACTTAATTTCTGTTTCCAAATTTGATATTTTTGGTAATGGATTTTTGTTTGTTAATTCAAACTTTAGTATTTTTAAAGGTGAAAATTTTATTGGTGGTGGAATAAAAATTGATGGATTATTCAAAATTGATTTAGATCCCAATTTTGAAAACAACTATTTATCATTGTATGCAGATGTTGGCATAAAGAGGAGTCTCATGAATGAGAACTCTACTTTGTTATGGCACAGGAGATTGGAACATATCTCCATAGAGCGAATCAAAAGGTTAGTAAATGATGGAGTTTTAAAAACTCTTGATTTTACTAATTTTGGTACTTGTGTGGATTGCATAAAGGGAAAGCAAACCAACAAGACCACTAAACGTGCCAAAAGGAGTTCTGACATTCTTGAGATCATACACTGATATCTGTGGGCCTTTTCCTACTCCCTGCCTCAATGGTCAAAGATATTTTATATATTTTATTGATGACCATACAAGGTTCATGTATCTCTTTCTCTTAAATGATAAGGCTGAAGCATTAAATGCTTTCAAGACCTATAAGGTAGAAGTAGAGAAACAAAAGGAAAAGAAAATCAAGATTGTAAGATCTGATAGAGACAGAGAGTACTATGGAAGGTACACAAAAAGGGAACAAATGACAGGTCCATTTGCGAAATTCCTTGAAGGTGAAGGCATTGTTGCTCAATACACAATGCCTGGCACACCACAACAAAATAGTGTGGTAGAAAGAAGGAATCGCACTCTTATGGACATGGTTAGGAGCATGATTAGTAATTTTCAGCTACCTTTATCCCTATGGAGTGAAGCTTTAAAAATTGATGTGTATGTATTAAACCGGGTCTCATCCAAGGCTGTCCCTAAGACACCTTTTGAATTATGGAATGGATGGAAACTAAGTTTAACTCACTTACACATATGAGGTTGTCCTGCTGAAGTGAGGATTTATAATCCAAATCTAAAGAAATTAGACCCAAGGACAACCAGCAGTTATTTTATTGGCTATGCAGTAAACTCCAAAGGATTTAGGTTTTACTGTCCTTCTCATATTCCTAGAATTGTTAAGTCCATAAATGCAAAATTTCTATAGGATTCTGAAGTTAGTGCTTATCCTTAAAGGATTGAATTAGACGAAGCACAAGAGTTGACTAGAGCTCTTTTATCTCAAGGACGCTTGATTGTGTTTAAGGAAAATCAAATTGATTACCTTGAACCACAATCAAATTCAAAACAGCCAACTTTTAAGGAACAAGTTCAGGATGAACCTACTCATGAGGAACAAGTTCAAAATGAAACTTATTCATGAGGAACAAGTTCATAATGAACCTACTCAACCTCTGCCAAATACGGAGGAAGTAGGATAAAGAAGATCATCTAGAACAAGTAGACCAGCAATCTCTAGTGATTATGTTGTATACCTCCAAGAGTCCGATTTTTATGTTGGGTCTAAGGATGATCCAAAATCGTTTTCACAAGCCATGAGTGGAGATCACTCCGCATTTTGGTTCGATGCCATGAAGGAAGAGATTGAATCCATGGCTAAAACTTAAGTCTGGGATCCCGTTGACTTACCAAAGGGAGCTGTAGCCGTAGGCTGCAAATGGGTTTACAAAACCAAGACAGATGCTTCCGGTAATGTTGAACGATATAAAGCTAGACTTGTAGCCAAGGGTTTCACTCAAAAGGAAGGCATTGATTATCATGAAACCTTCTCTCCAGTATCAAAGAAGGATTCATTTAGGATAATCATGGCATTAGTAGCTCATCTTGATCTAGTGCTACATCAAATGGATGTGAAAACAGCCTTTCTAAATGGCGATCTTGAAGAGGAGATTTACATGAAACAACCTGAAGGTTTTGATAATAACAGTCAGAAAACTTGCAAACTAAGGAAATCTATTTACGGGCTAAAACAAGCCTCCCGTCAATGGTATATTAAATTTTACAAGGTTATTACCTCATATGGTTTTACTAAGAACCTTGTTGATCAATGTATATATCTTAAGGTTAGTGGGAGTAAAGTTATCTTTTTAGTCCTATATGTAGATGATTTTTTGCTTGCAAGTAATGATTTAGGTTTGCTACATGAGACCAAAGGGTTCCTCTCTCAAAACTTTAAAATGAAGGATTTGGGTGAAGCCTCTTATGTCATTGGCATAAAGATTCACAAAGACAGAAAACAAAGAATATTAAAACTGTCTTAGAAGGCCTACATTGAAAAGGTTTTGGAGAGATTCAGACTGAAGAACTGTAAAGCTTCAGTAGCACCTATCATTAAGGGGGATAGATTCAGTAATGATCAATGTCCCCGAAATGCATTGGAACAAGAGCAGATGAAAGACATTCCATATTCATTTGCGGTAGGCAGCCTATTGTATGCACAAGTCTGCACTAGACCTGACATTGCAATGCAGTTGGAATGTTGGGTCGATATCAAAGCAACCCAGGACTGGAACATTGGAAAGCTGCAAAGAAATTTATGCGGTATTTGCAAGGAACCAAGGGCTACAGTTTGACATACAGACACATTGACCATTTGGAGGTGGTTGGATATTCAGATTCGGATTTTGCTGGATGTGTAGATAGCAGAAAGTCTACTTCAAGATATATTTTTCTCCTTGCTGGAGGGGCTATATCCTGGAGAAGCAGCAAGCAGACTATAGTTGCTACATCTACAATGGAGGCAGAATTTATTGCGTGCTATGAAGCCACTACACAGGCACTTTGGTTGAGAAATTTTGTTGGTGGTTTCAAGATTGTCGATTCTATAGATAGAATTCAAGATCTTCTGCGATAATCGTGCTGCCATATTCTTTTCCAAGAATAATAAAAGTGGAAGCAGAAGTAAACATATCGACATCAAGTACCTTCGTGTAAGAGAGAATATCAAAATACATGAAGTGTTCATTGAGCATATAAGTACTGAATTGATGATTGCGGATCCTATGACTAAAGGTTTACCGGTAAAGCTATTTAAAAGTCATGTGGAGCATATGAGACCCATTGATTTATTTTGTACTTAGTCTATAGACATCAAGTTAATGTAATAAAGTTTTGTGCACATTTATTACTTTATCCATGAGGATGAAAATAAAGTTTGGACCCGAATAACTTATGGGAAGTTTATTCATAAAGTTTTGTTTGCCCATATGGTACTGATGGGAACCAAGGTGGGCCTATTATTAAAGATCCTTTGCAAGTTCCATATGGGCCAATTACAAGACCAAGAGCCAGGAAGATCAGGGAAGCAATGCAAGGATTCGTGCAATCCACTTGGGATGAAGCTAGCAAGAGCCCAACACTCAAGATGGGCGTGAAAGAAGGAGAACAATTTTGATCCACTTGATCCAAGCTGTGGAAGACTTGACTTAAAAATAGGGCCTATTGTTATTGAAGGCTTTCAATTTGGTTAAAGGCTTTATTTATTAGTTTAGAATAAATGGGCTTGAGGATGTTTCGCCCATATATTTCTTATGTTTTATTAATTAGGGTTTCAAAAGAACATTAATTGTTCTACTTGAGGGTATTTTGGGAAAGGGGCCTTATTTTGGCCTAGGGTTATTTTTGTAGGGAGTATTTAAACATCTTATAGCCACCACATAAGAAACAGACATTTTTTTTTTTTAATTTTAATTGTGAGTTGAGTTTTCTCCTCTTGTTCTTGATTGAACTTCTGAACTTATCAAAGGTAAATCACAACCTTTGTGGCGTTCTTCCTCGTAATTTGGGTTCTTGAGACGGGATTTCAACGGGTCTAGATTTTAATATAATCTAGGTTCTTGAAACGAGTTTTCAACGGGTCTAAATTCTCCATTCATAGACTTGAGTTTGGCTTTCTTGGGTGAGTTTTCAAATTGATTGTGGGTTCAACGAATTTCTATTCCTGCGGGTTCATATCATTTGGTATCAGAGCTCAGTTCCCAATCAGGTCTGATTCTATCTTTTTTTTTTTTTCCTTGCATATTTGATCCTAGTTCTCATTGTTCTAGGGTTACAAAAAAAAAAAAAGGGCTACCGAAAAATTCATATTCTTCTAGGATTTTGGCTACCATATCACTTATTCTTTTAGAGTTTTTGGCTGCTATCTCACTTATTCTTCTAGGGTTTTTGAGTTCTTTGTTAGGGCTTTGTTAATTGCAATTTTCTTTTGATTGTGATCAAATCAGTTGAAAAAAAAAAAACGGAGAGAAAAGAAAGGAAAAAAAAAAACGGAAAAAAAAAAACTCCGTCCAAAAAAAAAAAAACGAAGAGAAAAGTACAGAAAATACTAGAAAAAAAAAAAAACTTAACTTAGAGCCTTAAATATCAAACGGGACTATGCATCCTTCATTATANAAAAGAAAGGAAAAAAAAAAGACGAAAAAAAAATCCGTCCAAAAAAAAAAAGAGAGAAAAGTACAGAAAATCTGAAAAAAAAAAAAAAATTCTTGAGCCTTAATATCAAACGGGCTATGCATCCTTCATTATAGTTTGTATCTTGTGTTATAGTTATTCTTCCATTCGTATAATTTTCATGATTCTTGTGTCGTTTCATTCTTTCCGTGTTTCTCTTGTTCTTGTTTCTTGAACTTAATTGCTAGTTGGGATTAAATACGGTTGCTTTGTCTTGATTGAGTTCAATTAGTTCTGAAAGAACTTGCGTGGAAAAACTCTTGAGGTAAAAGGCAAGAGAGTGTGAGATTATTATCGAAAAAAAAAAAGGCCTATTTAGAGTGAAACACGAGTGGAGTGCCATCATTTGAGTGTAACCATGTAAGGGAGCGTGTGAGATCTTTTCTTTTTCCGCTAACAATATTTTTTGCAGCACATTACAATGTCTCGCCGCAGTTGCTCATCACCGGAAGGGGTGGCCGATAACCCATTCTTTGTGTTACAGGCCATGCAACAACAATTTGAGCGATTGAACTTGGTGATGAGAGAAGTGAGGGATAGGATGGATCAACAAGAAGCAGTAATTAGAAATTTACAAGGTGGGAGAAATCGGAGACGACGTGAGCCTCGGGTTGAAAATGCATATGAGAATGAAGGAGATAATGAGGATGAGGAAGACCTAACATCTGAAATTGGATTGGGTAGACATAGAGGAGTTAGGCATGAAAGAGGATTTGAGAGGAACCTAGGGGGTCGGGATGGTGTCGATAGAGATTTGGAGCGCATCAAAATGAAAATACCATCTTTTCAAGGTAGAACTGACCCTGAGGTTTACCTAGAATGGGAGAAAAAAATAGAGTTGGTATTTGATTGTCATAATTACTCTGAGGAGAAGAAAGTGAAGTTGGCAGCAATTGAGTTCACTGATTATGCTCTTATTTGGTGGGATCAATTAGTGACCAATAGGAGGAGGAATTATGAGAGGCCTGTTGAGACATGGGGAGAGTTGAAAGCTCTCATGAGGCGGAGATTTGTACCTAGCCACTACTATAGGGACCTTTACCAAAAGCTCCAACATCTTACACAGGGGTCTCGGAGTGTGGAGGATTACCATAAGGAGATGGAGGTAGCGATGATTCGAGCTAATGTAGAGGAGGACCGGGAGGCCACCATGGCTAGATTTTTGAGTGGTTTGAATAGAGATATAGCCAATATAGTTGAATTGCAACATTATGTGGAGATAGAGGACATGGTGCACATGATTATGAAGGTGGAGAGGCAGTTAAAGAGAAAAGGGACAGCAAGGTACACTTCGGTTTCTAATACTACTTGGAAATCAAAGTGGGATAGGAATGATCCAGCTGAAGCAAAGAGGAAAACCGAACCACCTAAGAGCAAAGATGAGGGACCTAGCATCAGACCCAAGGTAGAATTTCAACCTTCAAGAAATAGAGATATTAAATGCTTTAAGTGTTTGGGTTCAGGGCACATCGCTTCTCAATGTCCAAATAGGCGAGCGATGATTTTGCGTGACAATGGGGAGGTAATGACTGAGAGTGAAGGTGATAGTGATGGGGTGCCCAAGTTGGTTGATGATAGTGATGATGATAGAGTGGTATACGCCGTGACCGGTGAGTCTCTTGTTGCCAGGCGTGCTCTCAATACACACATTAAGGTGGATGATGCAGCGCAACAAAGAGAGAACATTTTCCATACTAGATGCCACGTCAACAGCAAGGTATGTAGTATGATCATTGATGGGGAGAGTTGTACTAATGTGGCTAGCACTACTTTGGTTGAAAAATTGAATTTACCTACCTTAAAACACTCTCGACCATACAAATTGCAGTGGTTGAATGATTGTGGAGAGGTTAGGGTAGATAGACAAGTGTTAGTTACTTTTTCAATTGGGAAGTATCAGGATTAGGTACTTTGTGATGTTGTGCCTATGCATACTGGCCATATTTTCTTGGGGAGGCCGTGGCAGTATGATAGGAGGGTGACACATGATGGGTTCAAGAACATGTACAACTTTGTAAAGGAGGGCAAAACAATCAAGCTTGCTCCTTTAACTCCAAGCCAGGTCTATGAGGATCAACTGAAATTGAAAAGTGAGGTTGCTTAAAAAAGAAAGAGTGAAAATGAGAGTGATCATAAAAGAAAGAGTGAAAATGAGAGTGATCAAAAAATAAAGAGTGAGAGTGAAAATGAGCAAAAAAGAAAGAGTGAAAAAGAAAGTAGAGAGGTGGCTGAGAGTAAAGAAAAAAGAGTGGAGTCACGAGAGAAAAAAGAAAGAGAGTCTACAGAGAGAAAAGGAAAGACAAAAGTGAGTTTCTATGCAAGAGAGAGTGAGGTCAAAAGGGCTTTCTTCGCAGATCGCCCTATGATTTTTCTTGTCTATAAAGAGTCTTATCTTAATTTTAATGAAACTAACCAGTCTCTTCCTAGTTTGGCTATTTCTTTGTTGCAGGAGTTTGAGGATGTATTCTCAGAGGAGATGCCTAATGAGTTGCCACCCATTAGAGGCATTGAGCACCAGATTGATTTGGGGCCCGGAGCTGCTATTCAAAACCGACCAGCCTATAGGAGTAATTCGGAGGAGACCAAGGAGCTTCAGAGGCAAGTTGAGGCTTTGATGAGCAAGGGGTACGTGAGGGAGAGCATGAGCCCATGTGCGGTACCGGTGCTACTCGTGCCAAAGAAGGATGGGACGTGGAGGATGTGCGTTGATTGTAGGGCGGTCAACAATATCACGGTAAAGTATCGCCATCCCATTCCTAGATTAGATGATATGCTTGATGAATTGCATGGCTCATGTATTTTCAGTAAAATTGATCTTAAAAGTGGGTACCATCAAATTAGAATGAAAGAGGGTGATGAATGGAAAACTGCTTTTAAGACTAAGTATGGGCTTTATGAATGGTTGGTTATGCCATTTGGACTTACAAATGCGCCCAGTACTTTCATGAGATTGATGAACCATGTCCTACGTGCGTTCATTGGTAAGTTTGTGGTTGTGTATTTTGATGATATCCTAGTGTAGAGGAAGAACTTAAATGAACATATTGAGCATTTGAGATATGTGTTTGATGTGTTGAGATGTGAAAAGTTGTATGCTAATTTCAAAAAATGTACCTTTTGCATGGAACGAGTTGTTTTTCTTGGTTATATTATTAGTACAAAGGGTATTGAAGTGGATGAAGAGAAAATCAAGGCCATCAAGGAATGGCCAACGCCAAGGAGCATCACTGAGGTAAGAAGCTTTCACGGCTTAGCTAGTTTTTATCGGCGTTTTGTTAAAGACTTTAGCACCATTGCTGCACCACTCACTGAAGTCATTAAAAAGAATGTTGGGTTTCATTGGGGGGATAATCAAGAGAATGCTTTTGCCACCATTAAAGAACGGTTGTGCTCTGCACCTGTGCTAGCATTACCTGATTTTAACAAAGCTTTTGAGATTGAATGTGATGCCTTAGGTTTAGGGATTGGAGCAGTTTTGATGCAGGATAGAGCGGCCCATAGCCTTCTTCAGTGAGAAGCTAAGTGGGGCTTCATTAAAGTATACTTATGACAAAGAGCTTTATGCTCTTGTTCGTGCATTGGAGACTTGGCAGCACTACCTATGGACTAGGGATTCACCACACCGATCATGAATCATTGAAGCATCTCAAGGGTCAAGGTAAGTTGAATAAAAGGCATGCTCGTTGGATGGAATACATTGAGACATTTCCATATGTCATCCGTTACAAGCAAGGTAAGGAAAACATTGTTGCTGATGCTTTATCCCGAGGTATGTACTTCTTACTTTTATGAAGTACTAAAATGCTTGGGTTTGAATATGTGAAAGACCTGTATGCCAATGACGCTGACTTCTCTAATGTGTACATGGCATGTGATAAGGCGGCATTTGGTAAGTTTTACAAGCATGATGGTTACTTGTTTAAAGAAAGCAAACTTTGTGTGCCAAGTTGTTCTATGCATGAGTTATTGGTGCGTGAGGCACATGGTGGGGGATTAATGAGGCACTTTGGTGTCAAGAAAACCTTAGATATTTTGCATGAGCATTTCTTTTGGCCTAAGATGAAGCGAGATGTCAATCGCATTTGTAGCAAGTGCATTACATGTAGAAAGGCCAAATCTAAAGTTTTGCCACATGGGTTGTATACACCCTTATCCGTCCCTAGTGAGCCATGGGTCGACATATCTATGGACTTTGTTTTGGGGTTGCCTAGGACAAAAAGGGGTAGCGATTCTATTTTTGTGGTTGTGGATAGATTTAGTAAGATGGCACATTTCATTTCATGCCATAAAACAGATGATGCCACAAACATAGCTGACTTATTTTTCAGGGAGATAGTGCGACTCCATGGTGTGCCCAGGAGTATTGTTTCTGATAGGGACGTTAAATTCCTTAGCTACTTTTGGAAGGTGTTGTGGGGAAAATTGGGTACTAAGCTCTTATTTTTCACTACTTGTCATCTGCAGACTGATGGTCAGACTGAAGTGGTTAATAGGACTTTAACTCAGCTTTTACGCACTGTTCTTCATAAGAATTTAAAAACTTGGGAGGATTGTTTGCCATTTATATAGTTTGCATATAATAGGACCATGCATACTACTACTTCATATTCTCCTTTTGAAATTGTTTATGGATTTAATCCGCTTACTCTGTTAGATTTGATGCCTTTACCTGTTGATGGCAGGAGTAGCTTGGATGGCCAAAAGAAGGCGGAGTTGGTGAAGTCACTTCATGGGAGGGTACGGCTTCAAATTGCCCACAAGAATGAAAGGGTCGCTTCTCAAGCCAATAAAGGGCGAAGGCGTGTCATCTTTGAACCAGGAGATTGGGTTTGGGTTCATATGTGCAAAGAAAGATTTCCAGCTCATAGGAAGACTAAGTTGCATCCCTGAGGAGATGGACCTTTCCAAATTCTTGAGAAAATTAATGACAATGCATATAAAGTAGATCTTCCAGGTGAGTATATTATTTTTGCTACCTTCAATGTTTCTGATCTTTCTCCCTTTGATGTAGGTGAAGATTCGAGGTCGAATCCTTTTGAGGAGAGGGGGAATGATGGGAACCAAGGTGGGCCTACTCTTAAAGATCCTTTGCAAGTTCCAGATGGGCCAATTACAAGACCAAGAGCCAGGAAGATCAGGGAAGCAATGCAAGGATTAGTGCAATCCACTTAGGATAAAGCTAGCAAGAGCCCAACACTCAAGATGGGCTTGAAAGAAGGAGAACCAATCTTGATCCACTTGATCCAAGCTGTGGAAGACTTGACTCAAGATGGGCTTCAAAAGAACATTAATTATTCTACTTGAGGGTATTTTGGGAAAAGGGCCTTATTTTGGCCTAAGGTTATTTTTGTAGGGAGTATTTAAACATCTTATAGCCACCACATAAGAAACAGACATTTTTTTGAATTTTAATTGTGAGGTTTTCTCCTCTTGTTCTTGATTGAACTTTTGAACTTATCAAAGGTAAATCACAACCTTTGTGGCGTTCTTCCTCGTAATTTGGGTTCTTGAGACGGATTTCAACGGTCTAGATTTTAATATAATCTAGGTTCTTGAAACAAGTTTTCAACGGGTCTAAATTCTCCATTCATAGACTTGAGTTTGGCTTTCTTGGGTGAGTTTTCAAATTGATTGTGGGTTCAACGGATTTCTATTCCTGCGGGTTTCATATTAGGTACTCATTTAGGGGATATTATATATTGTAATACATGGAAGGGACGACTTATTTTATAAAAGTTTTACCGCCATGATTCATGTGTAGTATTCCTTGTGTGAGTGGGAGGATTTCATGAATGGTTAGAATTAATAAAGTAATGACCATATTATAAGATTGAACACCGACATAAGAAATTTATGTGTCATAAGGGCCAAGTGGGAGAATGTTAGATATTCTATTTATGGCTCTTATGTCACATATAATTATGAATTATTTTATAATTATAATTATGGTTTCATAATTATAATTATGGTGTCGCATATAATTATAATTATTTTATAATTATAATTACGGTGTTTGATTTTCTTATTCCAAATATAGAGCTCATATGGAATCAAACTTGATTGCAAATTGATTTGATTGCAATCTATTTAAATTCAAATCAATTTATTCCTTGATGAGAGGAATAATTAAAGCTGACGAATTGATTGAGGGTCCTGATAAGTGTTGAATGTTACATATTCAAACTTCCTAACTCGCATATGTTAAACCTTAATTTGTATTATTATCTAATATTTTGTTGTGTTTAGTGTTGTCTTACTTTTAGGTCTTAAATGGGAAACACATGCAAATCTTGAACATTAGGCCTAAAAAGACATCAAGGGAAAGCTAAGGAGCAGAAGAAAATCCCAGCGATCGATCGCAGAAGCCTTGGATCAATCGCAGTCGATGCTTCCAGAACGTGAACAAATATTTGACAGCTAACAGCGGTGGGGATATTTCTTGGTCCAAAATTGCGGCTTGCCAACAAGTTGTAGGCGCCGAATTCACTCCCCAGAGGACTCCTAAACAACTGGAAGAAAGATCAAGGCTTCATTTTTTGATATATATTGTATTTTCTGTCCGAGAGAGGCAGTAGCTCGTTTTGGTTTTATTTTCAGTGTAGTTTTTAGTTTCCTTTGGCTTTCTTTTGTTGCTGGATAATAGGTAGAACTCATCCCTTAGCACTTAATCTCCTTAGAAAGTGGTAATCTCTAATTCAATGGAGATTTCCAATTTCCACATGAGGAACTAAACCTTTTATAAGGTTTTGATGGATTCCATTCCAAGTGCTATGGGTTGATTATGTTTAGCTAGGATCTTGCACATTTTGTATAATGATTGTGTAGCCAAGGATATTGTTCTTCATGTGATATCAAATTAAGTAAAATTACCTTTTCTTGTCTATGAGAAAGTGTTGTTTTCTTGATTCACTTTTATGTTTCCATGATCCTTGATTGAGGGAACTTAGGTTATACAATGATTCTTTTTGACATGAATTTATGAGAGTGATGAGTTATGCTAGGGACCACAATTCAATCCATATTAGTTTAACTTAGTGTAAATGAAAAGTTTAGTGGAAACCTATGATGTCGCATGCTTTTCCCATAGGATTGTGTATGCTTTGAGAGAGATTTATAT
The DNA here is from genome assembly GCA_900184695.1 of Betula pendula. Lineage (NCBI taxonomy): Eukaryota > Viridiplantae > Streptophyta > Magnoliopsida > Fagales > Betulaceae > Betula > Betula pendula. The sequence goes on from FXXK01000305.1 coordinate 527,916, forward strand.
TGCATGCTAGGGAGCTTCAATTATCTCACATTTAGATGATTAGGTGGGTGGTTAGAGTGTAACTAAGATGCTATATTATTTCCTTTTAAAAGTACATTCTAGAGGAGTAGTTGTAAAGGTTGACAACCTTTGCACTCTCACTTTATACTTATGTCAAAAGATCCATGCTAGATGTAGTTCATTTGTAGTATGAGGATTGGATGAAGTCAAATCCTTATACTCTTCCTACTGCCTTTATCCTTAGTATAGTTGTTGTTTATTTTTGTTGTTTAGTTGTTAAGATTGTCAAAACCATTCATTTTCATAACTTGAGTTGGAAGGAACCTTGGAAACTTTGTAACAAAAGCAACCAATACAATCCCTGCGGATCGATACCCTCTTTTAGAACTATCCTACAAGGATTTAATCTAACGCGAATGGTTTTATAAATTTTAAAGTCGTGCGCACCCGCGTATCAGGTCCCTGACCTAGCCTATAAATACAGTATCTGTGTATTCCATCAATACGGCTTAAGGTTAGGAATAAGTCAAAAGATACCTCAATATTGTTTTATTTTGTTTCATATTGCTGAAGACTGCTTGTTCCAATTTTGGGAGAATTTTACTTCTCTTGAGCAAATAATGGCTGGAGGTAATCTTAAACCACTTTATTTTTTCGCTGCGTATTTAGCATATTAAGTTTGTTATTTTATGAATATGCTAACATGACCGTGCCATCAACGAGCCCATAGACTTGTTGAGCTCGTAGGTAGGTGGTTAGGTGATGTAGTTGTCATGTGTGAGTTTGGCTGTGACACTGTGAGAGATGTTGTTGATGAAGGAGGCAGGGGAAGGCATGATTGCAGGGGAAGTGGTTGAGGACATTGCAGGTGAAGAGGAATCCATAGGATCAGAAAAAAAAAATAAAAATTTAGACGTGGGTCTTGAAGGGCTCTGATACCATAAAAGATAAAAAGACTAATTGTTTGGAAATTCTCTTACTTGATGATTTCCAAGAGTGTACACAGTAATATGTTTACATGAGACATTCATAGTTTTACAAAAGCAATTCCATGATTTATGGATTTATTAACGACAGATATGATGTATTTCCTTTTGTGGTTGATTGCCATTCCTTATGTGGTTGATTGACAAATTTCCTTGATTTCCGTAGAGAAGCATTCCTTTCTTGTTTGCATATTATTTCCTTACTTGCATAAGTGTGCATTACAGAATTTGCTATGATAGATGATGGTGCGGCAGGAGATGGGCTAGGTGATCTGTCATTGCCTTCTTTGGCTGCTCCATAATTTGTGATTGCATGAGAAGATTTGAGGGTAGCATGATTTATGGATATGGTCTTAATACTTAGTGATTCACTTTCTATCGTGATAAAATTTGTGTTTTCTTGCTTGGGAGAATTAGTCATCTAATTTCTATGTATCTTGTGGGATAATTTGTAACTATTACGAAGTGTATTTTTTTTAAAAAAAAAAAAATTAAAACAACAATTTTTTTTTCAAGACGGTTACCAACAAGGCCTTGAAAATGTGATTATTCTAATGTTCTAGTGCTGAGCATGAAGTGATTATAAACCTCTCACTAAAAAGTCAACCTTCTAAGAGGTTTTCACTCGATTCCTGCATACATTTGAGACGTTTTTTCACATGTAGAATTAGAGTTTTTATCCTTTTCTCTATAGAAGGACGTTGTTAGTTGATTGGAGACTAAGCCTAAGCCTTCATAAAGTTTGATACACTTTGCTTAGCTTCATCTTTAATTAATGTGTGCCAAGAGAATTTTTGTTTAGAGCTTCTGTTGCTATCTCTCTTGAAGTTTGTCTTTATCAAACTACAATCATCGTTCATCGACCGATGAAGTTTATTGGTGGATTGGTAAGGAATCCAAAAAATAAAATTGCCCAGTGAAGAGCTGGAGTTGCTGCGATAGGAGGCAAGTAGGGGTGTTTGTATGCGTACAATTTGTCAAAGTATTTTATAGAAGATTGTAAGTTTACTTTGCCTGTATACTTGAATCTTTTTTAGAATTTTGTTTATTGGGTTTGGCTGCTCCGAAGTAATTTTTACCTTTAATATGTTATTCAAATGATTTTCATTCATCAACAAAGATTAGTGTTGATTGTATGATGATTTATATCCTGTGGATTGTGATATTTTTACTGTTGCATAATTTTTTATTTTAATTTTATGCATAATTGCGTTTGTGTGCTTTGGGGGTCATAACTCGATGTTTTAATCTCCAATAAAAAGAAAAGGAGAAATTAGATCGTTATTTTTTTCACTTATACATTTGTCTTTTGTTTTTTTTTTTCAATAATGAAAAAAAAAAAATTATTACATCTAATTATTTCATAATGTTTAAATTATATGAATACCCTCGCATATATTGCATTTCATCTAGAGGCTAGTGCCTTGTCGTAAATATAAACCCAAAAAAAATCTGAAGCAATGGAAAAGCGACTTGTGTAGAAATTTAGGTCAGCATAAATGACCTGGATTTATATATGTTCAAAAGATTCTTTTTGCATGGTTGTTCTTCTTCTCGATCCTTTTGGCACGTTTTCTTTTGTTTTATACAAATGGCTTGCGATTTTTGTTTAAAAAGGAAAATGACGTTGCCATTGACTTTGACGATGACTAATTTATACAACTATAGAATTACGGATTTTTTTTATTTTTATTTTTTTCGTATTCCAATAGAACATGTTATGTACATTGAAAGAAAGTCTAATTCCAAACAAAAAAAAGAAAAAAAGAAAGTCTTATGACCACTGCCCCCGGATGACAACTCGCCGTATGTTTTGGATCAATAACGAGTGAAGCCCCAAAAAAAAAAAAAAGGAAGAAGAAGAAGAAGAATAGCTAAAACTAAGATTTTTAGCTTTAGAATAACCATTTTCTAAAAAAAAAAAAAGAATAATTATTCCTTTAAGAATAAAGTATATTTTCTAAAACAGCCCACAGATTTTCTTTTTGAGAATTTGCCGCTAGAGTTCGTAGGTTGCTGGAATCCGTTGCCAGAGTTCCACTTTTTTAAACAAACTGAGCCTCATTTTTTTTTAATATAATTAGTTTAGTAATTTTGGTTTAATTTCAGTGAGAGCATATGTGTTGTCACTAGATTAAAAATGAGAACTATTATTCCATCTACCTTTTATTCCTAGGAGCGTCTCTAGTAGATGCTATAAAGGGTTGATAATAGTTATATTTAGCTATTATCAACCCTTTTTAGTCTCCAACAAATGCTTCAAAATAAAATCTTTGTAACAATAAAAACATCTACATATAAAGTGTTACAGTAGCACGTTGAAGCAATTTTTTATTCATTTCTTTCTCCTTGCCCTCTCCCTCTTTTCAATAAAACTAATATTAAAAACTAATATTCAAAGAAAGTAGATAGTTGAATAAATAATCTGTTAAAATTTGTATTAAAAAATTAGTAGCTAAAAAAAAAAAAAATCCAAAAAAGGTGTATTTTGAGTGACTAAAAAAGCCACTACTGTTGAAAATGCTCTATTCATTTTCTTAATAAAATAGCTATTCTACATACCAAACGTCTCTAAAAAATTTCTCCAGAATAAATTCGAAGTAAATAAAAAACCACCTCTAGCAAAAGTATGGACAGGAGGAGAGGATCGGAGCCCTATTTTCCCATGTGTAACGCACTGTTAATTGTTGACTTAATGAAATGAAGTCATATAGTATTGTTAAATTATTATTATTATTATTATTATTTTTGTAAATAATAATAATAATGAATTCCTTCTATTATTATTATTATTTTTGTAAATAACTCATTCTATTATCGTGTCCTAGACTTCGATCTAGACGCCTGGAATTGTCTTTACCATGCATACAAAAAGGTTAATTCTTGATAGAGAGACGATTTCTTGAATTGTCATTGTATTGAGAACAATCCAAAGGTGAATACTGAATTTTCGTAGGTGCCATACTGAATCGGATACTTGCCTCAAACTTATCCTCTAATATCTAAATAGTTCCCTTTGATTGGTCATTAGTATGTGGATGAAAAGATGTGTGTACTTTAACTCTGTTCCCATCTCTTTCTTTGTAATGTTCTACTTTTTCAAGTTTGGTGGTGTAAGTGAAAAGTAGTGGTAGTCTATGGGGCCAAATTGTATTTTTTCCTAACCACATATATAAATATCAAAATTAAATAATAATAATAATAAAAAAGAAACAAAACCCCACGCAAGGGTTAGAGGCTAGTTATAAATAATAACAAGACTGCACCTGAGCAATTAAGTAGAGATGGGGATGTTGAAACATTTCCAGTTATCGTTGCTTGCTGGTTTTGCTCTCACAGCTTTTGTTCTTTCCCAGGATCAAACCGGTATGAGTATCTAAACATTCATAATTTACTTCAACAACCTTTTTTTTTTATTATTTTTTTATCAAGGTGCCCGGATTCACTTTTAACGGTTCAACAATACCTCAAGCTCACCCTCGACATAACTTACCGAGCGTAAATGCCAAGCCTAGATCCATTGTTAGAATATATTATGTGAGTTACATAAAATTTATTTTACACGTGGGAGTTACATGAGCTTAAATATAATTTATTCTACATGAGAGATTGAGTTACTTAAAATTTATAATACAATTGGGAGTTATATATTTTCATCTCTTTACATTATTTTTTGTGCTTACCAAGAGTTCTTGTAATTTTACCTCAACCGACTAATCCTTAGAGTAATCAAATGAAATAAAGGAGCTCGATAAGACCCAATACCAAGAGCTAACATCATATAACCCAATTGAGACATTGTAGAATAGGCTAAACTTATCTTAATATCTTTTTGAGCAAGAGCTAAAGTAGCTCCTAATAGTAATGTTATTATACCTATCAAAGCTATTATATTCATTATGTAAATGTCTGGGCCGCCACTCGAGGCACTTCAAACAACTTCAATCTCATCTATACTAATTAATCCATATTCTAATGCATCTCTCTCTCTCTCACTCTCTCTTTCTATCTGTGTTACCTAGGCTTCATTAGCTTAGATTGCGGGCTGCCACCGGATAAGTCTAACTATACTGAACCGACGACGGGTCTGTATTACATCTCCGACGCCACCTTTATAGACACCGGCATGAGCAAGAGCATATCATCGGAATTTAGAACAAATGACGAGAAGCAGCTATGGTATGTTAGAAGCTTTCCTCAAGGACTCAGAAACTGTTACTACATTAATACAATTACGGCAGGTGTTGGATATCTGATTCGAGGGGTTTTCATGTACGGCAACTACGATGCACAAAACAAATTACCCGAGTTCGACCTGCATATCGGGCCTAATGTGTGGGATTCTGTGAAATTTGACGATGCGTCCGCTATCATCTACAAGGAGATTATACATGTCCCGTCGTCCAATTACATCCATGTTTGTTTGGTGAACAACGGCTTTGGAACACCGTTTATCTCCATGTTAGAATTGAGGCGTTTGAGAAGTGACACTTACGTGTCTAAATTCGGATCGTTGGCGCTCCATATACGCGTAGATTTTGGCACAACAACCACCAAAGAGTTCAGGTGAGTCGATTTGTACGTATGATAGCAATTCCTTTTTGCAATAAAACCAATTACCCTTTTTTTTTTTTTCCGGAAAATATTAAAAAGCCCCTTAATTAACATGCGTTTTTAATAAAGTCTCATAAAACGATAAGTGTGACATTTGACATATCAAACTACCAAAATGTGGTATTATTTAAGGCAAAAAGCTTAG